>JARVLU010000255.1:5507698-5528326 GCA_031762415.1 Simpsonichthys santanae
TCGCCGTTTAGTTTCGGTTTCGTTTTACGGCCGAAAATCCGCGTATACGGCCGCGGATTCGGCCAGAATCGGTATACTGCAGAATCGGTATACGGCCAAGCCGTTAGAACGGATCTCGGCCGTATACCGGGGACCACCTGTACTGTATTCTGTTACAGTTTTTACCGGACAGATCTCTGCTGTTCTGTAACAGTTTTTACCGAACAGATCTCTGCTGTTCTGTAACAGTTTTTACCAGACATATACTGTATTCTGTTACAGTTTTTACCGGACAGATCTCTGCTGTTCTGTAACAGTTTTTAGCGGACAGATCTCTTCTGTTACAATTTCACAGTTTCTTCCTCTGTAGATACAAATCTGTTTAATTCGTGTTTGTAGCCCAGCTGTGCAGGGATCTGGGAATTTCACAGTTGAATAAATATCTGAACCTCCTTCCTCCCCCACGTCTCTGGAGACGATTGTGTCCTCCTGTGTGCTGTCCTGCAGGGACCAAGGGAACTGGAGTCCCATTTTAGGATAGACGGGACGAGCTTGCATGCTTGCCCACCTCTCAGGTGAATCTTGATGCGCCAAGGGGATTCTGCTCTAAACGCCACTCTGAGTTCCTCTAAAAATAGATTTGTTGTCATTTCTGCGCGCTGAGCTGATGACTGCTGAAGGACGAGCCGCCATCGCGCCAGGAACATTCAAACCTTCGTCTCATGGAGCTGGGACGACTGCTTCTATCAAATAAACCACAACAATCTTGCAAAACAACTAATTTGGCTAAAAGCTGTTGTTTCCTGCTGATTTTACCACAACAAAATTCCAATAATCATATTTAGCATGTGTCTAAGTAAAGGCCTAAGGGCCAGATATGGCCCTTGTTCCAGTTTTTTATGGCCCGCAAGATAATATCTAACAATTTAGAACTAGTTTGTCAATCTCTGACAAGATAAATCTTTTTCAGTCCTGTCATAATTAAACTATTTCTCTAAATAAGGCTGTTCAAGGAGTCACCTACAGCAGGGAAGATACTGTTTATAAACTCTTAAGACCTGAAATGTTCCTTAGCTGTAAATAAAAGTTGTTTTTGTAATAATTGCATCACATGAATTACTTTCATTAATGTGTTTTGATGTTTTATTATTATTTGAATTTTTAATTTTGGCTGTTTAAATTTTACAAGAAAAACAAAAAACATATCTTCTGATTCTGAGCTTAAACATTAGGGGGGTGGGATAAAACTGCTGCTATAAAGTCAGGTCATATTTATGAAAACAGAAGTTTATTTTAATTCAGAAGGAGCACAACTGAAATCAGCTAAAACTGTATGTGAGAGAGCTGAATGACTGCTGAAACTGGAGCAAGACAAAAAAACAGCTAAAAGCTTCAAAAGCTTGGTTAAAAGTAGCAAAGGCTAGCTAATAGTAGAAAAATGTTAGCTAAGAGTAGTAAAACTAGCCAAAGATTTGCTAAAAGCTAAAACAATAACGAACGGCTGACAAAAAGCTTAAAGCAACAAAATAGGCTAGATGTTAAAGAAGCAAACCAATAGCAGCAAAAGGCTAACCACAAGCTACAGTAATAGCAAACACTACAAGCTAAAACATAAGGCTATCAAAAAAATATCAAAATTGGGTAAAGCTAAAACAAAACACTAGCTAATATAACATAAGTAGCAAACACCTAGCTAGCAGGAAAATGTTAGCTAAATATAGCAAAATGTTGGGTAGAAGCGAAAAGTAGCAAAAGGTGACAGTAAAACTAAAAGTATCCAAATCCTCATTAGCATAAGCAAAACAATAGCCAAGTAGCAAAATTAAAAGTATTAGCAGCAAAAGACTAGCTACAAGCTAAAACAGGAAATGACTAATTAAAAATACCAAAAAGTTGTTTAATTTTTTTTTAACGATTGGCTAAAAACTAAAAGCAGCTAAAGGTTAGCTGAAAGCTCAAAGTCGCAATAGGCTGGCTAGAAAGTAAATGTAGCCAAATTCTTGGTTAAAAGGTAAAGGTAACAAAACACTAGCTAAAAGCTATGATTAGCAGATTGGTAGCTAGAAGCAGACAGAGCGAGTAGCTAACGCAGAAAGAGAGCGAATAATTTTAAAGGAATTAAAAAGTTATTTCAAAAGTGTTTAAATAAAGTTAAAGTTTAAAATTTATTTAAAAAAAAAAAAAGTCACAGCACATCAGCTGAATGAGCCAAAGATTTTCAAGTATAAACAGCTAAAAGTCAGTCTGCAGGAGGTGGTGGAAAATATTAGGTAATAAAATAATATATAATAAATTAAAATATAAATATACAGTATAATTAAATAATAAAATATATAATTTTAACAATAATTTCCAGGCTTAATTACTACTTTTATACAAATTAAAGAACAGAAAAAGTTTAAATAAATTTAAAAACTTGAATCTTTTAACCCACCTGGTTCTGTTGTCACGAGCTGCTCCGAACAGAACCAGGTGGATCATTAATTAATTCATCCAACAGAACCGAACAGAACCATCTGGGCCACTTTTTACTTTCTCGAACAGGTCAGAACTTTTTAGACTTGCGGCTTGTTCCAGAGCAGGAACCCGGTCCAGAGGTTCGGTTCGGTTCGGTTGAGGCTCACCTTCTCCTCCACGGAGAACCTCCGGGTGTGCTGCGCCGCTCCTGCGCTCTGGTTCATCCTCCTGCTGCTCCGGTCCGGCTCAGAGTCTCCGGTTCGGTCCCGGATCGTCACACTCGGTTTCTGTCAGACAGTCTGCTCAGGCTCCTCGCGGGGACGCGCACTGACTGCGCGCGCTCCGGCTGTCATCAGACTGTTGGATCATCCCGCCTTCAATCTGACCCATAATCCACAGAAAGCACGGTTCGGTTCGTTGGTTCGGGTCAGAACCAATTTTGGACTAAAACTGAATAAGAAATCAACTGTTTAATCCAACAGATTGTAATCTGATCAACTTCTGTTTGGGTCTAAAGAACCGTTTCTGCCCTAAAACGAGTGCTGCAACAGGAACCATCAACTGCTGGTCCATGGGCCACTTTGAATCACTGGAGGGGGCGTTCCGGCCAGTCGGGGTGACGTCACAAACTCATTTTATTCATATTTATACATTTTAGGACTAATTAAAAAGACTGTATTGACATAAAAAAAGGGACAAAGATAGTTTATACCGCTGATATTGGGTTAATTAAAAAAGATAAGAAAATACAAAGTGTAAAAGAAACATAAAATAATCTAAGAGGACAAATATTTCCATCAAAGAGGCGATTAGTTGATCAACGGCAGGGCCCATGAGTTAATTTAAAATAAATCATGAACTAAAATTACCTCTTGGTTTTATCTTTAGTTCAGTTGCAAAGCCCTGAAAGAGTTTAAGTGAGAATGTAATTTCTTTTTTTTAAATAAAAACAAAACGTTGACAGAATTTTTTATTTTTGATGATTGCTGTTAACTCATATTTCTTGTCAATGTTTCTGGTGTATCTAAGAGAAATTTTCCCTGAAAGTCTGGAACAAGGAGAGGCTAACGAGCTAAGAGCATGCAACAATCCAAATGTTTCACTTTTTTGGAGATCAGTAAAATTCAAACGATAAGCCTTTAAAACTGTGGTACCTAACCGTTGTCCTTGAGGAACACCATCCTGCATGTTTTACTCGTTTCCCTGTTTTGATTTGAATGACTGGGTGATTGACAGACTTCTGCAGATCTGGAGGAACTAAATCACTGAATCAGACGTGTTGGAGAGGAAACGGTGTTCCTCAAGGACCAGGGTCGAGAACCACTACTTTAAAAGACAATGAAACATCCTTAATGTCCAATATGTTACATTTTTTAAACATTTAGGAACTAATTCTCCCGATAATATAAATGTTTTTCTAAATGTTAAAACCACGCTCCGTCAGAGCTCGTCGTTCTGTCAAAACGACCACATTTTCTACTTCCTGTTTTGATCAAAGTTGAGTTGACTTCGAGGAGGAAACCCGATCACGATCTAGAGCTCAGCAGATGTGATGAGGCTGGGACAGATGAGGCGAGTGGCTGCAGCTGAGACTAACAGGGAACAGGTGTGAGTGGGCGTGGCTAAACAGAGCAGCAGAAACTGAGGCTGCCGAACACACAGTGGAACCACAGATCGTGACAGTACTTCCACAAACATCTCCGTGTTGTTTCCCTCTTCCAACAAACGACTTGTTCATTGTAAGAGTTGCTGATTTTTTTTTTTATTTGACCAAAGTTTATTTCTCTGGGAGAAGAAAAACAAAAAAATGAAATGAGCTTTGAATTTAACGGAGATGAAACGTGGCGCGAGAATTTCTTTGGAAAATTGTATTTTTCAGTTTGAACATCTAACGTGTTTATTTTCTGCAGATGAATTCTGACGTTCATTCAAAGTAATTCAGAGCGTTTTTGTTTTTTCACCTTTGACCTCCAGGCTTTAAGCGTTCCTCGTTTCAGGAGCACGAAGCGGAACGTTCGCCTCGGTGTTTGGACCTCGGCTCACGTTAATCTGACTTGGTTCTTTCTGTCCGGCTGAAGTGTTTTAATCCCTCAAGAGTTTTTTAATCTGCTGCAGCATCACAAGTTACGTAACGACGATTGTTGGACATTAATAATTAATTTTCCTCTGAACCTGCTCTCATTTTGATCCCTCTCTCTTTTGATTTCAGATATTTTTAAACTCCATGAGGATTTCTAACGGCTGCCCGCACATTTTTAGACACCAAGAAGATCTAAACTTGAATTTGACGCAGGCTCCAAAAGACCAACAGGGTTTGCTTGAGAACATTTCACTGATTTTGTCAACTTTGTCAGATTATAATCTGCTGACGCAGCGAAGAGCGTGGAGCAGTGAGGTCCAGGTCTCCTCGTGTCACAACCTGTCCGTCAACCTGTCCTCCATCAGACAGGAAGGACAAACTTAAATAAAACATTAGAGTGGGTCATCTCTCCTTCAGAGCTGTTTGGGTTTTCTGCACCGAGCCCAAACCAGTACCTGTTCTTTGAGCCCGTCAGCTTCAGTCCATGAATAATCTCAGTCTTTCCACGAAGACCAGCGGCTTCGTTTGTGTTTTTAATGGCAGCATACGGAGACATGTGCTCCTGATGAGACCTGCAGCTCCGTTTGGCTCAAACTGGAACTTTTAGTCTGGTTCTGACCCAGAAGGTTCACTTCCTCTGTGACCTGCAGGCAGAGCTCCAAACATCTGCCGGCAGACGTTCATCAGAAATGGAAGCTCAAAGTCATCAGATTTAATTCCTGTTGGTGCGTCGCTCACAGACGGCCCTCTCTGCTGTGCTGACGAGCTCCTCTGTGTTCACTGCACCGTAGTTTTTGGACTTTAAGGTGCAAAATCCTTTTTTTGTGTTTCTTCTAACTTATTTCTGCTCATTTCAGCTTAGTTCTGCAAGTTTCACCTTTTTCTGCTATTTCAGCTTTAGCTGTTTTATGCTAATTTAAGCGTTTTCAGTTGATTTCACATTTTCTGTGCTCAAATCTTTTCAACGTAAACCAGCAAAAATGTGCTCTCCACTTCCTTCTCGTAATTTCAGCTCCTTTATGCCTTTTTTGTAGCTGGTTTTTTGTGCCAATTTCAGCTTTTTTTCCCTTTTTTTTTTTTTTTGTGCCAATTTATGCTTCTTTTAGCCCATTTGGGCAAATGTGTTCTTTCTGCTTTCTTATGCTAAACTGAGCTTGTTCTACCTGTTCGGCTACCTATTTAGAAATTTAAGCTAATTTCAGCTGTTTTCAGATAAATTCAAGTAGGTTTTTTTGTATTTCCTAAACTTTCAGCCTAATTAACCTTTTTCAGCTAATTTTAGCTTATGCTCCTTTCAGTCTTTTTCAGCTAGTTTCAGCTTTTTCTGATTTTTCAGCTACTATTTAGCTGTTTTTATGCGAATTTGAGTTTTTTTTCAGCTAATTCCACATTTTTAGCAAATTTTAACTCTTTTGACTTCTCATAGGTTAAGCTTCTTTCTGCATTTTCAGCTACTTTTCAGGTTTTTTTTTTAAATTTAAGCTTTTTTTAGCTGATTTCCCAATGTTTGTGCTCATTTCTATCTATTTAAACCTAATTTAGAAAATATGCGTTCTTTCGTCTTGGCTTGTTCTTCCATTTCAGCTACATTTTAGTATGTTTTTTTTATTTCACCTGTTTTTCATCAAATTCTTCTGCAATAAACATTCACACAGTATTTTTCACCAAAAATGCAATTTCCCCAATTCTGATTATTTTTTTTTTTAGAATAAAACTGGATCAGAACTCGGGTCACGCTCCATGATGTTCCTCCGTCATGATTCTGTTTGAGCAGAAAGCTCTTCGGCAGCTTTCCTTCACCCTTTTCCTCATTGATCATTAAATATGGATCAGATGAGGTCCCAGCAGACAGGTGAGGAGCTCTGATGGTCTGCGGCCACGGGTGGATGGATCCTCCAGGGACCGGGTCCAGATGAGCTCGTGAAAATTCCTCAGGAAGTTCCTTAATAATGCAGCAGAGCTCTGTAAATCAGCCATGCTGCACATTTTATTTTATTTTTTAGTCGGTTCATTACTTTATCTGACACTCACATATTCAGCCCACATCCACAGAGGAGCCGGACCTCAGAGTTCTGCAGAACCCCGGCCCGGCACATCACTGTGGAGTGTGCGAGCTGGGCCTCAGAGCTGACAGGATGATTAATGCAGGGGTCTGTTTAAGACTTTCAGTAATTACAGGGAGAACCGAATCCACGGAGGGAACGACCTGCTCAGCAGACGTGTGTGATGAATGGAGAACAGAACCCACCGATTTGATTAGTCACTTTTAGCTTGAATTCATGACATTCATTAAAGAGCAAAGTGTCATATTTGATCCCATTCTTATTGGAAACTTCATCCTCTCTGCTAATTTTATTTTTATTTTATTGCTCTACAGTTTTTGAACTAATTTCACCTTTTATTTTCTGCTAATTTCAGTTTATTTTGTGCTAATTTTAGATTTTTGCAATATATTCAGCTCTCTCTGCATATTCCATCGTATTCTGCTCTATTCAGCTTTTTATTCTTTCAGCTTTTATTTTTCTGTTTTCAGTAAATGTCAGCTGTACAAACTCAACTCACATTAACAGTTCAGTGACAAAACCTTTTCAGCTTGTTTCAGCAGAAACTATTCAGCAGTAAGTATTTACAGTATACTCATTTGCTCAGACTAGCTGTTAGCTCACACTAGCGGTTAGTTCAGACGAGCGGTTAGTTCAGACTAGCGGTTAGTTCAGACTAGCGGTTAGCTTAAACTAGCTGTTAGCTCAGACTAGCTGTTAGTTTAGACTAGCTATTAATTCAGACTAGCTATTAATTCAGACTAACGGTTAGCTCAGACTAGCTGTTAGCTCAGACTAGTTGTTAGCTCAGACTAGCTGTTAGTTTAGACTAGCTGTTAGCTCAGACTACCTGTTAGTTTAGACTAATTGTTAGCTCAGACTAGCTGTTAGCTCAGACTAGCTGTTAGTTTAGACTAGCATTTAGCTCAGACTAGCTGTTAGCTCAGACTAGCTGTTAGCTCAGACCAGCTGTTAGCTCAGACCAGCTGTTAGCTCAGACTAGCTGTTAGCTCAGACTAGCTGTTAGCTCAGACTAGCTGTTAATTCAGACTAGCTTTTAGCTCAGACTAGCTGTTAGTTTAGACTAGCTGTTTGCTCAGACTAGCTGTTAGCTCAGACTTGTGGTTAGCACAGACTAGCTGTTAGTTTAGACTAGCTGTTAGCTCAGACTAGCTATTAGTTTAGACTAGTGGTTAGCTCAGACTAGCTGTTAGCTCAGACTAGCTGTTAGCTCAGACTAACATACAACCTTCATCCAACCACTATCCAACTGTTAACCAACATTCATTCAACTGTCATTCAACTTTCATCCAACCATCTTTCAACCTTCATCCAACCATCATCCAACCTTCAGCTAACCACCATCCAACCTTCATCCAATCCTCATCAAACCTTCATCCAACCCTCATCAACCTTCATCTGACTGTCATCCAACCATCATCTGACCTTCATCCAACTTTCATCTAACATCATCCAACTTTCATCCAACATCATCCAACCTTCACCCAACATTCATCCAACCATCATTCAACCTTCATCCAATTGTTATCTAAACATCATCCAACAATCATCCACCCTTCATCCAACCTTCATCCATTCATTAAACCATCATCTGTCCATTATCTAACCACCATCCATCTATCCATCATCCATCCATCCATGCATGAATGTTTCTCTGTTCCAGACAGCTGAGGAACACTCCTTCATCATCTCACTCTGCTGTAAAATCATCAGCATCTTCGATCATCATCTTTAAAAGTGAGGGATGAACTGGTTCTCACAGAACTTCATCTTGGTCCAAATTCTCGAAGATCTGGTGCTGATTGTAGAATTACATGTTTTCTTGTTTGGATTCTTCACATGTTGTCTTCAAACACCAGACGGATAAAGTTTATCAGAAGAACGTTTCATTTCCACTCACAGGAAGTTGATTTGATTAATAAATAAAAGTAAACAGAACTGAATAATCAGACACAACGTGCTTTTATCATAACATTAACAAGTCAGTTGTTTATTTATTGAATCTGAGCCAAGAAGACGATCGAAAACAAAAACAAAAAGTTTGGATTTTCAAACAACCGTCATCAAACCACAGCTCGTTGCAGAATTAAACATTTGGGTCAGTTGCAAATCTGCTGTAATCTGAAGATAATCCTGCAGTTGGAGGTTTGCTCCACTTGTTGCCTGTTGGCTGCTGCCTGAGTCGATGAGTCGTCCACAAAAATCTGCTTAGATTAATTTTAATTTAAAAAATAAAGATTTGTTTTTTTTTTTTACTTCCTGTTTTTGTTTTCTTTTGGACACACGTTAACTGGAAACTCTGACTTGTCCTTGAATGTGAACGTTTATCTGAATGGAGGACAGCAGTGTTTGTGTCCCTGTCTGTTAGTAAAATATCTCATGAACCACTGGATGGATTTTAATGAATGAGTTTTATTTGAACACGTGAATAAATAAATAAACTAATTAATACATTTAATTATGATAAACTAAAACAAATGTCACAGAAAGACGAGATGTTTTATTCCACCTCTCCTCAGGAGCCCAGTTCATCGATCTGGACTTTGATGAAACTTTTAGGAAATCATCTTTTAGATTATGTCCTCGTCTCAACTGGTCTGGGTCTCTGTGACCCGGTTCAGACTCAGGTTTATAGAACATCTCAAGGTGCTCCCAGAGCAGTCATCGTGTTTTCACTGGACCTTCAGGAACTTCAGACTTGCAGGAGCCCCAGGACCTTTGGGACTTTCACTTTTTTTTTTTTCACCTTCAAGACCTTCATGAACTCTGGGACCTTCATGACCTCTGAGACCTTCTGGACATAGAAGTGTCCTGGGAAAAAAGGAGATTCTGGTGTGGTTCATCAGATTTATTTAAAAAGCTTTGGAGCCTTCACAGAACATGTAAATATCAATGTTCTCATCCATGTGAATGGATCTCACCTTTGGGATCTTCTTGATCTTTGGAACATTTGGGACCTTCTTGACCTTTAGGGCCTTTGGTAACTTTAGGACCTCCACTGACTTTGGTACATATAGAACCTTCAAGACCTTCTTGACCTTGAGGATATTTGTTACTTTTACGACCTTTGGGGCCTTTTTCACCTTTAGGACCTCCAGTACTTTTGGCACATAAAAAACATTTAGGACCTACTTGACCTTTGGAACATTTGGGACCTTCTTGACCTTTAGGGTCTTTGGTACCTTTAGGACCTTCTTGATCTTCTTGACCTTTATGACCGTCTGAACCGTCTTGAACCTTAAGACCTTCAAGACTTTTGGTACTTTTAGGACCATCTTGACCTTCAGGACCTCCAGTATCTTTGGGACCTAGAACCTTCAGGACCTTCTTGACACGTGGGAACTTCTTGATCTTTAGGACCTCCGTGACCTTTGGTGCCTTTAGGACCTTTGGGGCTGAGAGTCATCCTCAAGACACACCCTGACCTCCAACTGATGACGGCACAACAAACTTGTCAACAACGTTTCTTTAGAAAACTCAATAAAATCCTGTCAAACTTCAAAACGTCAAACTAAAACGTTTGTCTCCATCTACACCAACAAAGTTTATTTTTCAAAGAACCGTATTTAGCAGAAAGGTTTGAAAGAAGAACGAAAGACTGAGACGTTCTCCTCCAGCGCAGACTGAGGCGAGTGATGTTATTTACAGAGAGCTTTCTCTCTGATCTTCAGTATTTTTAGAAACCGCTCTTCCATCTAATGTAAAAAAAGAACAAACCGCTGCCGCAGCCCGTCTGAACGGCCTTCAGGTCGCTCGCCGCATCAGGACTGCGAGGTCGCACACGCCGCAGAACATCAGAAGGAGGCGACGTCGAAGAAGAATGTCTGAAACCCCTGTTTGTTTCTGAACCAGTGAGGTGAACTTCTCATGAGTTTGGTTTTTAGACTTCCTGATGTAACAGGAAATGGATCAGGTGATCGATCACCTGATCAGAACCTGTGTTCGGCTGTTACACCTGCAGAGATCCTGATTTTAGAAAAGCTCCTTTAAGTTTCAGAAGGTTGCACTCAGCAGAAGGTAGAAAAACAAATTCAAGCTCAAAGTTTCTCAGTTCAGATCATCACAGCTGAAAAATCCAAGAATGTTTTTATTTGGCGCAGTACGGACTTCCTGTTCCGCTGCTCGTTTTACGTCAAACTCATCGTGTCGCGTTAAATCTGAGACTTTTATAAACCAGAGAAACTGCATTTCCTACAAAAAATGCAGCGTTGCTGAAGGACTTGCTGCAAAACAGCTGAAATTAGCACAAAAAAGCTGAAAAGTAGCTGAAAAGACAGAAAGAAGGTTAAACTGCCAGAAGAAATCTGAAAAAGTTGAAATGAGCTAAAAATGTGTAAGCTAAAATTAGCATAAAATAGATAAATAATAGCTAAAATAGCAGAAAAGCTGAAACTAGTAGAAAAAGCTGAAAGGAGCATAAATAAGTTAGGCTTACAATAGTAGAAATTACAACCAAAAACTTGAAGCTATCTGAAAATAGCTGAAATTAGCTAAAAAATGCTATGAAAAGTAGCTGAAAAGGTAGAACAAGCTTAAATTAGCAGAAATAACACTTTTTTTTTGTTGAATTAGGTTTAAATAAGCAGAAATTAGCACAAAAATCAGCTAAAATGGCTGAAATTGGCACAAATAAACAGCTGTAAAGACAGAAAGAAGGTTACACTGCCAGAAGAAATCTGAAAAAGTTGAAATGAGCTAAAAATGTGTAAGCTAAAATTAGCATATAGCTAAATAGTAGCTAAAATAGCAGAAAAGCTGAAACTAGTAGAAAAAGCTGAAAGGAGCATAAAGAAGTTTGGCTGACAATAGCAGAAATACAACAAAAAACTTGAAGCAATCTGAAAACAGCTGAAATTAGCTAAAAATGCTATAAAAGGCAGCTGAAAAGGTAGAACAAGCTTAAATTAGCAGAATGAAGCAGAAAGAATGTGTTTGCTGAAAGAGGCAGAACATCCAGAAGTGGAAATTATCTGGGAAAAAAAACTCAAATTGGTCAATAAAATAAAGCTGAAATGTAGGTTAAAAAAACAAAAAACAAAAAGAAGCTGAAATTATAAGGAGGAAGTGGAGAGAGGGCTTTTTTTTTTTGCTGAATTAGGCTGAAAAATGTTGAAATGAGTGCAAAAACAAGTGAGATTAGCCGAAAAAGCTTAAATTAGCACAAAACATCCCTTTACTAGCTTGTTGTAAACAATTCTAAAGATTTGAAGGATGTCAAATGAGCTCAATTCATTTTCTATGAGAAAAAAGTGGCAGAAAAGGCTAAATATTTCAAAAAGCTAACTCTGCACCAATACCAAATAGCAGGATTAACGAGCTGAACGTTTTGATTTATGATTTGTTGAAATAGCACAAAAATTGTGGAATGAGAAAGATGCTGAAAAATGCATCACAACGATGTGACTGCTTCATGAACATTCACACTACGTGTTATAATGATGCTGTTCAATGATGGTCGGTCAAAGTCCGTCTGTAAATCATCAGGAAAGCACAGAGCAGTAACCTGCTGCTGACGGTTCCACCACAGCTCTGCAGAGGTTTCAACACCTGCTCAAACACCTGAACCGTCCCTGAACAGGTGGGGAGCCTGGAGGCCTCGGGGCAGCGGCTCGGGCTCGTAATGTGATGAGAGACACCGCAAACACTGGCGAGGGAGAGGAACAGATGATGCACCGACTTTCAAAAGCTTCCCTGCAGCAGGAAGTGGCACCAGAAGAGCCCGACCCAAAAACACGGTTTCTAAACCAACACTGAACTGCTTCGGCGTGTTAAACATTTAGACCCATGATGTGTGCATCCATGCTAACAGCTACTGGTGTGTCCAAATGCATTTTGTTGTGTAGGGGGAGGCAGATGTGGTCAGCTATCTGACCTTTGACCCCAACAACATAAAAAATATAACAAATTTTCTAAAGTTAGCAAGATGCTAAAAGTACCTTAATGCTAGCTAAACCTTATAGCACCAGTTGGCTAACAAGAAGTATCCAAAGGCTAACTAGAAGTTAAAAGTAGCAAACATACTGGTAGTAGTAGAGGATTAACTAATACCCAAATGTCATAAAGGACTAAAGATATCTTAAATCTAATAAAAGCCTTGCCAAAAGCTAAAAGCAGCAGAATGATAGCTAATATCTAACACAGGAAGACAAAAATAAAGTAAAACTGAAGTAAATTTTAAAAAGAGCAGTGTTTCAGGAATTGAATCGAACTCAATGCATTTCTAATGTCGAATTTAATTTGAAACAAAGGTAAGCATTTTGAAAAGAATAAAACAAAAACCGTCTAAGCAGACTTTCAACAGAGGTGTTGTAATACTCACAGTGGCCGGCAGGGGGCGGCAGCGCGCCGAGCCGTCCCCGGCTAACGGCCTTTAAACCCGGGAGGAAGAAAGTCATCTTCATGTCTGCTGCCTGCTGTAGTGATCATGGAGGATCATTTCGATAAATTATTGGATCAATGTGAAGCTCAGGAGCTGGAGGTGAGCAGAGACATGTTTTATTTCTGTGCGCGGAGCTCGTGTCTGGCAAGTTTTTGTTGATTGTACGACCCGAGTTCGTGTTGTTTGAAACCTTCAGCTGATTTAATCGCTGTTACTAGTGTAGAAAAACTGACCAGGATGCTTTAACTTCTGAACATTAAGTGTATACAACTGTTAAACTAACAAGATGAATGTGAATAAACCAGCTCCGTGTTTAAATCCTGTAAAATGAACGAAGGAGGGATCTTTTAGCTTTTCTAGATGTTTCAATTTCTACAAGCTAACAGTTTAGCTTCTCAGTTAGCTAGCAACAAGCTAAAGTTTATATTATTGATTGTTTATAACAGGCATTTATGACTTTAACGTGTCTAATAAACAAAATCATGCATCCGAAGATGATTTAAATAACGTGTTTGTTTATATAGTTGTTTAAAAATGCCGGGGCTAATGCTAGCAGAAGCTAACTGTTCTGCAGCTGTTTGTTGTCAGAAGATGACGTTGTCTTTAAATCTGTAATGTTTATGAACTTTTAATGTGCTCGGATTAATCTCGGGGCTGTGTTGATAACAGTGTTGTGCATTTAGTGGAATTTGCTCTTATCTGTGTGTTGCTGTCAACAGGCTCCAGGGGGCATCGCGACACCTCAGGTCTACTCTCAGCTGCTGGCTCTCTACTTACTCAATAACGACATGTGAGTTTATTTATTGTTTTATTTGTATCAACAAAATCTCAGGTGTCTCTGCTGCAACAGGCAACAATCTAAAAATAAAAACTGAGTCAAACAACTGAACTCGATGCTGAGGATTTGATTCCTTTACGACCCAACAAACAATAACTGAAATTTAAAGTAGATAAACATGTTTAAAGTGTTTCCCTCCTCAATATGCATCACACAGGTGCATTCAGTAGCTTTTATTATAAACTTTAATTCACATTACACTAAATGTTAAACTGTAGCCGTTAATAAACAGTTTGATGATGTTTTTATGCACACACAGCCCAAAAACACAACATCAGCGGTCAACTGATTAGATTTGTGCTGATCTTTAGGTATCGGTGCAGCCGAAGGTCAACATGCAGCAATTACTGTTTATTAATTAATTAATTAATTTATTTATTTAATGGTCAAAGTGATTCCATTGAATAAATTAAAATGGCTGCTCAGCTGAAACTCATCTCGCGGCCCCTCAGAAGATCTAAAGATCATTTAAGCCTACATAAAAAAAGAGCTTCTGTAAGCTGGCAGTGGTTAGAGCTGTTGCCTCTCAGGCTAAAGGTTGCAGGATCAACTCCCGGCTTTTTTGGGTGGTTTACATGTTCTTCTGTGCGTTTTCTGTGGGTGCTCCGTTCCCTCCCATACATCGATAACTCTACGTGTGAGTGGTTGTTTGTCCCTGTGTCTGGACGTTGGGCCACCAGGGACCTCTGCTGATCCAGGTTCAACTACAGGTTTATTTTTTAAAGTCGTCCATGCGAAAGAATACAATCTCTTAATAAATCTAAATTGTTACACCGTGAATATCAGTTTCTCTCACTGATTGATTGATTTTCAGCGTTCTCGAGTTTTTAACGCTGATGTCAGACAGATTTCTCTGCGTGCCTGTGAGTTATTCGTCTTTGTGTTTCTGTACCGGGCTGATCTCTGCGTGTTCTGGTCCAACAGGAACAACGCCCGGTATCTGTGGAAGAGGATCCCTCAGGCAATAAAAAACGTGAGTCTGTTTAAACGTCTGATTGAAAAGGAAGTACAACGTGTGCTGTGGTTTTACTGCTTCATACAAAAATGAACTCGTGAAAACGTTTCTGTTTTAACTTTAAGAACAACAAATATCTTACCTGTTATAGATGAGCTCTTTGGATGGGATCAGTTTGGACAAATCGTTTCATTCTGACTGGACTGATGAGCTAATGGCTAGTCTGATCAAGACGATGATAAAGTGAATTGTCACTGTTTTTAAAATGACGCCAATATTTACAAGCTTTAGCACTTACTGTGCAGAACAAAGCACTTCCTGCAGGGACGTCATAATATTTCTGCTGGAATTACTGTGACATTGGTGTAAAGGTTTATAAAAATACTGTCGGATATCTACAACAGGTAAGATGGTGACTGTTTAAAACCATGTAGCTCAGAAAAACATCTACAGTAATATTGAAACAAATCTTTTTACCGTTTTATCTTTTGGTTCAGTAAATTTACTTTCCTCTTTTCAAACTCCTCAGCAGCTGTCACTTTTATTTTTGTAAGTCCAGTTTGAAACATGTCAAAAAGCAGCCAGAGTCCGGACCTTTGGACCGTTTCCTCGTCTCAGAAACACGAGAACTGGAACCACAGCTGTTGCAGAACCTAAAGGTCCGCTCTGCTCGCTGACTTGAACCCTCTGAAACACCTCTCTCTCTCTCCGTCGTTGCTCGCAGGCGAACCCCGAGCTGGCAGCCATTTGGGCCGTCGGCCAACACATTTGGCATAGAGACTTTCCGGGGATCTACACGGCCATCGCAGCGCAGCAGTGGTCGGACGGCATTCTTCCCGTCATGGAGTCCCTTCGAGGTAAAAACAGGAGTGACATCGCCGACGCACCGTGAAGCTGCTCAGATTCACAGCAGAACTTTTAGACGTTTACAGTCGCAGCTGAGAGTTGGGACGAGAGCATGAATGAATGATTTCCTGAGTCACACGCAGGAATCGAACCTGTTGTGATCAGAGCAGCTCCTCCTCAACCACAGCATGTGACGGTTGTGCAACGGTTTAAGAATAGAGGTCCTTGATGTTTACAGTGTTGACGCTGAAGAACATCACAACACTGTTTGGTAACGGCTGCGAAACGCTGATGGTGCAACCGCCGAACATCAAGCGGGACTTGATCCAAATATATTTAGTCTTTTTTATGAAACGTGTTTCTAGGTCAATTTTTTTTTCTTGTGGAGCATTTTTAATTAAATAAATCTTAACTACATGCACATACATGTATTGGCCTTAATATGTTATATATCTAATCTACTGAAAGTTGTGACACGTGAATAATTATTTAAAAAAATTACACATTTTTCACTTAAGGACGTAACTTGTTTTTCTGGTGCAATGCATTCTGGGAAGATGATCATTGGTTGTAGTGGAGACTAAAACAAGTCAAGAGTAAAACGTTACAACGTGACAATAAAGATATATTTTGTATCAGTCCTTATGCACAATTTACGAGTTGATACAACCAAACATGATCAACTTGTGTTAATTTTTAACTCTGAAGCTAACAGCGTTAGCTGCAAGCTAACATATTCAGTGTTAACTCTGAAGCTAACAGCGTTAGTTCCAAGCTAACATATTTGATGTTAGCTCTGAAGCTAACAGTGTTAGTTCCAAGCTAACATATTTGATGTTAGCTCTGAAGCTAATAGCATTAACTCTGAGCTAACATATTCGATGTTAGCTCTGAGGCTAACATCGAATATGTTGGCTCAGAGTAAACATATTCAATGTTAACTCTGAAGTTAACAGCGTTAGCTTCGAGCTAACATATTCAATGTTAACTCTGAGGCTAACAGCGTTAGTTTTGAGCTAACATATTCGATGTTAGCTCTGAAGCTAACAGCGTTAACTCTGAGCTAACATATTTGATGTTAGCTCTGGGGCTAACAGCGTTAGCTCTGAGCTAACATATTTGATGTTAGCTCCAGAATCAGTGTTAGCTCAGGAGCTAATGTAAAACCAGAGTCATGTCTACATTCTGCTCTCTGTAAAACACTCCAGTTTAAATTAAAGGGCTGAACGTCAGAGAATGTCCAAAATTAACATTCGAGCTGAAACGAGCTCACACTGGAGCAAACTGTTTACGTTATTTACCCAGAATGCATTGCAGCTTAAATATAATAGCAACATTTGAATATCATAAAAAAGTTATTATGACTCTTCAGTATTTTAATCTTGTGGCTGAAGTTTATCAAAAAGGTATTTTGTTCCAAATAGGAGCTCCTTTTCAGATTTAAAATTTATTTTCAAAAGCTACATACCGGTAACTAAAGCTGCAGTGGATTATTTATGTTAATAAAAAATAAAAAAAGACAAACTAAACTGAAGTGGAAAGCTCTGTTTATCCACGAGGAGCCAACTCCCACCAAAGGTCATCTCAGATTGAACAGAGAAAGTCAGCAGGTTTATTTTGGAAGTGATCTGACGTAATTCAAGATTCCTGTTTTGTAATTAACACACTTTAAGTAGAAACATCAGTTTGTGAACGACACGCAATGAAGGTTTAGTTAAACGGTGCCGTTCACAGATCAAAAAACATAAAATGCTTCAGAATCAACATTTAAAGACCCGCAGTGGTTGAAGGGTTAACCTCATAAATAGACCTTGTATCTCCTGAGATGTGAGAGCCCTCAGAGTATCTTGTGGGGGTGACTCTCATCTGCTACCACCTAGTTTCACCTCCACATCTCTAAAACTGACAGTTAGAGCTCGAGTTCACCGTGCAGGTCTTATAATCTGAACGACCACACAGAAACGTCAGATCTTTGATTTACACGTAGCCTCCATCCACGGTTCTAAACATGAAACCAGACTTGGGTGTGGATCATGATTATACGTGTATTTAAAGGAGTTTAGAGAAGATCTAAGTAACACATTTGATGTTTTAAAAGCTCTGATGACCTGAAAACATGATGAAACGAGTTCCTGGGTGGAAAATGAACGATGCGGTGTTGACTTGTTTATCAGTGAGGCTGCACGCCTCCCTCCCGGTGTTCCTCAGAGCCCGTCACATGCCGGCCTGT
Source organism: Simpsonichthys santanae (assembly GCA_031762415.1). NCBI lineage: Eukaryota > Metazoa > Chordata > Actinopteri > Cyprinodontiformes > Rivulidae > Simpsonichthys > Simpsonichthys santanae. The sequence continues at coordinate 5,525,526 of JARVLU010000255.1, forward strand.
GCCTGTTTGTCTCGGATCAGACCGCGGTTTCTGTCCCAGCTCAAAGGACCGCGGTGTCCACTGGGACACGTGACGGAGGCAACAACCGGGAGGGTGGGGAGCGTTTCTGTGAAAAGTTTGCGGGTCGGGTCAGGCGGACAGGAATGTTTGGTCTGGTTGGTGGAAGAGGATTGGGTGTCACCAGCTGTGAGGACTCGTATAAAGACCAGAGCTCTGAGCTCAGGACCAGAATAGATCTGAAGGCTTCACATCGAGGACGACTCCTCTGCTCTCCATTAGAAAATACTTCGAGGTTCCTCTTTTTGAGATCTTGATAGTTTAGTTTGAGGACAGAGTTTTTCATCATGGACGTGCAGAGGACAGGATCCTTGGTTCGGCCCCCCAGCCCCATGGACAGCCTTGAGAAGCAGCTGAGTTGCCCCATCTGCCTGGACATGTTCACCAAGCCCGTGGTGATCCTGCCCTGCCAGCACAACCTGTGCCGCAGCTGCGCCAGCGACCTCTACGACTCGCGCAACCCGTACCGCTTCTCCGGCGGCGTCTTCCGCTGCCCCACCTGTCGCTTTGAGGTCGTCCTCGACCGGCACGGCGTCCACGGCCTCCAGCGCAACCTGCTGGTGGAGAACATCATCGACCTCTACAAGCAGCAGCAGGAAGGTAAAGGTGACAGCACAGAAACCCTGAAGCCCAAAGAGTCCAAGGAGCCCATGTGCCAAGAGCACGAGGACGAGAGAATCAACATCTACTGCGTGACCTGCCAGGTGCCCACCTGCTCCATGTGCAAGGTGTTCGGCCAGCATAAAGACTGTGAGGTGGCACCTTTAGCAACCATCTACCAGACCCAGAAAGGTGAACTGAGCAATGCCATTGACACTCTGGTTGCCAGCAACAGCCGTTTGCAGGTCCTGCTGACCCAGATGGAGGACTCCTGCCGCGCCGTGCAGGAGAACGCTCAGCGAGCCAAACAAGAGCTAGCCGAGCGCTTCGACCTCCTCTACGCCATCCTCGAAGAGCGCAAGGCCGTCCTGCTCGACCAGATCGGGAAGGAGCAGGACGAGAAGGTGGCGGCGCTGCGGGCCCTGGCCCAGCGGTACGGCGAGCGGCTGCAGGCCAGCACCGAGCTGACGGACACGGCCGTGAGGGCTCTGGAGCAGAACGGCGCCGCCGAGTTCCTGTTGGCTTCGAAGGGCCTCATCACGAAGACCAAAGACGCAGCCAAGGCCTCGCTGGGCGAAGAGCGTCCCGAGCCGGGCTTCGAGAAGATGGACCACTTCACGCTGTCAACAGAACACGTGGAAGCAGTCCTCGCAAAAATGGACTTTGGATCCGGTGCTGACGATGAGTTTGAGGACGCGGAGGAGGAGGAAGAGTGATTCAAGAACTGGTCGCAGAGTTCGAATCGTGTTGAAGTCGGGGTGGAAACTACCAGTGCAATATTCAATGTCGTTCTTCTCGTCTTCTTTTTATACTTTTGTATTTTAAAGTCAGTTCAAAGTTTAGTTTTAATGTTTAACATGCGTAGTTGATGGAAATATTCATGTTCTTTTTGTTAATGACCTGTTTCTGCCTTTGCTGATACTTGAAATAAAGTTGCATGAAGTCAATCCCCAGTTTGGTTCCTGATTCGGACGTGATGGTTTCTGTGGTCATTATTTTGAAGCGTGCTTCCGTGTACTTCCCCTGAAACGTTAGCCGGACCGTTGGCTTCGCCGACTCGTCCGTTGACCGTGCTTTTAAAAAAAGCCCCTGCCCCGTCCCGTGAGCGTTGCCTTTGCTGGTGAAAAGACGGGGCTATTTTTAGAGAGGGCGCGAAATGAGAGCGACCCAGGAATAGACGGTGCAGGAAGGACAGGCCGGGTCCTGTTTCTGCTCCATAATCCTGCCACTCATGGATATCTTGCTCAGCACGCCGAGGTGTCAGAGGGCCGCGCTCAGAAAGGACAGTCCAGTTGTTGCAGAAGTTTTCAGTCCAAAGGCCGTGGTAAAAATACTTCAGGGGTGTGAGTCACAAAAACCCCCTCAAAATGACCTGCTTCTCAGGGTCAGGAACACGCTCGCTGGGCGGTTTATTTATAGCACTTTTAAGTTATTTTCATGTCCGATTAGACACACATCAATCACTAAACAAAAGCCTGGTTGTACTTTTGCATCTAATATTTAATAAATTGTGGTTTTCAAGTTGTCTTCAGCCTTTTTGGATGAGCTCTAACAACAGGAAGCCACTCTTGGAAAATGCTCCCGTGGATCTCTGGCCTTCCCCCTCACAGCTGTCTCTTCTCGTCTCAAATGTTATTGTTACCCCGGCTAACCGCTCCAGCAGACTGTTGGTACACAGTCACCAGTTGCTAGGTTATAAAGCCCGAAAGGACGTAACCCCGAGACGTTTCTGTGATAGCGGCAAGTGCATGTCAGCGTGTGTTGGTGTGAGGCCCCGTCGCTCGGTAATCTCAGCGTTTGACCGATAAAGAGGACAGCTCGGAGGCTGAGTCCGGCACCGGCTGATAAACCCGCCACCGTCAGAAATCTGAAGCATCTGCTTCTGTTCAGGGTCCTGGATGGTGGAAGGTTCGTCACAGTCATGCGCTCTTTGGAGGAACAGACGCGGATTCCAGAGGCCTTATTGGATTATACGTTGGTCCAAGCACCACAGAGAAGCAGAAAGTCGGATTTCAACGTCTTTACGACTCTTTTCATTTCATCCATCCGTCCGTCATCTTCCGCGTGTTCTGAAGTCAGGTCTTGGGGGCAGCATCTTGAGCAGGGAGGTCCAGACATCTCTTTCCACAGCCACCTCTTCCAGC
>JARVLU010000255.1:5538548-5552132 GCA_031762415.1 Simpsonichthys santanae
TTGCTTTCATATCACCATTACTTTTATTTAATAAATCACTATAATATTCCTTCTTATGTTTTCTTATAATCCCTACTGATTTGTTTTTATACTTCTTATATTTTTCTTCTGCCTCTCTAACTTCTGCTGTTCCTTCATGCTTGAAGAAGTCGACTTTGTTTCTTGGTGCTGGATGATATTTTATCTCAGGTCTGAGCAACTTTTTCTGGTCTGAAGAAGTCTTTGGAACAGTCTTGTATTTCTGCAGGAAGCCTTGTGGTGGTGGTGGTGGTGGTGGTGTGGGGTCAGCACTGGTGTTATGGTAGATGCAACGTGCCAACGTAACATCCTTATGAATGGCAGGACCCAAACATTCCCAGCAGAACTTCCTCTAAAACATCACACAGCTAAAGTCTATCTTCTTCCTTGGACCACTTGGACCCTCCACTATACACCAGGAGCTGCTCAGAACTGACTCCATCACAATGACCGACTTATTCAAGTTGGACATGAACTCTGCTCAGGTAAAACCCTCGATCATTGTCATTATTTTGAATTGAAGCCGTTTGGCTCCACGCGTGCGACAAAATGAAAAGTTTAAACTGAAGCTCCTCAGATCAAAGCATTCCTCTTCAGTTTAAAAGCACAGACCTCAGAGTAAATCTGGTTTTTAATGCTGACAGCAGCTCTTTGAGGCAGTCAGCATTAAAATCCTGGCTCTGAGTCTTGACTTGATTTTAAAAATCAGTCTCTTTAAACCTGAATCAGACCATTAATCTTGTGTGACCCCATGTCTGTCAGCGACCTGCAGAGTTCTACAGGAACACATGAGACATAAAACAAGTCCAGACAGTTCAGGTCAAGCTGTGAAAACATTTTGAGACGAGGACGCGAGGTCACGCTGTGGACTTTCACAACATCTAGTCCTGCAGCAAACAGAAACAGTCCACAGACTTTACAAACCAGATTACTCATCAAAACTACAACTTCTGTAATTGTTGTCCCAGCTGAGCTTCATTGACAGAGTCTGATGTTTTCTGTCCAAGTCATATTTGATTAACTGGCTCGATAATTCAAAATAAATAATATGTCTCCAAATAATTCAATAAACAAAAAGGTTTACATTGTTTAACAATAAAAACATAAAAACAATTAACACATGGCCTTAAAGTAAATCTATTTAAAGACAAATAAACAGTGAAACATAAATACATTAAACAAAAGTCCAATATTTGATTGCATTATTCTCTGTAAACGTAGTAGGACAGCACTCCACCATGTTGTGAAAGGGGTTCCTCAGGGATGTGTACTCAGTCCTTCATAATTCATCCTGCTGACTTTTAAGTGCTCTGCTAAAGTCAAATCTGCTCATTAAACTGGCTGATGATACGACAGTGGTGGCACGTCCAGAACTCATGTGGCAGGACTGAGCGCCTCTGCAACTCTCGTGAAGCAGCTGAGAACCCTGCAAATGTCTCGAGACATTCAGGGGACTCATGAATACTGTCCCAGTGAGACGGGCCCTTTATAGACCCGAGTGCACGTCTTTGATCCATTCGCTTTTGGAGTTTAGCTGCAGCAGTTAATTAATCTTAGCAAACACAAAATGGTCAAATATGGTGTGGTAGTAGCTGAGAATCATCCCTAACACACAGTCTGAGTGCTAACCAAATACCAGGGGCGATTCTAGAATCTGACCTTCAGGGGTGCTTGGCCCCCATTGTTGACAATGGCTCTTGTCTTGAACAATGCAGTGGCCATTAGTGTCAGAAGCATTTATAATGTGGTGGGGGGGGGGGCACACTGGTGGGGGGTCTGGGGGTCCCCATAAAATTGTGAATAAAGTAGATGTCATTTCCTGCATTCTGGATGTTTACCTACACAAGTAAACACTTCATTCTATATTTTAGACAACAAGAAGTAGCGCTAAGCTAACGGCGCGCAATACAGATGTGCTAGCTAAGATGCTACAGACGTAGCGCTCTGCTTTTCATTACACAACCAAATAAACACTGAACTAAATGAGTCGAGGATCTCAGATATTACTGGCCCGTTTAAGAGTGTCACATTTATTCAATTTTTATTGCAAATTTGAAAAGTTTATTCAGATTAAAAGGCTCATGGTTTGATCAAAACACATTTGGTTCAACCTTTGTTTTAAAGATTTAATTAATATAAATTTGGTTCATGTTTTGTTTTATTTTTTCTTTCTGCAGATGCTGACACGTTTCAGCGCTGGTATAAAAATCATCTGTTGACCCTCGATCCATACGAGCGGCCTTCAGGCTGCAGAGGTCTTCTTCCATCCTGCATCCTCTGAAGTCCATCTGTCCTCCAGAAGCACCACTGGTTTCAGAAACAAATCCCAGGAACAAACTCATTTCTTCCCATTGAAAATCAAATCAGTGTTTTTGTTTGTTTTAGTGTCTGATCTTCCGTTCTCAGAGCCGGCTCTTTTGGAGGTGAGGTTATTTTCTCAAAGGACTTGAAGCGACTGCTTCACATTCCCCCCGACATGACGTCACGGAGGTGATCTCCAGCTGCACGACACGCCAAGCTGTTTTGAAATCCTCCCGCTTATTTTAGGGAGATACTTTTTGGCCTTTTGTTTATTGAGCTGACACAGTTTCTGTGACTCTAAATTCATATTTATGACATTTTTGGTCAAAATATGTGAGGACTGGTGGACCAGCGGCAAGCTGGTTCAGAAAAACCAGTTCCACAGGTGGATTCATGCTCCTGATGTGACTTTTGATGCCTTTTTAAAAGACAGTTATTTCATGTGGTTTCTAGGAAATCATCCCAGAATCAGTTTCTGCACTTTTTAATGGGTTTATTTCCTCTGGTTCTTGCAGAAAGATCAAGATGTGCTGCTTTTTAAATCAAATTATGACCACACTCCATGTTTCACTGTAAAAAGTCAGTGTGAGTCAGCAGGGGGCAGCCTCCACCAGCTGATGACTCTTTGTTGCTTTATTTCATCACACAAAGTCACACAACTTTCATCAGAAGAAGCTGTTTTTGTTTCCACTTGTCTCTTGGTGAAGAGTCAGAGATCCTTCAGGTTCACAGAGGAGACGTTTCCACGTGGGATGAAGAGTCACAAGGAGGAGGAGGAGAAAAGAGGGATCACAGAAGAAGAAATATGGAGTGATGGTTTTGAGTAAGACAGGGAGGTGGGAGGAGAAGGAAACACAGAGGAGGCGGTTCAGAACCGGCGCCAGGTGGAAAAAAGTGCAGCTGGAAACTAAGTGGTTGCCTTCAAAACATCTAGAGGAGCACTCAGAGAAAGAGAAACAGCAGCTTTTTAACCAACGTCACAGTTTCTGTTGGCACTTTTCTCCCATTTCTTACAAACATGATAGATTTCTGATGAGGCCTTGCCAAGTCCTGCAGGTTCAAGCCCCGAAACCCCCAAAGAACCAGCAGGAGACGTAGAACTGTTCCACAAAAAGAAGATGTTTCACAGCAGCTGTTTTTCAGTCCATTTGACCTTGGAGAAGATGTTTCTAATCCTCCAGATGTCCTAATCTGCGAATAAAGTGGAGACGTGGCGTGAACTGTCCTGCTGCCAGCTGAACCTGAACCTTCATGAGTCCAGCAAGAAGTTTTCCTCCCGTCCTTCAGACGCTGCAGCTCCTGAAAACAGAGGAAATTAAAGGAGGAGGACACACAAAGGCCCATTTTTCTTTGACACACATTGAAAGTTGACTTTAATTAGAGGTTAAATATAAAGTTTCCACTAAATGCCAAAAGACAAAAAAAATCTTAAATTGTAACACATTTAGGATCATGCCGTTCTTTTTGGAATAAATGCTTCAAATAATTACAAAACCCAAAGTTCAAAAGAGTTCAAAGAGTTGGTGTCCACATCCAGTGGTCGTTGTGAAGGACACCCTGGACAGGTCTCCAGTCCATCAAAGGGACACATAGAGACAAACAGCCATTCACTCTCTAACTCTAGGGACAATTAAGAGTTACCAATCAGCCTAACATGCATGTTTTTGTTCTGAGGGAACTGAAGTATCAGGAGAAAACTCACACATGCACAGAGAGAACATGCAAACTCCACACAGAAAGGCTGGGAGGAGACTCTGCAACCTTCTCGCTGAAAGGCAATAGCTCTGACCACTTCTCCATCGTGCTGCCTCAAACTTGTATTAACCTGAAGTCTTGATTTATATCAAAACTTTCACATGGTTAGATGGTTATGTGCAGAAGTCTGCAACGAGAATCAGTTGTTGAAACTAGCCATGGATATGCATGGTGGTGGTTTAGAGATGGTGGTGTTTTGGACATGGTGGTGGTTTAGACATGGTGGTGGTTTAGACATGGTGGTGGTTTAGAGATGGTGGTGGTTTAGACATTGTGATGTACCCCATGCTGACCATGGCTGATAAGGCCCAGAGAACCACAGCTTCAGGTATAGGTGGTGATCGTTAGTCAGGCCAAACAGATGGATGGCTGCTGTTGGGGGACATTTTATCCTCCTGGAGTTTAATCCAATCAGTTCAGCTGTTTTGTTTGTGACCATCCATCTTACTCTTCTTCACATTCAAGAGTTTCTACACAAGGTTCAGATCTGGAGATTTGGCCGGCTATGACACAATCTGGATCTGATGGTCCTTCATCCATCGCTGAATTCCACTGAAAGCCTTGTTGTGTGCCTCTGCCAGGAATCCAAACCCTTCACATGGTCCAGCTTCTCAATTGGTGATGGACAGTGGACAGATGAGATCTGGCACGAGTCCTAGTGAACTATGATGTTTGCTGACATCTGTAGTGAGAGAAGAAAGCAGGTGGTGGAACGCACTGCAGAAAAGAGGAATTGAAGTCATCTGGAGGGACCAAGGCTGAGAAGGTTTGTCCAGAGGAGGGACAGTGGACATATTGGCCAAAGGCTTTTGAACACGGAGCTGCCAGGGTGGAGAAATGGAAAACCACAGATAAGGTTCATGGATATAGCGTGTTGGTGTGACAGAGAAAGGATGCTGGGAAGTGGAGGTAGAAGGTGATCAGTCGGGTCTAACTGCGTCCAGTATAAAAGTGTCAACAGACAATCTGAGGCACCGCAGGTGAAGCCCAACAAGCCTGAATGGCTGGGATTAAAACACAAAGAACAAACAGAGATCACCTGATTTCTGCAGCATATCAGTCTGAACCTGCATCGTGACGTCCTCACAGAACCAGAAGGTCTCAGCTCAGCTCATGTCCCAGCTCAAGACCCACAGCTGCAGACGATTACGGCCGTGCTTCGAGGCCACTTTGAATAACAACTACATAAATTTTGTAGAAGAGCTTATTGGAATCTGTGAGAGAACAAAGTGAACTGCTGAGCTGAAAGAGCCAGCTCCTGCAGAGAGGAACACTTCAGCTACACGTCTGAAGGAACAGAACCAAAGCTGATGCAATTTAAAATAATTACGTATGTTGACGGGTAGCTCTTGTACAGTATTGTCTTATGGGGAAAAATCAGCCACACGTTTGTTTTTCGTTGTGTTTTTATTTATTCATTTATTTTGGTGCCATCAACATGATTTATTTTTCTGACAAAGCCTAAAAATATTTGTAATTTTCTAAATATTTGTCTGAGCGTTTTCAGATGCTCTCATAAACTCACAGTAACTTTACTTTAGTCGTGTTCCTGAGAGCAGAAACCGTCCTCAAACACAGAACCTGCTAAATATTGCAGAGCTGCAAAATCTGCTGAGTCACTGGTAGCCATGGTGAGTCCCGCCTTTTCCTGGGGAGCAGAGGATGGACTCTGATTTCTGGGGGGAATTTAAGAGAAAACCACAAGTCCTACAGCAGAAAGAGACATACTGGGTGAAAGAGGATAAACTTTTTCACGTGTTGGTGTTCAAACTGTGCACATGGAGGGAAAAGTAATGAAAGCAGTTTTCATGACAAGAGTTCTGATTTCACAAGATCTAGAGTATGTACGCTATGCTAACTGAGCTTTCCTAACACGGCTGTAGAGTTACGGAAAACTGTCCGAAACAAAATGAACGTAGCCACGGGAACTAAAAGAGCTTTAACCTTAACTTAAGAACCAAAAAACACATATTTATTTAACTGCTTAAAATGTTTTTTCCACACTTAACTGGTCAGTTCTTTAGAGCAAACTCAGTCTCAATATAAAATTTTAACAATTTTTAAAAAGTTTTAACTCTAAGGACTTTTATTTTGTAAAATTTTAAAGTCATCCCCCACCCCATTAGTATGTTCAAAATGTTTTTTGTTTGGTTTTTCGAAACATTTCAACAAAGAAGACCAGACTTGTAACCTTGTTACAAAAGACCGAAAATGCTGTGCTGCCTAAAAAGAGGAACCGTTAGTTGTAAATATTTTAAAGTCTAACGATTTAATTCAGGTCCAATTTGATGATCGATCTGGGACCACGTAAGACTTTATTTGGGTCCAGATTCGTATTGAATTTGGGATCCCTAATCCAAGGGAACACAGATACTGATCAAATATTTCCAACATAGTTCTACGGCTCCATTTTTCCTTTAATAGAACAGGATTTTTATTTTAAATGTCCGTGTGTGAGGCATTCCTTTAGATTGATGACCATTTGTAAATAATAAATACATGTTTGTTGGTGTTACTGGTGTTTTTGCTGACCAGTTCTCTTCCTTCGAGGGTTGTTGGGTAAGGTCTTGTTTCGGACACCCGTGAAACTCGTGATGGAGGATTCAGTCGTTCCTGGAGCTCAGAGATCAGTTTGAGTTCTTCATTCAGTGACAGATTCGTTTTTCAGCTCGTCTGAAGCAGAAAAGGTTTTATTTATTGTTTCGTAAATCTGGACTGCAGACCGAGACGAGAAATTTCATTTATCTGTATTCAGGAGGAAATTGATGTTTTATGCTCTTCATCAGTATGACTGATTGACCTGCAAATAATCTATAATCTCTGTTAGTTTGTAAAGTCAACAATAATTTCATGACGATGGCCACAGATTTTATTCTTTATTTTTAAGAGGAAAAATGGACGGTGACGATAAAAAAACGTTCCTCGTCTTTAATTCTTTGCCACAAATAAGAGATGAAGCCAACTTATGTGGTCCAGATAAGACTTTAGAAACATCTTTATCTGCTCTTCATGCCTCTGACTCAGATGGAAGGAATGTTTTCCTGTCGGGAGGGAAATGAACTTTGTTTTTACTGCATTTTTTTTTTTTTTTTTTTTTTTTAGCCGCTTCTCCAGAAAAACAGAGGGAAACAGAAGTTGAACGGTTTTGCTCGCTTCTTCACGAGACGATGTGATCATTTTTATTTTTGTTTTTACAGAAGCTAAAACATCTAACATAAAGTCAGCGTAAATTAAATACTGTAGTCTAATTTTAAAATCAAAACAGCTTGTCTACTTTAAATACATAAAATGGAAATTGGTTATTTGGAACTGGATTTAATTTGAATCTAAGAAATAAATCTGGACTGAAACAAAACAGAATCGAGGGTGAATCTAAATTCTTCTGTCGTTTTGTTGTTTCATGACAAGAAGTCATAACTGATTTTATTTTACTTTTTTTAAGCTAAAGTGATGAGTCCTGGCCTTTTAGTCCATAAAACAGATATTTTTAAAGAGTGCCAGTGTTGCCAGATGTGCAATAATGATATTTATAGTTAGTTTCAGGGATTTTCTTATATAAGCTGAATAGCTACTTAAAAGCCCAAATATATGATTGTTGTGGCATTTCTGTGCACCAAAAACACCCTCCTTTTTATTCCTGTGAACACACATATAATCAGAAAGTTTGATCTGACCAGCCAGACGATCACACTCAGTGATAGTGTGGGTCAGAAATACCATATTTTTTAGACTATAAGGCACATTAAACAAAACAAAACAGTCAGTTAAGTCAAACTTTATTCAAGTCATTCACAATAACTCTCAACATTGTTCAGTTGTATCGAGGTCAGTAGCACAACCAGAATTAATACATAAGATGCACTGATTATAAGGTTCACCATTGATTTTTGAGAAAATTAAAGAATTCTAAGTGCACCTTACAGTCTGAAAAATACGGTTCAGTAATTTTAAATCAACTGTGTGATTTTATAATTCCCTGTCTGGTAAGCCTGTTCACAGGGAAATGGGATTGGACCTGACATGTTCAGCAAACTGTTGCTATCAATCAAAAACTGTAATTTTCACATTTTTACGCTGTAGGAAGTAGACATTTTTTGGTATAATCCAATGGTTCCCAACTCTGGTCCCTGAGGAACACCACCCTGCTTGTTGTAGTTGTTCCTCTGCTCCAATGCACCTGATTTGAATGAAAGGGTACAGGCTTCTGCCAAACTCAAGGAAGTAATTAAACCTCTGGATCAGGTTGGAGCAGATAAACAACTAAAACATGCAGGATGGTGTTCCTCAAGGACCAGAGTTGGGAACCCTGGTATAATCTATTTGTCCATAAACTTTTTCTGGTCCCGCCTAAAACTTCTGTTCTACTCAAGATAATTTAACAAAACTTCATGCCTGTATGTGTCATCTTTAGACAGAGTGTTGTGTAAACCTTTCATCACTTCAGCTCCAAGGTCAAGGCCATAAGTCAAGGTCAAAGTTAAAACAAGGTCTTTGATTGACCAGGACATTGCTATAAATTGCTGTATAGTAGTTTGTTGATATGTGGTATTGTCTTTTTCATGTTTATCGCACAAATCAACTCCATCGAGCAGCGTTTAGTTTTATGGTTGGCTAATCGATAAACTTATGAATACACCTTTGATGTTTAATCTAACAGAAACGCAACTTTACAGATTTTCTTTTGGGGTGGGGTGGGGGGGGGGGTTAGCACAATCTTTGACCCGTTGGATTTAGCACTACTGCCTCACAACAAGAAGGATTTTGATTTAAAACAGTGTTGAGGCCTTTCTGCGTGGAGTTTATACGTTGTCTCCAAAAACATGCAAGTTAGTGGAGATTTGAAGACTCGGGGATCACTGACCGGTCCAGGGTGGACCCCTGTCTTCTGGAGACAGGAACAACCCTGAACAGAATCATCTGATGGGTGCTCCATCAGGTTTATCTAAAGACATCCTCTGACATCTGTGATTTTTCATGAATCACTGAAGAATCAACCGTGCAACCCAACTAGGAACTTCTGTTTTCCTTCATGTCACCACTTCAGACCGTTCCAGTGTTCCCAGTGTCCCTCTGTGAATTGGGAACAGCTTACAAGCATGTTGGGGATCCCACAGCATGCCAGAGGAGCCCACAAGTGGGAAGAAATGAGTTTCCCGGTGGTTTGGGCTGTGACTCAGGAGGTTGTAGGAGTCTTTCTGCAGCTCAATGTGAAAGTCATTACAGACTCCTGACTTTTATGGCTGCTGTGGAAAGACGGAGAGCCAGCAGGGTGAGTCATCACTGGAAGCATGTGTGCTGCTGAGGCAGTAAAAAAATCATCTCCCTCTTTTCTTTCCCTCCTCTTCTTATTTTGGCAGCAAACAGAGTGAAACCAGCAGGACGGGAGCGGAGCGCCCACAGCCCAAGTTTAACTCTGCCAAGTTCAGTGTCTCTGAAATATTATATCTTTTGTATGAAGCAATCAGGAAGTTCAGATTAATGATCTTTGAATTTTGAAGTCCATCCACCATGTGTGGGTCACAGGGGAACCCAGACCTCCCTCACTCAAGCTCCTCAAGTATTTCCAGTCCTGACAGAAGGTAGAATCTCTCCAAAGAGTCCTGAGTCTGTCTCAAGACCCTCCCAGGGCTCAGTAAACCTCCAGAGGAGGAGACCAGAGGACATCCTGGTCAGAAGTCTGAACCACCTCAGCTGACTCATTCTGATGAGGAGGAGCACCTCTACGAAGGAAGATCACTTCCTTGGAGCCAAGATCTGGTTCTTTTGGTACCTTGAGTCACGACTTCAGTTTAGGGTTAAGATGCGCCAGTAAATTGAGAGGAGATTGGCTCCTTTTTCACCACAACAGATCAGAGCAGCAGCTTCATTACTGCTGACAAGGCGCCACTCTGTCATTTTAAATCCCGCTCCATTTTCCCATCACCATGTCTCAGACTTGGACCAGCAGTGAACATGATGTAGAGCAGTGGTGTCCAATCCTGGTCCCTGAAGGCCACTATCATGCAAGTTTTAGATGCTTCCCTGCTCTTCAGCATGTCTTTGAGTTCTGGAGAAGCCTGTTGATCACTCGGGGGTTGATCTTAGGGTTCATTAGGTCCTCTTAGAATCTCACATGGCAACTTGCCTCAAGGGGTGGACCACCACAAACCGGTCACCGAGCCCAGAAAAGGGAGCTTGGGTAACCCTGGTGGATAGGGTCTACCTGGGATCACCTGATGGTCCAGATCATCATGTTTTCTTTCTAAAATATCCTTTATTTCCATATTTCAAAATAAATTATCGCACATTAGTATCAATTATAAATGAGAAAAACCTGATAAATGTTTTTCTCAGTAGGAATTAATCATTTTATGGACTTTAATAACTATTTTTAAGTTTTTGATTGCTGAAAATCACTTGCCCTTGACCCAAGGGCAGCAGGAGGGTTCAATTTAATGTTGCGTCTGTTGTAAGTTTTGTGTTTTGTATTTCTAAAATCAAGGGATTTAAACTGTTTTAATATGTTTCACATGTCTGAGGCTAAAAGAGTTTTTGTCTCATTGAACAGGGAGGTCATTTTGTTAAAGTCTCACTCAGCTGCTCATAAACGAGTTTAATTTTAGAGGTTTGGAGACACGTTTTTGTAAAAGTTTCTGAACACTGAGAAAAAACTCACATTCAGACTATTTACAGTATAAATTTGACATTTATGTCTTTTAGCTGGGCTAAGACGCTTCATCAAAAACCAAACTTTTCTCGTTGATTACTAAATGTAAACACAGCTAAACTGAAGGTTCCTGTGTTCCACGTGTTCTTTATGAGGCATCCAGAGGAACGCCGTGTTGGGTTTAACGCAGTCAGGGTTTTTGTTTTTGTTCAGCGTTTGAGAAAAGATTTTTTTTGGCCGTGGCTGAAAAGCCTCAGAGAACGGCCGTTAGTCACTTTCTACTGGTTCTGGAAACTCTGACAGAGGTTCTGTTTGCTGTTCTGCTCCGAGGCGAACTGGCAGACTGAAGGTAAAATGTGTTTTTAATGGAGCGTCACATCAAACAAATCTTAAAATGATGAAAAGCTAATAAGACAGAGTTTTATAACTTGTGAACTAAAAACAAAAGACGCGTCTGACGCTGAAATGGTCTAGATCGTCTCGTCTAACAAGAAGTTGTAACTTTTTTCAACATTTCATTTGGTGTTTTAATTGAAATCAAATGTGGATCTCATATCCAGGTGTGCTGTTGTGGAAAATCAGTAACTGGTGTTTCTTCAATGATCAGACATGAGCAGTTGAGAAATTTCGGTTAGATTCAGTAGAACTGTTGATGAATTTTGGACGTTACTCGAGTTCAACGTTTCTTCTTAATAATTTGTTTCTTATACAGTATATCAGGACATTTTAGTCAATCTCCAACTCCGACCGCTTACCAGTGGTCGAGTTGTGAAGGCAACAGGTCCAGGAGAGAAACTCAGACCTCCCTCTCTCCGGAGACACTCTCCATTTCCTCCTGGGGAACCTTATTTCCTGTGGGGTCCCGCAGGGCTCGATTCTTGGTCCCCTTCTGTTTTCATTGTATCTGCTCCCTCTGTAGTCCATCCTGAGGCAACTTGGTCTTTCGTTTCATTGCTATGCTGATGACTTTCAGATTTATCCGTCCTTAAAACCAAATAGTTCATGCACAATTCACCCTCTGTTAAATTGTCTTGATGACATCAAGGCATGGATGGCTTCAAACTTTTTTAAGTTTCAACTATCAGAAAATTGACGTCATTTGTGTTTAGCCCTAGCTCAACAGCTGTCTCTGTTCTTGTACACCTTGACTCTCTTGAGCCATTTCTTAAGCAGTCTGTTACAAATCTCGGGTTGGTTTTAGACTCTGACTTTAAATTTAATAAACAGATTAACTCTGTTCTACAAAAAGCTTCTTCCAGTTAAGGCAGATCGCTTAAGTCAGTGTTGACCAAATCTGATCTTGAAAAACTAGTCCTCCATGCATTCATTACAACCTGATTACTGTAACACACTTTGGGGTCAGTCAGGTCTCCCTTTCATGTCTCCAGCTCATCCAAAATGCTGCAACTCGGTTCTTAACAGCAACTCGTAGTTTTAATCATGTTTTACCAGTTCTGTCCTCCCTTCATGGCTCCCTGTAAATTTAAGAATTGATTTTAAAATGCTCATGTTGACCTTTAAGTGCATAAATGGCCTTGCACCCACATACCTCTCTGACCTATTTCCACCATATGTTCCTTTTCAGGTGCTGAGATCATCTGACCCACTTTTGTGTTGCGTGTTTCCTTGACTGATGAAGCCTTCTGGATGGAAGGTGAAATGTTTCAGTCCCCCCCCCACCACCACCAAAAAAAAGGAGAAAAAAAAAGAAAAAAGAAAAAAGAAAGAAATTGTCCAGATGACCTGACTGAAAATTGTTGTATTGTATACCTGGATTATTGAGCATGGACTTTGTTGATAAAACATCTACTTTTCTTCTCAGCATCATGTCAGCCAGCTCTCTACCTTTGCCTGTCATTGTCTCCAGATTTAGAGTTGCAACCCTTAGTCCTACATTCTTCACTTTCCTCTTCTCTCTGTGTCTCCTGACACGTTTCCCTCCTCGTGGTCTTTGACTAACAGTAGCACAATTTCACAGTAGTATACTAGTACTGTATATAGATAGTGTTAAAAGCTGTTTTACATGTGTTTTATAAATAAATTTGACTTGACCCTGAGGAGTTCCCAGACCAGAGAAAATACACAATCCCTCCATGAGTTCTAGTCGCCCCGTGGACTCTGACCTGTGGGACGCCTGGAAAACCTTCGGAAGGTGTCCTGATCAGATGAACCTCCTCAGCTGAACCTCCTCAGCCGATTCCTTTTGATGCAGAGGAGCAGCAGCTCTACTCCAAGCTCCCCCAGGATGATGGAGCTCCTCACCCTGTCTCTAAGGCTGAGAACCCTCACCCTACAAAGGAAGACCATTTCAGCTGCTTGGATTCAGGATCTGGTTCTTTCAGTCTTGCTCCAGACCTTGTGACCACAGGTGAGGGTTGGAAACTAGACAGACCAGTAAAATCTGAGGTTTGCCTTTGAACTCAGCTCCTCCTTCACCATGATCCACTTGTCCATCTCACCATCAAAAGTAAACAAGAACTTGTACCTGGAGGAAGCAGGAGCTACAGTATCTGTAGCACCTCTGGTGCAGCATGCAGGCACTTCATTTAGGAATACAGGTAGTCCTCAGGTTACGATGGTCTCGAGTTACGACGTTTCGTGGTTACGACGCATCTCCCGTTGACTTTGAATAGCCTTATTTCGAGTTACACAGCGGCAGGAATCCATGCGTTTCTTTTGTGTGTGGGGTGTTAATACCTTTCCCTTTAAGACCCTGTGGACTCCTCCCACTCTCTGGCGTCCATTTTGTGTTGAAAACAACAACGTGCGCTGGAGGAGCTCATTCGCAGTGACGTGAGGGAAGTTGCTGTGTTTGTTTGTGCTCTAAGGCGGTGCAGCCTGTAAAAATAGCAGCTCTTGTTCTA
>JARVLU010000255.1:5560550-5572125 GCA_031762415.1 Simpsonichthys santanae
CCATTTAATTTTTTTTTTTTTTTGGCAATTTAGTGTATTTGAATGAACGTACTGTCAAAAATAATTACATTTGCACTTTAAAGTTCTCGACTTTTAATCGTTCCCTTGAGTTAACCCTGAAGAACAACTTGAAGCACAAAGAAACCAGATTATGTAATTGTGATTTAGTTCTTCTGACTTCACACAGGATCGGTGACCAACATTTACATAAAAACCAAGTTAAATCACATTTTTTTATGTGGATGTGAATTTGCTTGTTTGACTAATTTATTTGCATGGTATGGTACTATGCATGTGCATTTACAGAAAGCTTTGCAGTGTGTCCAGTGAATAAAACTGGAAGTAGTAAATAATCTCACCAGGAGCTGGGAGGAGCTCCAGCTGTTGAACCTGCTGCTCCTGCGGTTGAGGCTCCGTTGCTGCAAAATAAAATGAAACGATTATTTAATTTTTAATAAAATGAGAAAAATACTTTGAAGAGAATGTTTGTTTTAACAAAGTGGAGCTTGTCTTCCTCTTATAATATTTATCCTCACAAGTTTTTTTTAACTGAAACTATTTAAATGTTATTTTTTATGTTTTTTTTTTGACAGCTCAATATGTAAAAAAAATGCTCACAGGAAGAAAGAATATATTCAGCAGTTTGCTCAAAGAACATTAACAGAAACATTTCTTGACAAAATTCATCAAAATGTCTTAAGTGATAAATATTTAAACTGCTAACATTGTCATTTTAAGCATTGCAGCTAACAGCTAAGCTAACGTTAATGTGCTAGCAGGCTACTTTAGCCTTAGCATTAGCTTGTTAGATTGGGTGTAGGCCTGATTCATACAGTTTGAGCATTACTGTTTAAAAAATTAAGTTGGGTTTTTCTATTTTAAGTTTATACACAGAGATTGATATTTTCACATGCAAAGTATTATAACGCCTACACAACATTGTTTTTTAAGTACTCTGGCAATGTTAAGATATGATTGTATGATGTGGGTATTTAAAATAAAAATCCAAACAGATTCAGGTTTATGGAGCCCCTGAAGTGACATTGGTGATATTTGTTTTATTTATTTATTTATTTATTTTATTATTATTTAGATGTCCTTCATTCGCAAAGTAGATATGGTTATTTGCGCACTACTTTTAACTGCTACCAAACCAAACAACTTTTTCTTGTAATTTCAAGTGAAAGAGTTTGCCTGGACTTAAAAAATAAACAACTTTAAGATTAAAGAATTTTCTTCCTTTTTAGGCAACAAGTTTGTAACACAGCTTTATTTTACTTTTTTTTTTTTTTTTTTTTAAGTTTCCTGGAACACGATAAAACTCTCTTGACAAATCAATCAAGAAGTGGCAGTTGGAGCAAAATGTCAAAACTGCATTAGAGTTTTCAGGTCTGGGTTTTATTACTGAAGTTTCATTATTATTTATTTGAGGACATCAAGGATCATGTGGAGGTTGTCCAAAAACATTTTTAGGCTGCATTTGTCCATCTGTTCTCTAAAGTCAGGAACAAGGCTGATCAGTCCTATTAATGCAAAGTACTTAAAATAAAAATACTCTTGACTTTTGGTCACAACCCTTCAGATGACTGGGCAATTTGAAAATAAATAATACAGTATAGTAGAAAATAATACTTTTTTTTAACTGAACTAGTGGAATATTTGTTCAGTTTTTTTTTATTTATTTTTTTTATTTTTTATAACTTTAGTTTGAAGTTAAAACATCATAGCTCTCAACAGCTGCATTTCATATTAAAGATCTGATTTTTCCATATTTTCCTGACAGCACTTCACTCTCAGACTGCAGGTTTACTTGTGGTTCCTAGAGTTTCCAAAAGTAGAATGGGAGGCAGAGCTTTCACTTATCAGACTCCTCTATTGTGGAACCATTTTTTTCCCCATTTTTCATTTACTCTTTATTTATCCAGGTTAGTCTCATTGAGCCACGAGAACTCATTTTCAAGAGAGACCTGTTAGGGAGCAGATGGTGGGGGTTAAGGGCCTTGCTCAGGGGCCCAGGGTGGGGCGGATGAGGGTGGAGGCAGGTGTGGGTGCTTCACCTTTTTCCACCCACATTTTTTGATGTTGTCGGTACCGGGGCTTGAACTGGCGATCTTCTGATCACAACCAACTTTCAGTTTCTGTCTGCAAAGCTGACACCTTGATAAATCCTATAGTTAGTGTTGGACTGAGTTTCTTGAACTATCCCTTAGTCCTGCTGCTATAGGTTTAGACTGCTGGAGGACAAAGTGACCAGAGTTCCTCATTCTGCTGCTTCTTTACAAGCCCTATACCTGTTTGTGTTTGTAATTATTTCTACCCTTTACATGAGTTTGTCTTGGTCTTTCTCCCTATAGGAACTACACTTGGACCACATAAACATCACCTGGAACATAGAAACTACACCTAAACCATAGAAAACTCACTTGGACGATGTAAACCTTGCTTGGACCATAGAAACTTCATCTGGACCATAGAAACAACACCTGGATTATAGAAACCTCATCTAGACAATAGAAACTTCACCTGGACCATAGAAACTTTATATGGACCATATAAACTACAAACTCATATAACCTACACCTAAAAACATATAAAACACATCTGGACAATAGAAACCTCACCTGGACCATAGAAACTTCATATGTGCCATAGAAACGGCAAAATCATATAACCTACACATAAAACATATAAACCACACCTGGCACATAGAAACCTCACCTGGACCATAGAAACGTCACCTGGACCATAGAAACTTCACCTGGACCATAGAAACCTCACCTGGACCATAGACCAGAGAAACCTCATCTGGACCATAGAAACAACACCTGGATTATAGAAACCTCATCTAGACAATAGAAACTTCACCTAGACCATAGAAACATTATATGGACCATATAAACTACAAAATCATATAACCTACACCTAAAAACATATAAAACACATCTGGACAATAGAAACCTCACCTGGACCATAGACACCTCACCTGGACCATAGAAACTTCACCTGGACCATAGACACCTCACCTGGATCATAGAAACTTCATATGTGCCATAGAAACTGCAAAATCATATAACCTACACATAAAACATATAAACCACACCTGGCACATAGAAACCTCACCTGGACCATAGACCATATAAACCTCACTTGGGCCATAGAAACTTCACCTGGACCATAGAAACTTCACCTGGACCATAGAAACCTCACCTGGACCATATACCATAGAAACCTCATCTGGACCAGAGAACATAGAAACCTCACTTGGACCATAGAAACTTCACCTGGACCATAGAAACATCATCTGGACCAGAGATCATAGAAACCTCAACTGGACCATAGATCATAGAAACCTCACCTGGACCATAGAAACTTCACCTGGACCATAGAAACTACATCTGGACCATATAAACTACACCTGGACCATATAAACTTCATATGGACAATAGAAACTACAATATCATATAAGCTACACCTAAACATATAAACCACACCTGGACCATAGAAACCTCACCTGGATCATAGATCATAGAATCCCCCACCTGGACCATAGAAACTTCACCTGGACCATAGACCATAGAAACTACACTTGGACCATATAAACTACACTTGGACCATAGAAACTACACTTGGACCATAGAAACTACACTTGGACCATAGAAACTACACCTGGAGCATAGAAGCCACACCTGGACCATAGAAACCACACCTGGACCCTACAAACCACACCTGGACCATAGACCATAGAAACTACACTTGGACCACAGACCATAGGAACTACACCTGGACCATAGAAACCACACCTGGACCAGTCATTCTGTGTTTGTGTCTCTTTCCTGTCCTCTCTAACTCCAGTCTGTCAAGGCAGATGGCTCCCATCCTGATCCTGGTTCTGCTGAGGTTTCTTCCTGTTAAACGGGGGCTTTCCTTCCCACTGTCACCAATCAGGGTGAGCTCAGGGTGGGAGATAGTGATGAAGTGAGGACTCAACACAATCAGCTGGTTTCCTTAAATAACTTTTACTGTCTGTCCTGATTGAATGTTTTTGTCTGGTTTTCTGAGAAGATGTTTGTTGTGATCTGGTGCTTTGTAAATAATCTGAACGGATTTCAGTTGAATGATCCAACACAAAACTAAACATTATCAAGCTAGCAACATGTTCGTGATGGATGCAGCACATTCCTCTAGAAGTCCTGGCAACAACTTACCTGACTTCACGCAGTTTTTCAAGCACAGTGCCTCTGAGTCGAACCTATTCTCATTTCCTCCACACCCTCCATACCAGAACTGTGCACAGAACCCATTCTTTCTGTCAAAGAACCACTTAGCCTCATAGTCTGTGCACGGCAATCCGGCGTCAAAGTCAAGTGAGCATGGGTCTGCAAGATCGTTAGCTAGAACATGCAAGAAACGAGTAAAAGAAGAGACGTGAAGGACAGACAGGGAGAGAGGATGAGTTTGTTAAGATTTAATGTAAAACAGGTGAAAAAAAAAAAAACAGCATGTAACAAATCAAACGAGCAGTTAAAACGTGTTTAAAGGGTTCCTAAACGAGTCTTTCTACACAGAAACGTAATAATTTGAGCAGGATCAAAGTGGATTAAATGAGTTTCTACACATGAAATGAAAAGTTAGTTGTGACAAACGCTAATAAATGTTAGTTTATTTTAGTAATCTACGGTGTGCAGCGTGGTCCAAGTCGTCCACTGAGGTTTTATTGAGTGAATGTTTAGGAAGTATTCACACTATTGTCGTCCATTTTTCTTGTCGGCGCCTTTCTCGGCTCACGGTTTTTAAGCTATTTCAGCAAATCATGAATCAAAATGTTCAGCTCTTTCAGGACAATCCTGCTCTGACTTTTGGCATTGGTGCAACTTTAGCTTTTTGAAATATTTAGCCTTTTCTGACATTTTCTTCTCATAGAAAATTCATTGAGCTCATTTTAAGCCTTCACATCTTTAGATTTGTTTACAACATTTTACTACTCCTTTCACTTTTTGTTCCACTTCAGCTTCTTTCAGCTGCTTTGTGCAAATTAAAAAAAAAATTCAGCTAATTTTAGCTGTTTTTCAGCTGTTTTGTGCTACTTTCTGATTCTTTCTGCTAACTACAACATTTTTGTGCTTCTTCTAACTTCTCTCTGCAAATTTCATCTTGTTATGCTCCTTTCAGTTTATTTCTGCAAGTTTCAGCTTTTTCTGCTATTTTAGCTACTATATAAGATGTGTTATACCAATTTAAACTTTTTCAGCTAATCCCACATTTTTTTTGCACTCATTTAAACGTTTTTCAGCCTAATTCAGCAAAAATATGCTCTCTCCACTCCCTTTTTGAAACTTCAGCTTCTTTCTGCATTTTAGCTACTTTTCAGCTGTTTTTTTTTTTTAAACTAATTTCAGTTTTTTTCAGCCAATTTACACTTTTTTGTTCTGCTCATTTCAGCAAATGTGTTCTTTCTGCTTTCTTCTGCTAATTTAAGCTCGTTCTACCTTTTCAGCTACTTTTTTTTTTTAGCTAATTTCATCCCTTTTCAGATAAATTCAAGTTTTTCTTGGTAATTCCTGCCACTTTCAGACTAAACTTCTTTCTGATGTGCTCCTTTCAGCTTTTATCTGCAGGGTTCAGATTTTCTTTTATTTCCGCTATATTTGCAAATTTTAGCTTTTAAAACTAATTCCATCCTTTTTTTCTTTTTTTTTAACGGATTTAAGCTCTTTCCACATCTGATAGTTCAAGCTTCTTTCTGTCTTCTCAAACCTTTTTGCTATTTTTGCTCATTTCAGCCTTTATTTTAGCCATTTTCCCAATTTTTGTGCTTATTTCTGTTCATTTAAACCTAATTCACCAAATATGTCATTTCTACTTTCTTTTGCTAATTTAGGCTTGTTCATCAATTTCTGCTACATTTCATCATGTTTTTCTTTTTTAGCTAATTTCAGCTGTTTTTCAGCAAGTTCTTCAGCAGTAAGCATTCACACCGCATGTTCAGAGAAAATTACATTTCAGTTTGTACTTGTTTCTAAATCTCACAGAGTTGGTTTCCTCACTTTAGACTATGTTGGTTCAAGTCACTTGAGTTTCCAAGTTCAGGATTAAAATAATGGAAAAGTCCTGGGTATTTTTACGATTGTGGAAGAATGACGATGGATCAGGACCCTTCAAAGGGTCTCCTGAGTCTGCAGCCCTTAAACATGTTCTCATGTTTTATGTGTGCCGCTCATCGTGGGACTTCCATAAAAGGAAGCAGATTTAAGGCCCCGCCGGCGCTTAGCTTTGGTAACTAAACCATATTTCATCCAAAGAGAGAAACATTTCAGCTTCAGCTGCCTTGTTTGTTGGCGCACGTGATAGAAGAGATCTATCCCACAAAGGAGTGAACCTTCAGTGAGTTAGAGAAACATCTGTGGTACGGACCTGCTTTTCTGTTTTTAGTTGCTAATGGCGACAAGAAAAACCTGAGGAAATGCATCCTATAGGTTGATTTAATGGCAAAACAGTAGTTCTTTGCTTTCAGTTCAGAGTTTCTTCCTTTAAGTTTAGATCAGCAGATGTACCAAGATAAAAACTGAATCCACTCACCAGTCTCTGGGTTGTCCAGAGGTGGGGGTTTCACAGTGCTGCTGATGTGGCTGGCTGCTTCTGTGAAGAGAAACCAGCTGTGATGAAGCAACAATCATGGACGTTCACGTCTTCTGATCACTGGATATTTAATGGTCATTCTGAGAGGCTCAATGTAAAAAAATAATATTTTTTAAACAACTGGTAAATTCAAAGTCAGATGTATTTCTGTAGCACATTACATACAATAGAAGCCGAGCAAAGTTCTTTAACATTCGGTCAAAAGGTAAAAACAACAAAAAGTGATCAGTTATGATGAACGTAAAAGAATGATTTAAGAAATAATTAAAAAAAAACAAGTTCTTGTTTTTTAATTTAATGCTTTCAATGATCTTTTTCCTTTGTTTTTTTTTTTTGCATCTATATTTTCTGTTGTGTGTTCAGCCTGGCGCTGTGAACACAAACTACAAAACAATCAAATAAAACTTGGAGGAGACTCTGAAAAGAACCGAACAATGAATGAAGCACATGAAGTGCACAGTTTAAACAGAACTGAGAGCAGTGATCACAGGTGGGAACAGCTGAGACTAACGAGGACCAGGTGAGGGTAAACGTCTTCACATAAAAGAGAAGGACTCTGGCTGTCACAGCAACCTGCTGATGATGTGGTATACTATCTATCTAAATTATCTCTAAAGCAAGTTAAAATAATGGAAATTACATTTAGTAAATCTGAAATAAAATATATTAAAAACCAAGTGAACTCTGAACGGCAGCGACAGGATTAAATAAAAAATTTACATTTGACAGCATCCAACAGGTAAATGTGAGCGTGGACATGGCGACAGTAGAAAATAGGTCAATGTGAAGGTAGAGAAAAATTAAAACAAGAATTAAGGAAACATGGGGGCATTAAGAGTGGACAAGGTATTGGTTAAACATGACAAGATAAATAAAGCATATATTAAGTTTCTTAAGGAAACAAAATTATATACAAGAATACAGATGAAGTAGGTGAGAAAAATACTCTGGCCCACACTCCAGCACAGTAGATGATGATAATGCATCTTAACGTTGCCAGACGCCATAAAACCCCCCAAAAAGAAGAAGGCTGTCATAGCAGCATCCAGTTCTTCTTTCAGGTGAGTCCTCCATCTCCCTCCATGTCCTCTGTTAGGAAAATCCTTTACACAAATAGAGGATCTGAGACTTTTGACCTTTGTGACCTCTGCTCCTTGTAGCCTCACTCTTCCACCAGCCTCCCTCTCATTCACACACATGTACTCTGTCTTACTACAGCTCACTTTCATTCCTCTTCTTTCAAGTGCTTAACTCCACCTCCCTAAACTCTCTTCCACCTGTTCTCACCATAGATCACAACGTCGTCTGCAAACGTCAAAGCTAAGAATGTTCTTTCTGCATTTTTGATGTTTTGTTCATGAAGATGTTTGATGGTGTGGCATGAATACTTCAGTTTATTTATTTAAAAACAATTCAGAGTACCGTATATTTTGGACTATAAGGCGCACCTTTAAAAATCCTTAAATTTTCTCAAAAATCGACAGCGCACCTTATTTGTGAATTCTGGTTGTGTTTGCTGAACTCAAATTGATTTTATGTAGCACAAGGTGCTCAAAAATCTGTCAAAATGAACTTGTTTCACTTAATGTGCCTTATAATTCAAAAAATATGGTAGTCTAAGTTTACTACAGCAACCAGCATGCACATTAACGGCAACTACCACTTGGGATGATTTAGGAAATGAAATGTGTCCTGGACAAAATGTCTCAAAGATTTGTTTTAACTGGACCAAGAAGAACCAGTAAGAACTTTAATAAAGTTAGTAAAAGTACTCGTTACCCTTGTACAGTTCTGTAAATAACAAAGTCAAGTGATGAAAGAAAACAAGTTTTCAAAGTAAATTGGGACCTTGTGATGAAGTGACATGTAAATCATAACGAGTGTAAAAACTAAATGACTCTTTACATTTTAAGATTAGTGGGAGTGTCTGTGGACTTACTGGTCTGGATTATTCCCTTGCGCGTGGAGACGAGCTGACCCTCAGCCGTGTACGCCGAGACCACAGCGTGGTACGTCTGAGCACTTTCCAGGTTGTCCACAGAAATCTCCGTGCCTGACACGTTGGTCTTCAGAACCAGCGCGTGGTCCGGCACTCGGGTTACCACGACCTCAAAGTAAACAAAGAGCTTTGGGTTGGAGTTGCCCCATCGCAACTTCAAGCTGCTCGAGGTGACGTTCGAGACGTGGAGCTCATCTGGGTCTGAAAGGTGAATGAAGGCGTGGTGTCAGAACACGGTCAGCAGAAAACAGCCACGTTCTCCTTAAACGAGAACGTCAATGCTGTATGTCAAGATGTTATGTTAATAATAATGTATGTTAGATGTTTCTGCGAGTTTATCAGTCATCAACATCCCTTTGACTAGATGATTCATTTCTGAAGAAAACTTCAGTGGGATTTTTGAAACACGTTTTTTTTTTACTAGTTTCATTTCTTCTGCTTGAATCCAGGATCTGTCAGTCTTGATCAAAACTCGAGCTGTCGTTTCTAACCTGAACCCGGAGCCCGGTCCAGCACGACCCGGATTAGGGCAGGGCCGTATTAATGTGTGGGCCAGGCTGGTGTTGCGCTTTTGAATGCATCAGTGGACGCGTGCGATTGACAATCCAATTATATGGCGACATGGCTTGCCATATCACCACCAGCCACTCGCGACATTTTGACTGCATACTGACCGGCCTTGAAAGAGGTAAAATAGAGTTCAGTTAAGCTTCAGATGGGACTTTACTGCCAGGCAACGATCCATCGCTCAAATGGACGTTCAGCTGCTGCACTCAGTGGACGCGCTCGGCCAGTGACCCAAACAGGTACGACCCCAGAATATTCTTGCAGACATATCAGAGCAGGGTCCGTGTCTGAATAATGCAGAATGCAGGCAGAAGCAGGGATTTAATGCGTTTTGATGGCCATGAAAGGACAAACGCCCCCTCAGCTCCGATCTTCTGCCCCTCTTTTACTCAGCCGCGCTCGTCTGCCGACCCCATAATAACTATATAAGCAGTCAAAGCTTAATTTAAAATGTCGGGTGGGGTTCAGGTTCGAACCTGTAATTATTGTTAATTCGTCGGGTTGGGTCGGGTTTGGAAATGGTGGCTACAGGCTGGGGCCGGGTTGGGTCGGAATGCGACTCTAATGCAAACCTCATCACCACAGGTGAGAGCTGGAACATAGACAGACTAGTAAATCCAGAGCATTGCCTTTCAATTCAACTCCTCCGTCACTGTGACTGACCGGAGCAATGCCTCATTACTGAGGACAAGGCCCTGATCCATGGATTCATCTCCCGCTCCATCCTACCATCACTCAGGGACAAGACGCCCAGATACTTAAACTCCCCCACCTGAGGCAAAGACTCCCCAGACTCAGAGGGGCTTTCTATCCAACACACAATCCTTTAATGGTGACAGAACCAGGATGAAGCAAGACGATGCAGAAAAACTGTGAAAACTCCATTAGTCAGAGGGTACTCAACAGGAAAAAAAATGTAATTTGTCTCACCATTGTGCTTTCTTTCAAAGACGGTTTGTTGACTTTCATAATGTTTATGATGCTTCCTAGAAATATATATAGTAAGCATTTAATACAATCATAAATTTCCCAAATAAATTCTTAACAGACTTTGTTTCTTAAACGGGACTTACTCCTGTTGGTGTGGATGCATCAGGGGGCTTTTCAGTGGCTGGTCACTCTGCAGCATCTTACATTCACTGGACGATTCGGGGCTGGTTTCAACTGAAATGCAATGAATTGCAGACAATTGTAACATAATTTGGGTAAATTGATACAACCAATAGAGTTTCCACTCATGGCTGTTAATGTTGAACTTACAGCTGATGTACTTTGGTAACAACTGGCCAAAGTTCTGGATGTGTTTGTTATAAAAGTGAGAGATGCTTTCGATCCGTTTGAAGAAGACGTCCGAAGGCTCGCTTGCCATGCGTGACAGGACCTGAGCGTCCCTTGGACTCAGCGTTTCACCCACGCCGAAGATGACCAGGAAGTATCCTCGGCACTTGACGTCGTTGGAAACACGAATCAGCTGCTCCTCTTGATCTGTAACACTTCCTGTCACAAAGATCATCAGAACCTTCCTATCACGTTGGAGCGGTGCCTTCTCAAATGTTTCCTCCACTGTGGATTGAATGGCCGCCGCCAACGCTCGACCACCCTCTAGCTGCTGTGTCTTGTCCAGCAGGACTTTGATGATATCCTGAGCTGAGTGGTGCTCAGTCAAGCCGATGTCCACGTGAATGGGAGAGCCGGATTTGTTCTGGACAAATTCGTAAGGTGCCTGCTGGATGACGGACACTCTGGCGTGATGAGTAGATGATGTGGGGTTTGAAGACACATGGAGGGCTTCTACGATTTGAGAGATGTATCTTTTAATCTCCAGAAAGTAGGATGGGTACGTAGACTCAGAGCTGTCCATGAGGAAAGCCATGTCGATGTCCACATCAAAGGTCAATGAACGGCGATCTCGGCTGATTGATGGAGGGATGTAGTCACAGGTTTGGTCTGGAAAGCATGCATCTGAAAAATAACAATCACAATATTGTAAACTAGAAAAAACCATAGCCATTTTGAAGGTTTCTGCCACTTGATGTGATTTGCTACGTTGGCCAGCTTGAATTAAGTTGCTTCCAAATATTGAGTTAGAGATGCTCATCCAATAATTCAAGAGATATTTTGCTAACAGGTGTTGTCCCCAGCAGTTTATGGCAAAGTTTTTAACCAAAGGATCTGTTAGCAGTCAGTGTTTTGCTTTAGGAACACCGACAACTACCACTACACCAAATTCATCCCAAAAAAAAAAAAAAAATCATGAAGTTCCAGCCATTTTAGGTTTTTGCCAAGCAAGCTGTAGTGGCAACAAAGTTCATGCTCAATCATCCAGGTACCAAATCCAATAATTCTCAGTCGGGTCATCTGGACAGTTTCTTT
>JARVLU010000255.1:5597906-5623031 GCA_031762415.1 Simpsonichthys santanae
GGTTCTGGTACCATCGGATCCATCCAGCAAGAACACATAATCCCTTCCTGCTGGCTTTCTTTCCACTAGGGAGCATAAAATTGGACATATAATTAGGTCTTAGTAACAAACCTCTCCTATATAGGAGTCAGAAAATCAAAGCTGACCACTGAGGTAAATAATTCTCACCTTCTGTTTCATGACTTTTGATTTCTTTAAGATGTCTTATCAAACCTTGCTGCACATCACTAATGTTTCTTAAATCAGGAACTGAATAATAAGAGTTTACGTAAGAAGAAATTGCCTTCATCTCTGCTGCATTTGACATACTTGATCCAACAGTAAATATTTTGATTCCAGCATTTTTTAATGCACTTGCTGGTCCTCTTGGAGAATCTCTTGATCTTCCACCTGCTAATATTATTATTATCTGCAACAGCCTTTTATCAGTTTTGGAAACAAAGACATTCTCTTTCACAAACTGCAGAGCTGCTCCGATATATTGAGGCTTTCCACCTTTTGGTTTCAGCCTTGCAATGTGCTGAATAGCATCTTCTTTTGACTTGTAAGCATCTAGACCGAAACTGAGTTCAGGATTGTTGCTAAATTGTACAATGGCAACTTTATCTTTTCCTTCATCCAAGTCAAATGTCTGGACCAGATTTGCAACAAATTCACGGATCGCACTGAATTTACTCCTTACATCATCAGATCCATCGATAAGAAACACTATTTCTCTCTTTAAGGTGGAATGTGAACCTACAGGCAAGTGTATAATCGTATAAACTGTGTTTTAGTCGACAAGATAACAATTTAAATACATATTGTGTGTCAAAGTACATATTAAGCCTTTAGGGCTTTACACTCACCAATATCAGGTCTAATAATGTCTTTGAGGGATGAAATTTTTGAGTACATCTTCTCTCTTACAAGAGGAAAGTCTGAAAGCTCATTGATAAAATGCCATGCTCCTGGAGCTAATTGTTCCATCTCAAACATGTCTGCAGTCTTCACTCCAACTCCAAACAGAGCAATTCCAGCATTTTTTAGCATCTCTACTGGGCCTGCAGTGTCATCTTCTGACCTTCTCCCACTTGCAAGAATCAGCACCTGAGGGACCCCTTGCTGGGCCCGGCTTCCAGATGAAGCAGTGAAGACAGTGTTTTTCACATAATTGATGGCTCTGCCAGTGTTTGCTGCAGTGCCCCCTTTAAGTTTTTTATTTTTCAACTGTTTCAAGATATCTTCCTTTTGTGAGTATGTGTTTAGTACAAAATCAGCAGTGGGCTCCGTGCTGTACTCGATTAAAGCAACTTGTGCTTTGTTTGGCCCAATTTCTAATTGCTCAACAAACTCTTTGACAAAGTTCAAAATCAGTCCTTCATTTGCTCGCATGTGATCAGATCCATCAAGGAGTAACACAATGTCAACCATGTCCTTGAGTTCTGCTTCTACAGCTGTAAAGGTGTCTGAAATGGATACAAACACATTTTCACAAAATCAACACGTTTCTTGCAAGAAACTCAATCTGATCATGCAACTTTCAAATCTACAAACAGCTACCTTAAAATTATATTTTAGCTAGTTTGAAGTGAGGCTCAGTGGAAAACTTAAGAACAGTTACAATTATTGTAGACAGTGTAAGGACCTGGAAAACTTCAAATAAAATCAAAGTGGTCTGAGTTTGAATAACAGTCAATGTTATGCTTAATTTTATGTCATGAGCATGTGATAAGAACAATATTTTTCCCCCTCAAGACAATATTTATTTAGATGTGCACTGTTGTGTCCATATATTCTCAGAAAGATTGAATACAGACTGCAAGAATTTCCAAAGCAGGTGATTAAAAATATCCTAAATAAAATCTTTGCAGCAGTCAATCTTTGATGTAAAACCTCCCACAAAAGTAACTTTTTCAACAACCTGAATTTGGAGATATGTCTGAGTGCAATGACTGTCATTGTTGTTTAAGGCTAGACTCAGAATGCAGACTGACACAAGGAGCTCATGAAATCTATTTAAAAAAATTCAAATATAACCAAAACTCCTGACATGGTAGTAACAATCTTCTTACAAACTCAAGGAATAATCACACGAAATACAAGGAATAACAAGGAGAACAACACAGAGACGACCAGACAGAGCATGTGCTTAAGTGGTGAATTGCGAGAAACAGATAATATGGACTGAGTCGTATGGGAAGAGTGACTATAGTTTTTACTAATGAAACCAGGAACAGGTGTGACTGGGTGGGGCAGGACTGAGGAGCAGATGCTAACTGGGAAAGTACTGGGAGAAGCATCTGATAACTGAAACAGTTTGTCACTGTTTTCAGTGCAATCTGGAGTTACTATTGTCAGTCATTTGAAAATATTTCTAATAAATTAATCATTTGTTGCTAAACTGATGGCGATTTAAAGTATTAAATAACATGTACTTTGTACATGAAGTTCTATGAAACTTAGAAAACTGGGACTTTAATATGGTGGACATATTTGCTTTGCCTTTTTTTGACAAACCAACAGGTTGTTCAAGAGGACCCATTTCAAAGCAACATTAAGAGTTAAAACTCTAATCTGCAAAACTTTCACATAATTTATGCTAACTGTATTATTTGAACATTATGTCAAATTCCAAGTACAGTATATGATTATTTTGGCAGAAATGTTATATTCCTGCTGGAAGTGCTACAGCTGCTAATCTACTGTGTAAAGGTCAACAAAAGTTGTTTAACTGTATTTCTCCAAATGGAGGTCATTCAAAGAGCTAACAGCTAAAATAAAACATTATTTGTAGCTTTTCCATAGATGCCACACTTCAGTTCAGCCCAAATATTCCTTTAGGAGCTGTTTTTTTTTTTTTACTTCTTACCAGTAGTTGTGACTTCTGTTGGTTCTTGCTTGTCCCCTAGTTTAGCCTCCACAGAGGAGTAAATGCTTTGCAGAGCGTCATAACTCTGGAAAGAAAAATAATGCCTCGGCGTGTGAGAGATGGTTTGCATTTCCAAAGTATCAGCGTTCTTTGTTCCAAAGCAAAACACCTTGATCTGATTGTCTCTGAGTGATTGTGCTGATGCTCTGACATCATCTCCGGACCGCCCACCACTAAACATGAACAGGTACTGAGGGACCATGTCTGCCTGTCTGCCTCCAACTGAGGCAGCAAAGACGTTGTCTCGGACAAATGCCATTGCTTTTCCAATATTTAGAGGGCGTCCCAACTTATGCCTTATGGTTCTGATCGAGCTGAGCACATCGTTTTTGGATGAATAGGAATTCAAGTAGAAATTAACAGTTGGGTCACGGCTGAACTGAACAACCGCTACTTGGTCTCCAGCACTGCTCACGTTTAAAGTTTCAACAATTTGTTCAATAAAGGCTCGTATCTCCTCAAAGCCATCCCTTGAGTCATAAGATCCATCTATTAGAAAAACTATGTCACTTCTCTTTGAATCTGCAATAAACACAGAGTGTAGGAATTATAGGATGTATAGTTTCTTCTGAATAGTTGTCAGTGAAAAGATTAAAACAAAGCAGCTTACCAGAAACCACTGTGGGACCAGTGTGCACAACATGAAGGGAAGCGTCTCTCAACAAAGCCATTACATCCTGAGTAACAGTAGGAAGTTCTTCGTAGTCAGAAACTGAGAGTGCATGTTTGGGTTCATGAGATATCGTCTGTAGCTCTAGAGTGTCAGCATCTGTTGTTCCAATGACAACTGAAATAACCCCCGTTTCCTTCAGCTTCCTTACTGGGGTCCTGATGTCATCCCCAGATCGTCCACCACTCAGTAGTATTAGTATCTGTGGGACTCCCTGTTGGAGCCTACTTCCAGACTCAGGAGTGAAGGCTTGTTCTCTCACAAACTGGAGAGCAACTCCAATGTTTTTAGGATAGCCCCCTTTGTGAGCCAGGCCCCTAACTGCATTGAGAACGTTGCTTTCAGACACATAACGATTCAAGTTAAAGTTCATTTCTGCCGTGTCGCTGTACTGAGCCACGGCCACACGGTCCCTGTTTGCATCAATGTTTAGGCCCCTGACTATTCTCTGGACAAAGTCTACAATATCAGGGAATTGCAGCTGAGAATCATCAGAGCCATCAAGTAAAAACACAACATCTCTTCCGTTGGGATCTGTGAACAGGAAGTTAAACACCTTGGTTGAATGTGGCATGATATAGACATCTGGTTTACAGCTTTAGCTGACACATTCAGAATTTAGCTCACTTTTCTCATATTTAAGATGGAAATATAGCTAAAGTAAATGTTCATTATTTATCCATTCTTTCATTTTCTTTACCCACTCTTTCCTATTCGGGGTCAGAAGAAGCTGGTGGCTATCTCCACCAGTCATTGGGTGTGACATGGGGGCACTTTGGACAGGTCACCAGTCCAACACAGGGACACACAGAGGAATGAGAAAGACACATTTGCATTCACACCTAGGGACTATTGGAGTAACCAGTTATCCTAATGGCTCCAGCTGGGAGTTGAACCTGCAACTTTCACTTTGCAAGGCACAGTGCTCACAAACTATATGAGATGAACGAGATGAAATGTTAAATATAGGTTTAAAAATTAGATGTTACACCCAAGTCTACAGAAAATATGCAAGTAAGCCCCTACTGACTTCTGTAACCCTAGTTCAGCTGCTCCCTTCTTCAGAGGTCACCACAGTGATCTAACTAACACTAAGATTTGGTGATTTATTTAATTTTGTCTGATTCCCTTCTTGACACAACCACAGACCACTGAGCTACCATAGCCCTCTGTGTAGAACAGGGAGCTGACATCTAGGCTGCCCAGGGTAGCAGATGATGGAGGTTAAGTGCCTTGCTTAAGGGCACAGAGTGGGGCAAATGAGGGTGGAGGCAGGTGTGGGTGCTTCACCTTTACCACCCACATTTTGATATCATCAGTCCGGTAGAACGAAACGGCCACCTTCCAATCACAGGCTCGCCTTCTCTAACCTCTGCACCACCACTCCCCATTGTTACAATATTTCAATGACAGATTTTGTTATTTTAGATACATTTCTTTTAAATGTAAGGAAAGTGAGCTCAATAATTAACATACTAAAACTTCAACCAAACTTTTACATGTGGTTATGGTTGATCAAACTTTATAGCCTAGGTTTTTGTGATGCTAGTTCCTAAACTCTGGATACATATCTGGTCCAATATGAGTGATTATAATGAGCAATTATATTAAACAAAAATGTGTGTTTTAGGTTTACAACAACCAAACAAGCATCACGTTTTTCAAGTAGTGTTTGTTCTATCCAGTACAATCTTACCATGAGATGCCAGTGCAGTCACAGGCTTCACATTTCTTTCAGAGGTTGAGAGGATCTGTTGTTTGATGTCTGACAAATTACTGGAATCATCTACAAGGAAGGCACGACTGGCTTCCTGTGAAATTGACTGCATCTCCAGGATGTCTGCGTCCTTCATCCCCACAACAAAAACCTTCACACCCATCATGCTTAAGTTTTCCACAGCATTTCTGACATCGTCATTAGACCGTCCTCCAGTTACAAGTACCAGTATCTGAGGAACGCCATGTAGGCGCCTACTTCCAGAGGAAACCTTGAAAATATGTTCCTTGACGTAGTTCAGCGCTGCACCGGTGTTGAGAGGACTGCCTCCTCTGTGTCTCAGGCTTTTCACATGTTCAATAACTCTCTGCTGTGTTTGGTGTGTGTTCAGAAAGAAGTCAACTGAAGGTGCTTTGCTGTACTGTACCACAGAAACTTGATCTTTGTTCTCATCCACATTGAGCTTCTGCACCATTCTCTCAACAAAGTCCAGCATGACAGTGAACTTTTTTTGCATTTTGTCGGAAGAATCCAGTAAAAACACAAAATCTCGTTGCGTAAATTGTCTTTGTCCAGTGGAACCTTAGACAAAAATTACAAAAGCGGTGAAGCTGAGTTAGAGGTAAGTTATAAGAGGTTCGGGTCAGTTTGTTCCTCCATCAAACTGTACCTTCACTTTGTGCCCAGCAGTTGCCATTTATTTTTATAAATTAGTTTCCATTTTGTTCACAGTGGTTGACATTTTGTACCAATGTACAATGTTTTTGCTCATGTACAAATAAATATGTATTTGTACATGAGCAGTCCATTATCACTTGGTACCATGAGATTACCTGGTTATCCTGTATCCTGACAATACACATACCAGTAGCAGTTGCGCAAAACTAGTGCTTCTGAGTTTTGCTAACATTTTGCTACTTGTGCCTTTTAGCTTGCATTCCTCACCTTTCTACTTCTGACACTTAGCTAACATTTTTTTCAAATCTACTACCAATTTGCTACTTTCACTTTATGGCTAGCCTTTTGCTGCATTTACCATAAAGCTAATGATTAGCTACATGTAGCTTTCAGCTTAGTTTCAGCTTCTTTAACAATTTTCAGAAATAATTATCTTTAATTGTACAAATTAAAACAGTATATTTCAGATATTAACCTGTACAGCTCTTTTTTTATTAGCTTCAGCAGCTTTCAGTAAAAAAAAAAGTTCAGCAATAAGCGTTCACTGTTTTTCTACAGGAAATGCTAATTTTGCTAGTTTAAATTACATTTTGTTTATCTTAGATCAAAGCTGAACAAACATTTCTCTTCTTCCTGCAGCAAAAGGAAAAACTTCAACTTTGGTAATGGTTTGGTACAAGGAGACCTAGCTGCATCAGATGGCACTTTGTTAAAGCTAACAATTCTGCGTAAGCAATGAAAAATGCTGTAAAAGTAGTTTTGTGGAGGTACAAATTGACCTGGGGCTGTATCAAAGATATGTAAACATCCTTACCTAAAAGACCTATTGTTTTTTCACTCGGCTGCTGCCTTGGCACCCTTTTCACAAACGTTACAAGCTGTTGATAAATGCTCCCAAAATCATCAAATCTGAGTAAGGAGAAAGCGTAGGAAGGGTTGTGTGCAACCGTTTGGAGCTCTATGATGTTGGCATTTCTTGTACCGACACAGAACGAAACAATCTTTTCGTCTTTTAGAGCAACAGCTGCTTGTGAAACATCGTCCTGAGATCTCCCCCCAGTCAAGAGAATCAGTACCTGAGGAACACCTTCTTCATGCCGACTTCCTGAGGAAGCAGCAAAAGCCCTCCTCCTCACGTAGTCTAGGGCCGCGCCGGTGTTACGGGATTCACCCCCTTTATGGTTCAGCTGCAGGACCGCGTTAAGCACGTCATGTTTATCCATGTAGGTGTTCAGACTGAAATGTGTCTGTTGATCTTGACTGTACTGAACTACAGAAACACGGTCATTGTTTTCACCAACATTCAGAGTTTCTACCACTTGTTGGACAAAACCTTTCATCAGTGGGAAGCCACTCAGAGTTTCATCTGATCCATCCAACAGAAACACAATGTCTCTCTGAGGAGACTCTAATTCAACTAGAAAAGAATACAAGGTACAGGGTTAGACATAAAATCAAAATTTAAAAGCTTGAAGTACAGTTTGTAAAACCATATACCGTAAGTTAGTACTCCATATGATGCAACTTACACACATCAACTGCTTAAAGAAAATTATTTGTTTGTTTGTTTGTTTTTTGTTTGTTTTTTGGGGGGGTTGGGGAGGGGGTTGGAAAAAAGGATATTGAGAAACTTACAAGTGCTTAAAAACAACTTCCAGTAAATAATGGATCACTGTCTGAAGGAAGAGCCAAAAAACTTTCTAGCACCCAACAAGTTGGAAAAGGATAAAAGCAAGAAAAACACAACCAAGATGTTGCTTTTGCAAGAAGACCATAAGGAACATGAAACTGGATGACTGATCTTTGCAGAAGATGATGGCAATTCAAATTCTGAAAGATGATGTGTAGATGGACATGAGCTGATAGCCAGTATTTTTCTCAGCTGTGAATCTGAAAGACTTCTAACCACAAGAGTCTCACTTTGTTTTCAGTCTAGATGAATTCTGCAAACACAGGCTTAAGGGATGAAAGTTCACCAAAGACAGACAGGTTGAAGACATATCTGGTTTGGGTGTGTATAGACTGAGGCTGTTTTTCTGCTAAGGGTATACAGAACAGCGTCACTGCATAGAAGGGATAATGAACTTGGACATGCTGTAAAATTTGGGAAGAGAATCACTGCAGTCAAGTCATAAATGGTTCTTCCAGCACTGACAGAAAACATGCCACCAAGGCAACAAAGAATTGTCTAAAGAAGAAGTACATTAAGGTTCTCAAGCAACTTGTACCGTACCGAGTAGAGTAGAGCCGCGCTGTACGGCTATTACAGGTACTAATGGAAAAGGGGCATTAGACCTGTAGAGGATTTGTGGAAGACTTGAGGCTTTAAGTTGCTAAACAGCAATCAAGAAATCTAGAGGATTTATAGAGTTCCTGTAAAGAAGAGTGGGCCAAAATTACTCCAGAGATGCTTTCAACCCTGGTAAAACTACAAGAAACATCTTGCCAAAGAAAGATTTCTACCAAATAATTCTGGTTGTGCTTCAGGATCACTTATTTAAATCACTGAAATCAGTTTTGAACCTTTAGTTGAGTTTCTATCTGTCTCTCAATGAAAATAACTTTACTATAAAAATAGAGACCATCTTTTTTCATTTGTGTGTAAATTGTTCCATTACAGTAAAATACAGGGTTTCTGTTCTCAAGCATAAAGAAAAGTGGAAATTAGCAAAATGTGTGAATCTGGTTTCTTACCTACTAAATCAGAGATTCCATTTGTGGTTTCCTTTTTGCCTGTGCCTATGTTCAGCTCAGCGAGAAGCTGCAACTGAACCGAGGGTAACTGGGAAAAGTCAGCAATCCCATAAGTGAACTCAGGTTTAAATGCAATCATTTCCAGCTCTGCACGGTTTGCATCCCCCACTCCCACACCAAAAGACACAATTTCATGTTCTTTAAGAGCGAAAGCCGGTGCTTCCACGTTGTCAGTAGATGGTCTGCTACTGAGAAGAATTAAAATCTGAGGCACTCCTTCTAGTCTTCTGCTGCCGGTGGAGGAAGTGAAGACTCTGTGCCTCACAAACTGCAGAGCTGCACCAATATTTAGTCTCCTACCACCTTTGTGTGTTAAATTATCAATGGCGTTTATGTAGTCGCTCTTTGCCTTGTGAGAATTTAGATAAAAGTTAACCTTGGGGTTATCGGCAAACTGAACCACAGACACTCTGTCAAGGCTCTCGTCCACAAAAAGGTTCTCCACTGTGCTTTTAACAAAGTTTCTTATGGCTGGAAATCCATTTCTGGTTTTATCAGAGCCATCCAGCAGGAACACAATATCTTTTTTTACTGCAACATTTTGCACTACGACACAAATAGGGTTCAGTTATTTTGTTTGTGCATTAAAACACTGGAGAAAAACATTTGCAGTAAGTTTAGCCAAAGACTGAGAAAAGTTTTCTGTCCTACCTTCCTGTAGAAGGACTGTCAGCTCCTCCTTTGGTAGGCTCACATAGTTGTTGAGCTTTTGTGGTATGGTGCCGAGTTCACTGAATTCTTTCACTTTGAATGCAAAAGAAGGATTGTGTGCTATTTCCTCCATCTGCCGCTTGTCTGCATTCTTGACACCAACACCAAACGGAACAACCCCCTCCGTCTTCAGCTCACCAGCTGGTTCTTTGACATTATCTGCAGACCTGTCTGCAGCCAAAACGATCAGAAACTGAGGAACATTTTGAGTCGACCTACTACCGGAGCCTTCAGACATGGCTACGTCCTTCATATATCTCAGAGCAGCTCCTGTGTTCAAGCTGCGTCCTCCAGCCAGCGTCATAACCTGGACAGCCCTTATTACTTCGTCTTTGGTTTTATAAGTGTTGAGGTAGAAAACTGGGGTTGGCCTCTCGCTGTGCTGAACCACTGAAACACGCACCTTGTCAATCCCAACATCGAGTGGTTCGATTATTTTGATGATAAAATCCCGGATGTAGGGAAAGTCTTCCCGAACGCTGTCTGTGCCGTCAATCAGGAAAGCAACGTCCCGCTCCACTCCAGGAAGAACTGAGGAAAAACAAGAGAAGAAATTAATCTGTTTTAGGTTAGTCTTCTTTTGGAATTATATCTAAACCTGTCCATTTTGGCTTTTCCCAATGAAGATCTGAATATCTTCATCTCAATGTAAAGGTCTCAAGACTCACTAAAAGCTGCTGGGTTTAAAACAACCCAGTTTGTAACCCAGTATCAGGTTAAATGTGAACTGAGCCCACTTTGGGTAGTTTTAACTCAGCAGGTTGGGTTATCAGTTTGACCACCCTACTGGTTGAAGTGTGCTACCCAAAAATCAAGGTAAAATGACTAATCTGTTGAACTAGAGTTATGAAAACCTGGGTTAAAAAGATCACACAAGGGTTGGGGCTAACTGCCTATAGCATCAGCTATCACACCAAGGTTATTTTAGGAATCAGAACTCACTATTTGGTGCAAACTAAAGTTAATAACAAAGACAACCAGAGTAAACATCTTCTTACAAGGTGTTTTGACCACATCAACTTTAACTAGGTCCAGTCAAGTTTGATTTGGTCAACTTCCTGCTTAAAATGTTGAACTTTAAAGAATGACACAGCTCGACTCTGACACAACCTGAGTCAAACCTTTTGACCCACTATAAGTTTTATCTTGTAAACCTTCCTTTTCATTGTTTTAACTTTCCTTTCTGTCACAAACCACCCCTTAAAGCCACCTCCACCTATTGTGCACAGTTTTTTGGATGGTTGACTCCATGTGCACAAACTCATGCACCTTCAGGTGCCTTTAGTTTATGCAGTTTTATTCTTAACATCTGTCTCCCTCTCATTCACACACATGGATTCTGTTTTACTTCTACAGACTTTCAGTCCTTTTCTCTGCCTCAACCTCTCTTGGCTCTCTTCCACCTGTTCCTTTCTTTTACTGCAAATAAATTCTGCAAACATCACACTTCATGGGGATTCTTTCCTGATCTCATCTGCTAATAAGTCCATCACCAGCAATATCATGTACTTCTTTTGTTTACATTTTTAAAAAAATATATTTAGTTAAATGAATAGTAGAAAAGCAGTAAATGCAGAACTAACCTGTTTCAGTCGTCACATCTGTGTCACCAACAACCGTTATCAGATCTGGCAGAATTTCTTCATCCAAAGCCAGAAATTCTGAGAAGCTAGCTCGATGATAAGCCAATTGTGGAACAAAGGCGATTGTTGCCAATTCTTCTGGTTCTGCTTGTCCAGAACTGACAGTGTAAGTCAAAATATCACTTATAGCCAGTTTGTCAGCAACGGTTTTAGCGTCATCTTGGGATGGGCCTCCAGTTATCAGAACCAACGCTTGCTGGGCATAGTTCTTTCCACGCGAACCACCTGAAGGCTGGAACATATTTTGCTGTGCGTAGGTCATGGCAGCTCCTATGTTCACCACCGAGCCTCCAGTCAGCCTGAGCTGAGAAATTTTTTCAATAACGTCTTCCTTGTTGTTGTAGGTGTTCAGGTAAAACTCCACTCTTGGTCGCTCTGCGAACTGAATCAGACCGATTTGGACCCGGTCAGGCCTCACTTCCAGCCGGTTGACGATGTTGATCATGAAGTCTCTCACGTAGGGGAGGTTGGTGCTTCCTACGTAGTTTGAGCCATCCACAAGGAACACGATGTCTCGGACCACTTTTTGGGTCTGCACTGTGGTGATCTCCACCACTAAAGATAAAAACAACACAAAAAGACTGTGTAATTTATCTTCTTACAGTTTAGGCAATAAAATAAAATAAAATGATTTTCATTAAAACGTAGCCACACAACTAATTGGAAGTCTGTACCTCACTTATTTTTTAAGTTATCATGCTCAAAGCAGTTGCAAACTAACAGATTGAGGGTAATTCCAATTCCTGATTTTTGTTCTATGATGGAATGAGTACATATCAAAGAGTTGCCAGTTTATTTTCTGATGACAGGCTTTTTTACAGTGATTCATAAAAGAAAAAATATATAATTTATAGGGATGTGCGATATTATTGGCATGGTATCATCCGATATTAGTGTTAAAGTTAAATATCGGACATCGACCATTCCATCAAAATAACTCGATATAAAAGATGCTGTTTTTGTATGACAACCCAGTGACAAGGATGCCTGCAGCGTGATGACAACGTGATGACACCATGTGCGCCTACCTGATCTGATCACAGTAGAGGAAGAAGTCAAAATGTGAACAGTGTGCAAGTTTTTTGTCCTGTTGAAAATATTGGATTCTGAAAATTTTTGTACTACGTTGAGCCTCACTACATCCTCCCAAGTCAGAGATATTTTTCCAACGTAGCTTTACCAGAG
The DNA here is from genome assembly GCA_031762415.1 of Simpsonichthys santanae. Taxonomy (NCBI): domain Eukaryota; kingdom Metazoa; phylum Chordata; class Actinopteri; order Cyprinodontiformes; family Rivulidae; genus Simpsonichthys; species Simpsonichthys santanae. The sequence continues at coordinate 5,610,176 of JARVLU010000255.1, forward strand.
TTACAAACTGTCATTTCCAACGTCATTGAGAAGCTAATAGCTGATAGCACTTGGGTGAGTTTGACCACAGACATTTGGACGTCATGTTAGCCCCATTAGCATGATTAGTCTTACGGCACAATGGACAGACAAAAACTTTGAAGTTAAAAAGTCTGTCCTTCATGCACAGGAATGCATAGGATCCCACACTGCAGCTAGGAACCTGGAACAAGCCTCCACAAGTGAGACAGCATCGCAGGTGACTAATGTTAATAAATATTTTACACTTTTCATTTAATATAAGTTAAAGTGCTATGCATATGGCTGTTACTGAATAAATGTCACCAGCTTTTACATCTGCTACACAATTTTTGTATAAAATAAGCCCAAATAAGAGGCTATGTTCTGACAAAGGTAAGTATACAAAAAAAAAATCAGTATCAGTTATCGGCCAAATAAATTTTAACATATCTGCATATGTCGGCCAAAAATCCAATATTGTGCATCCCTAATAATTTCTTCTTTGCTGTCATGAAACATAGGTAACCATGTAATAGCCTGTTTCTGCGTCTTTGTTCATCTGTTTGCAGTGAAATGTTAACTATTCTATGGATTTTTAATGAAACTCTCAGGAAGTAATTAATACAAGTACATCTACATCTGATTACCTTTTGGTATTTCAAAATGGTGGCCACAGCTAAAAGGGCGTTGTTCAGTCAGTTTTGTCAATGTTGAACTAAATATGTTGTGGTAGTAGCTGAGACTGGTCCACAACTCAAGCTCTTTGAAACTTTGCCATGCAAGGCAACACATTTTTATCTGCATTTATTGTGTCTTGTGTTTTTTGTTTGAGGTTTGACTTTATGGGTGTATTATCAGTCTAAATAAGTGTTTAAAAATAAGTATTTATGAACAAGATGGAGGATTACCTGGTTCAGTTGGCTCCTCGACGACAAAGGTCCCAGCCAGAGTCGAGAGCGCGTCAGTGATTTCCCTCGATTTTCGCATCACTTGTCGGAACTCCTTTGCTGCGAACACAGCTTGATCGGAGATGGCGATCTGATTCAGCTCTGGCAGATGTGCAGTTTTGAAGCCTGCAGCCAGAGTCAGCACACCTGTTCTCTGCAGGGCCTCAACAGGTTCCTGGACACTGTCGCTGGACTTTTTACTAGTCCACAACATCACAAGCTGTGGTATACCCGCCCTGATGCGGCTGCCCTTCTCAGGCCTCAACATGTTTTCCCGCACAAAGCTCAAGGCTGCTCCGATGTTGACGGTCTGCCCTGGTCTCGGTCTGATGTTCTCCAATGCAGTGATTAAGCTCTCTTTGGTATCATGGGAGTTCAGATCCATCACCACTCTCTGGGCTGTGCTAAACTGGGCAACACCCACTTGGACTGCGTTTGGACCAATTGGCCTGGAGCTGACAAACTGCTTGATGTAGTCACGCAACTGGTTCAGGATTGCTGGTCCCATCGTACTGTCAATGAGGAAAATGATGTCTCGTGGTGATACTTCCACCACTGGAAAAAAAAGATAAAAATATATTTAGATAAATGTTTAACTTAACGTGTTTTTACAAGTTTAAAACCACATCAGGGTATTTTACACCAATTCTAGCTAACTTTTCGTGACTACGTAATTACTAAATATTTATAGTGGTAAATTTTGATGCTGGTCCAGTCATATCTTTGCCAAATCGTACCCCCTCTTTGTACCCAACGTTCGTCATTTCAGTTACCATTTTCTACACAGCTGTGATCGCTTTGAAACAATATGTACTTAATAACGTCCATTTTTGCACCCATGCACCCATAAAATGCACGTATCTCCACAACCACTCAAAGATCAAGCTGTGCTTCATTACACAGTCACCAAAACTGTTGTTGAAAACTGTTGGTAATGTTGTGCTTATTTTTGCAACAAATAGTTCTAATAAACAAACCCTTGTTAAAAGTACTTACAGCCTGTGACAACACACTGCCCTCTGCACGAGTGTAATATGCAGTCGTGTGTAAAATACTGTACTGATACAACTAGGGTGATGTGTATCAATTAGAATGAATAGGGGAAAAAAAGGGATTTTTATTTTTATTTTGAACGAATAGATTCTGTTGATTTTTGCTAACAGATGAATAAATATCAAGAAGGAGAAACGTCTACTAAAATCACGCAGTCGTGGTGTGTGAAAGACATGTCTCAGACCCAAACTCCTGACCATGCAGGACAATTGAAGCAGATGCTGCTTGTATAAAATACAGACAAAATACAACCTGGTCTACTTGTTGTGTTTTAAACAAACTTGAACTGACGCTTACATCTAGCCACACAAATAATAACATAAAAGCTGTTAATCTTGATTTAAAAAAGGTACTCCAGTAGATTAACTCATAGACATTAGCATGGCTGCCAAGGTGGGTTCAAGGTGACCTGAGGTAGACAGCCTGGGTACGAAATGACCAAAGCTAGAAAGGTACGATTTGGCAGAAATATGACCTGACGTTCAAATATAAAGGTCAAGTACTACTGACACAAGGAGAACATAGAAATTCATTATATTATATTTTATTATTTAAGATTTTTTTTTACATATAAACTGTAATTTATAAGGTTTATTTTGCAGGTATGACATAAAATTCAGTATCCAATAGTATGTTTTACACATTTTAGGACTAAAAGTTCTTCCTTCCAAGGCTGTGACTTCTCTGCACTAATGGTACAACTGCAAACTAATATGTGTATTTTTATTACTTTAGCAGGATGTTAAAATCCCCCTTATCATCTTTAGAATGACCCTGTTTTCATAACAGCTGCAGATTATTTAAACCCCCTAATTGTATTATTTCAACATCTCACATGTAGAAACAACAACAAAAATGTTATTGTTATTTATAAACTTGTTGCCACCAAGGTTATGTTTTTGATATTGTTTCTCTGTCTGTGCACACGATTGCTCCAAAAGTTATGAATGGATTTTCAGGAAATTTTCAAGAAATGTTGAAGTTGTCACAAATAACAAATTGTTAAAATTTGGTGGTGATCTGAATCATGATTAAGATCCAGGAATTCTGTTAAATAATTATTGTCTGTGCACTAGAGCTTATTGTATCAGTGACCTTAGGGTCTTGGCAGAGTTCTGCGCTCTCTGAGTGCTTCTAGTTTTGAATGCACTGTTGATATTTGGCCTAAAAACATGTGGAAGGTAGCAATACATGATACAGCCCAGGACATACCAGGTAAGTACATAACAGGTACTCTATATATGTGGTAAGTGCTAGGTAAGTACTCTGGACCTATTTGGTACGTACTCTGTACATTTTAGGTAAGTATCAGTTAAAAACAGGCATGTACCAGATATGCTCCAGGTATGTACCCAGTAAGTAACAGTTATGTGCCAGGTATTTGGCATTAATGTACCTGACACAAAGCAGTTATGTACTAGGTATGTACCCAATATGTAACAATTAAGTACCATCTATTTTGCTGTTATGTACCTGATATGCACCAGTTATGTAACCAATATACAGTACACTAGTTACGTACTAGGTATTTACTAATTATATACTAGATACATGCCAGGTATGCATCAGTTTTGTACCAGATATTTACCTGTTATGTACCAAGTATGTACCAGTTATGTACCAGGCATGTGCCCAGAAAACACAGGGTAACAAGTCACCACAACATGCAGCCTCGTCTCTGTAAGTACCAGGTGGTACAGTACATAACAGGTAAGTACTCAGTTCATACCTGTCATACATTGGTACTTTCAATTATTTTTTTCCCCACCACAAATGAACATAATATTTTTTTATTATTTGAACCGTCTATGAATTTTAGGGATTAAATGACGTGCATATTCTATCATTTAGATTATAGATTTAATATTTAGAAAACAAGAAAATCTGTTTGGCCTACATGAACACAATGTTCAAATGCAAACGTTTTAATATTTTAGCCTTTAAGAGATCCAGGTTTTGAATTTAAAACGTCCCCACAATCAACACCCCACCAACACTTAAAGAAGGTACCTACCTTCAGTGAACTGATTCTGAATAATAATGGTTCCCTGGGCCAAGCCGTTAATATTGCCAACAAGAGCACCAGCAGTGGTTACAAGTGTGCTGAAACCAGAGGCTTTCTGGACAAAACCTACATCTGTGGCAATGTCCTCCAGGTCTGCAGCGGCATCGTCACCAATCGACACTCCTAATGTGACGACACCAGCCCTCTTGAGGGCCCGGTCACCGACCCCAGTATCATCAGTGGATGGTCCGGCACTGATAATCACCAGAACCTGGGGTATGCCCTGTGATTCCCTGCTCCCAGCTGTTTCTCTTAAAAGACTCTCGGCCACTTCCTCCATGGCAGCCCCCAGGTTTGATGCATCGCCCCCTGAGTAGGTCAGGCCCTTCACTGCTCCCAGGACTTGAGATTTGTCATAAAATCTATTTAGATAGAGTTTTATGTCTGGGTAGGTGTCATACTGGACCAAGGCCACCCTAATTTCATCCCTGCTCACAGCAAGGGGCTCAATGATTCTCAAAACCAATTCACGCACATAGGGGAAGTTGGCTTCTCCAACGTTCTCTGATCCGTCAATTAAGAATATTAGGTCAGCTGAATCTTGTACTTTGAGAAGAGAGAGAGAGAGAGAGAAACAGAACAAAATGGAAAAAGTGAAAGCAAATAAATCTGGTGAGACAGTGACAAAGACTTCAATCAAAGAACTTGAGTTAGCAAATCAAGTGAAGAAACGTTCAGTGTGAACAAATCAACACTAACATCACAAAACAACATACTGCATGTAGGCTGAACCAAGGAGAGCTCCCTAAACGTTGGTTGATTTTTGTCAAATCAACTCAAACAAACGTTTTACGTCTAAGTTTGAAATGTTTAAAGGTTTGTTGAGAAGTAGAGAGTGATGGTGGACAGTACAGTACTGGGAGAAGAGGAAGTCCACCCTGTTTCTGCAAGGCTCTCTGAAGGTCCACCAGTGTTTCTGTCAGGTTGTTCTGGACTCACACTGGACCGTTGAAGCCCTGGTTATTTATTTATTTATTTATTTTTGTAGATCAGCTTCTGTGTTTGGGATCATGATCCTGCTGGACCCAGTTTGGTTCAAGCTTCAACTGTTGGACAGATGGACTCACATTTGGCTCCAGAACCCTTTGGTCTACAGAGGAGTTCCTGGTCCACTCAGTGACTGACAGGAGCCCAGATCATCAGCCCTCCACCACCGTGCTGACAACAGGTAGGAGCTGTTTAATGCAGTGCATTCTGGGTAAATATATGTCCTCTGGTCTTGTGGTCCTTTCATTTGAAGCTTTCCAAACCTGTCGTGATGCTGTGTTGTTTTTATAGAGAAGAGGCTGTGACCTTTGACCTGCTGACTAAGGTCAGTAGAGTCATTTTTCTAAGCACTGCATGGGCTGACCTTCAGGGTGAATCTGCTGTGAAGCTGTCTGAATTGTTGTCCTCTTGTGAATCCCTCTCTGTATAATGATGGGTGACAGAAACTTTGTAAACGACCTTTGACCTCTACTTGATCGATGGACAACAACTGTTTCTCTTAAGTCATTGCTGATGTTTTTCTATCTTGGTGTTGTGTTCCTGACTGTCACTGAACCTCTGAAGTCCTGTGAAAGCAGTAAGACTGGAACTAGCTTTTCTCTCACAGATTAAACCTTATTTATTTATTTATTTATTTATTTTTTACTAATAATAATGCAGCGGTACCTGTTGTGTGTCTTTAAACACCTGAGGTGAGATTTGAACCATTTTAGAACCTGGTAAATAACAGCTCAGTTTTTGTCCTGCTGCTTTAAGGGTTGGTGGACTTTCCTCTTCCCTTTACTGTAACAGAGTTATTGAAAAGTTTAAAATAAGCTTTATTTTTGGCGTTCTATATGTCAGCTCCATTGAGTTCAGCCTTCCCATGCAGACTCTTGTTATAGACCTCAGGTGGAACGACCAGTCATGAACCCGAGGATCATCTGTGAAACCTGTAGGTTTAAAGTACTCGAGAACATTTTAAACGTGACTCCATCTGTACTGCATTTATTTTAAATATAGTTGGAATCACCTGAGCATGTCATGTTTTAGTTCCTTCAGCATGATTAGCTGTCATTTTTCCAATTCCTTCATTTTACTCATGCACATCATAGATGATGGCCGTGTTAGCTGTTCACGTTCTCGAGATACTTTTGCAGGTACCGAATGACTCTGGGCGGGTTCATCACTGTTTTAAATGCACAATATTGAACATGTTCAACATGGATAGACACTGTGACCAATAAAGAGAAACAAACATGTGCAGAACACTTAAGCAGTGGTGTGTGGTTAGATACTGTTAAAAGCTCATTGATTTTAAGTTTTTAAGAGTAAATTCAAGTTCTCAAGAACTCTTGTTAACCTGAGGCGTCGCCATGTGTGTTTTGGCAACAGGGATGCAAAATTGGCTTTGGTTAGGTGTGTAGAGAAAAGAAAATGCAAAGGTTGTCCACTAGGGGTGCCAAAAATGCACCAACATTCTGTTTCATTAACAGCTGTTCGGAGCGGTGTGAAACTTGAGGCTCTTTCATTAACTCGTTCAGTGAAATGTTCGCACAGATGAGTTTTCGGAAATGAAGCAAGTGTTTCTAAACCCAAAGAGGTGTGGAGCAGGACTCAGCTGGGCTGACGTGAAGCACATGTTTGAGGACCACCGTAGCTTAGTGGTTAGCACTGTTGCCTCATAGCAAGAAGGTTCTGGGTTCAATCCCCAGTTTGGACCTGGGTGGTGGTGATCTGTGCGGAGTTTGCATGTTATTGTGTTTGTGTGGATTTGCTCTGGATACACCGGTTCCATCCCACAGTCCAAAAATGTGCATATTGGGCTGCCTTCAGGCCCAGAAGCCATGAAACAAGAGATCTGTGATCTCATTGGGATCCGCCTGGTTAAATAAAGGTTAAGCAGAAAAAAAAAAAAAAAACTACCATAATCTTAATCTGTGACTAACCCCTGCCTTAAACTATGATGAAATAACTCAGTTCAGCAGTTCTCTTTGTGGCTAACTATTTTTTTTTTTTTTTTACTAAATACAAAGTTGCCAGTTGTCATCAATGATCTTCCCTCTCTAATAAATTTATCTGACCAGATGTCTTCGCTTCATCACTTTACTGAGCCGCAGCACCTGCTTCACTTTTCATGTGTCGACTGTTTTGCCTCTGTTACTACCTCACTTCACAACACAGAAGCAGACGGGTGGGCTGGCTTTGACCTCCCTCGTCATTTAGTCCATTCAGAAATAACACCGAGGCATTCAGCCACTGTCTAAGTCCCGCACTGAGTTGTCTTGTGAAAGAGCTTTTGATGAGTCAATGATGAGATACACGAGGGGCTTGAGGACGCCAAAGGTGGACCACTAAGCTCTTTGGATCTTAGTGAAACAAATAAGCCTCAATATAATAACCTATTTGTGTCCAAGTCCCTTGGGGAGTATTAGATGTTGATGTGTTTTATGGGCCCTTCCTTTCTAAACTACGCTATAAGAAAACGTGAAGGACTTCCTTTATTAAAAGCACAAGAGACTGACTGCATTAGTCAGAGTTAGGGTAGTTAGGGTTTATTAAATGTGCTGAGAGAAAATAAAAGTGTGATGTTAATGTTGCAGGTGAAAGTGAAATGTTATAGTGGTAAATAAATTCAAACTTGTTGGTGTTAATAATAAAGTCTGGGATCTCATACGGAGCAAATTACTCCTGCAGATACGTTAGTATGATAGTTACCTGTCCCTCCTCCCGCCACCGGGGCCTCATTGGCCACAGGACCACCCCCTGACCAGGTCACTGCACTGCAAATGCTCACTACTAAGTCTTGAATTATATCCCGTAACTTCAGGAAAGAGTCTACATTGAACATATGAGTCTCGTGAGGCTGGCTGGCCATCTCTTTGAGCTCCGAGTCCACTGCATCCTGAACTCCAACTGCAAACATCTCCACTCCCGCCATCTGAAGCACCCGGGCCGGCTCAGACACGTCGTCCTGCGAGCGCCCGTCTGTCAGCACCACCACCACCTGGGGCACCCCATCAGCTGCACGGCTGCCCGAGGAGGCGGTCAAATGAGAACGGATCAGGAAGTCCAGACCTAGGCCAGTCCGGGTGCCCCCACCACGATAAGACATGGTCTTGATGTGTCCCAGAGAGCCCTGTGTGGTTGGGTAGCTGTTGAGGTGGAACTCTGTATGGGGCCTTCTACTGTACTGCACCAGGGCAAATCTAAACCTCCCTCCTCCAACGTGGTGCAGAGACTGGACCAAGGTGTACAGAAAGTGTCTGACATGCTCAAAGTTCTGCTCCCCCATACTCCACGAGGAATCCACTAGAAAGTACAAATCCGCTCCCAAGCCTCGGGTGCAGTCTTCAGAGAGTGCGGGGAGGACAGAAGTGAAGACCAGAGAAAAATATTTGGTGCATCATGTAAAAAAAGTTTTGTTTTATGACTGTACAGCTGAGATCAGACGTTCACTTCATGACATGAAAGTCAGGTTCAGTTAAACCGTTTCTTCCAGGGTGGATTGATGAAATAAACAACTTGAATGAGTTTTGAAAACAAGTTGGGATTTATTTAGGCTTTTTAAAAAATTCACACAGGGTTAAACGATACATACAGACTCCAATAGATCCATAAATGTAACTAAATGGATTCACAAGTGACGCTGAAGGTTTTAGAAGGTCTTTTATTGTAAGACCTATTTCCTTCCTGTTAGTGGTCATGACTGACAGCAGCTCACACGTTCTCTTTGCCAACATAAAATACATTTGTTTGACAGCACTGGTTGAACTGACCAGCACCCATCCATCACCTAAGATGGAAGGAAATTGGTTCTGATGTTCAGGAACAACCCCAGTAAACAACAGGATTGAAGCTTGCCATGAACCAGAACCTGCTGGAACACGAGTGTCCCTGTCCACAATGAGGAGAGTTATGCATCATTATGACTGAGAGGACCAAAAATGAGGTTCCAAAACCTTCAAGCTGGACTGAAACCAGCAGCTGTCCATGGGGAGAAGACAAAAGTCTTCTGGAGACAAGTTGAATAGTCAGACGAGACAAAGATCGAGATACGAAGGGCATTTGGAGGAGTCGAGGGGAGGCTTTCAGACCAAAAGATGCTGAACCAGCTCTCAGACCTGGTGGTGACAAAGTGAGAATGACTACTTCCAAGTTCTTCAACTTCACCTCAAACTAACAGCTGGTGGACAAATCAGCTAATATTAAGATTCTGGGATAGTGTTTGCAAAACCTCGACCTCAAGACAAATTAAAAAATGTGGCTTAAAAGTCGGGTTTAAACTCAGAAAACCAGCTGATTTACATAAACTCCACCAAATCTGCCAAGAAGAAGAAGAAGAGTGGTCCAATATCAAGACCCGAGGTCTAGGAGACACTCGCTAACAGACATTTTGTCAAATATTAGTGGGGTGTATAAATATATTTGAGCCTGCATGGATCAGTGAATTTTTTAACGATTTTAAAATTAAGGTTTTATGTTGGTTATTTTTTCCACCCTGGAAAAGAACGATTTAAATACTGTAAATCCTAAAAACCCAAATTATTGACCTTCATGTCCATGATGGGTGAATATAAACTTCTGCTTGCACTAAACCTTCATTAAATTATTAGAAACTGACAAACATCAGCCTGCTTTGTCTCTCAAAGACGTGAAGTTCTGACCCATGCTGAGACAGAATTGTTTCTGTCGTCCTTGTATTTGAAACAATGTTGAAAAACAAAAACAAATGCTTGTTCACCATGAGGGAAAATAATGTTGTTCTTATGTTTTGAACAGAAAATCAACGTCCACAATTCATTTGGAGTAAATTACATCTACACAAATATTGAACCCACTTCCAGGAAAAGTCGGGATGCCATTTAAAGTTTGAATGAATAGAGAGTGATATCGTCTGCAAATGATTTAACCTCCATGTTGGAAATGAAGGGAAGGAAACACATGTTGGGAGTCTGACAAATACTGTTCAGAACAAGAGAAAACTTTAAAAATGTAGAAGTTACCAATTTATTACCTTTATTTTTTTATTTTAATTTAAACAAGACTGTTTTGAACTTTATTTTGTTCTGTTTTGAATCGACTCGGGGCCAAACGTTTCTGGATGTTTGAGCTGTTTGAATAACCAGCAGTAGAGGAACATTCCTGAAGTGACGGAGGGATTTTCACATGAAAAATCACTGCTGTTTATTTCCTTCTGCCGTTTCAGCAACAAGTTGGCGTCAAACTTCAACCACAAAATGACAATTGATATTTCCTTCTGCAAACAATTGAGGACTTTTTAAAGTTTTGAACGGCATCCCAACGTTTCTGAAAGATTTAAACCAAACTGCTTGTTGAAGACTGTGAGAATAAAAGTAGGTTATAAGATGCTTCAACTTACTGTCCTGAGCGTCCAATTTGGGGACGAGTCCTGCAAACAGGACACCCAGAAGGGCCCAGAGAGGCAAGAACTGCGGCCGCCTCATCTTCAGGCGAAACTAAGGAAGACCTGAGGAAGCAGAAACACAAACGTCAGTCCCATCGTGGACAAACTCCTCTCCTTACAGAAAAACATTATCACTTTCGACATGAGATCACATGAAAATGTTTCAAACAGCAGGAAGCTTCATGTGTTATAAGTTCACTCAGATGAAAACTGGATCTGTACTTGTGAACTTCTTGTGCTTTTTTTCTGTAAGAGCAAAACTAAAATCTTCAAAGCTGCATCTCGATTTCTGCAACAATTCAAGAATAAATATGAAAGTTTTCAATTTTTTGGTTTAAAGAAATTGAGCAAGGAACATTTTATTTTTAACAAACCAAACAGGCTTCAAGGTTCTTCATTGTTCCAAAGAGTTTTGTTGATTTTTTTGTCTTCAAAACATCCGTAGTTTTATTCCCATTTAACGTTTGTACAGAAGTACAGTTGTTTCTTATCAAAGTTTATGCTCAATAATCCAGGTCAAAAATACAACAAAGTTCAGTCAAGTCCTCGGGACAATTTGTTTTTGTTGAAACGTTTTGTCGTTCATCCAAAGGACTTCATCAGCCTGAGGAGTCACAACAAACAGTCCCACAAGCAGCACACTCACATATTGGGCCAACTAGTTTGATGGTGATAAGATGGTTTCTGGAGTCCGCCCTCTCCCCCATCGACTCGTCTGAGTACTTTTATATTTTAGTATAATCATTAGGAGTGTCACCGTTTTAGGTTCGGTCAGACCCAGAATGCTGACTCAACACCATGAGCTTTGAAAATAAACAGTTTTATCAAAAACAAAACCAAAGAGCTGCCGGGACAAGAAATCTTACAGAACACTACAGGAGGACAAGGACATCACTTTCAGAGGACAACAACTGCAGAGGACCACATCTGCAGAGGACGACATTTAAAGAGGACAACAACCACAGAGGATGACACCTGCAGAGGACAACATCCATGGATGACTACATCTTCAGAGGACAATAATCACAGTCAGATTTGTTTGTCATTCGCATCATGTGGTACATGTGGTGGAACGAGATTATGTACACAGGTTCCCAGGACAATAATATCCCAGAGGACAACAACCATGGAGGACAACAACTTTATAGGACAATAACCCTAGAGGACAACATCTGCAGTGGACAATGACCTTAAAGGGCACCATGGAAGACCTGCCTGAGAGCAGACTGACTGAAGTGAAAGAATGGAGTTGATGAGGAAGTGGACACATCTGGGCTGGACCTGGAACAGATTAAAGTGGGCGGGGCCGACTGACAGGAGTGAGTGATGTCACAGAGAAAACAAACCAAAGCGCATGCAGAGGGTTAAACTCAAACACAGAGTTTTTCTTGTGAGAAAAATCAACTTCCTGCTGCTGCCAAGAAAATATTTTGTCTGTTCATTTTGAACGTTCCAGGTTCTGCACACGCTTTGCTGTGGTTCTCTAATAACGTTCTACTTCATGTTCTCACTCAAACACAGATCAATCCAGAACCCCGAGTGATACCTGGACCTAAAACTGTTTTAGAAAGTGGTCCAAGTTGTTGGCACAGCCTCCAGTTTTTAAACTCCTCATCATCTCGAGGTGCCTCCAGCCTGAACCAGGTCGGTGTGTGAGCTGGTAGCAGAGCGTGATCAGAACCACCTGTTGGAGCTGCCGGCCCAAACACTCCAGTAATCATCTCTCCTGCGCAGCTCCCACTTCTCCAGCTCTCTTTATATGTGTCGTTAAACTCCAGTTTCTCAGCAGGACTTTGTTTTCAAGTTAGTCAGTTTTTCCTCCCCTGGAACGTGAAGGAGGTCACACCAGGACAAGAGATACTGTTCTCCATGAGGGCTTCGCTTATTTGTTCCCCCCGAAGGTGTCCAATAACTGGAAGGTAAAAACGAGGTTCACACCCACCCCTAACCAGAACCTAATTACTGTCAGACCACCATGAGGAGGTGACTCAAGTCTGGCAGGTTTAACAGCTCAGAACAAGAAACAGAATATTTTATATGAATTAAAGACAAATAGACCGTTATTTGGACAAGAGGATGAAAAATGGGTTCATTCTGTTAAAGACATCATAACGAGAGGGTTCTGAAGTGGCCCAGTTCTGCTGGAAGACCCAGTTAGAGCTCACAGATCAGTTTTTCTTTAACCAGTCTGGAGGTTAGAAAAACAAATACAGGTGGTCCCCGGTATACGGCCGAGATCTGTTCTATCAGCTTGGCCGTATACCGATTCCGGCCGTATCCGCGGCTGTATACTCGGATTTTCGGCAACGAAACCGAAACCAAACGGCGATCGGTAACATCTTTTTAAACACGTTTTTTCAATGTAAAACAACTTCTAACGGCCGTATTAATGTTTCT
>JARVLU010000255.1:5626913-5639798 GCA_031762415.1 Simpsonichthys santanae
GGGCGCCCGGGGGGGGGGGGGGGGGGGGGGGCGGTCTGGCCCCCACAGAACCTGTGTTCAGACCATAACAGGCCATCTGGACCAAAGCTGAGAGTCCTGAAGGATAAAAGACCTTAAATAATCTGCAGGCGGGGATCATCGTGCTCCCCCACCTCCAACCCCCCCCCCCATGTCACCTTTATTCCTTCATAAACAAGAATTTGTTCGTCGCTCCCTTTTCCTGAAACCTCCTCCAACTTTCCAAACATCTGCGCTCCATCAGAGCAAAAGACGACGGAAAGTTGGACTCCATAAAACTCTGAAAGGCTGATGTCTAACAACTGTTAGCTCACGCACACGCACACACACATGCACGCACACACACACAACTCTGCTCGGCCAAAAAGCACAACGTTTCCAAACGGATCTGAACGTAGAGGACATGAAGTTATCACAGCACTTAAAACATTAAAAGCTCCTGAAAAGTGTTTTTTTAAATCAGAGCGGTCTAACGAGGAGTAATGAGCGCTGATGAAGCAGCTCCTCCTCCTCCGCCTCCTCGACCACTCCTTCACACGTTTTCAGGCCCATCTTGTATCTGCAGGCAGGGTGTGGTCTTCAGCTGCTGCGGTGGAAACTCTTCATCGTTCACGTTAACGGCCCACTTTTGACCCAAACGGACGAAACGTCTCGGTTCAGGTCGGCTCCACATGCAGAAACTAATCAGTGAGCTCTTATTTTGAAAAGCTGTTTCCTGCACGTTCCAGGTGAACACCTTAGAGAGGTGAGAGCTGCAGAAATCAGGAGCTGAAGGATCCCACCAGAAACTCCCTCAGCCAAACTTCGGCTCACCTCCTGCCCTCGAAGTGCTCTCACCACTTAAGTACAGGTTTGAGTGCGAGTGCTAAACTGCGAGGCGAAGCTGTAATTATCACATCTCTGCTTCGGCTGTTTATTTACAGAACATGCAGCTTCAGAGGTGGAAGGTCTTCAGACAGGAAGCAGCTTCCAGACTCACCCTGAGCCGAAGACGCTGGACTCCTCAGGACTCGTCGGGATGAAGAAAGATTTAAGAAGTCCAAGCTGGGCTCTTGCTCATTCTCCTCCTGGTAAAATCCTCCAGCACCTCCCTGAGGAAGAAGCAGTGATGGTGTGAGGGGGGGTCCCACCAGAGGAGCTGTGGTACTGAGCTCCAGCCTGAGAATGGACAAACCTCCACACTGTTGCAGCGTCGCCTCCTTCCTCCTCCCACTTTCTCCAAAGAAAGGAGGGAAAAATGCACGGAGGGGGGTTAAATGAAAGCCAGACTCCCGGCCCTGTTTGGTCTGGATGTGAGAGGGGAGGAGGATGATGTCACACATCTGGAGAGGGCTTTCCTCTACCTTCATCAGGACCTCCTCCTCCTCCTCACGTTGGGGCGTTAAATTTTAATTTTGACGGATGTTTGAGATGCGACTCCCGCTCGTTCTGGACCGTGTCCCGGTCTGGACGGCTGCTGTAAACACACCGTCCCTGGACCTTCATCGTGACCTGCAAATCCTCCTGGAAAGCTTCAGCTGGAGATGCTGCAGTGAGAAAACAGTTCGGTTAAAAACAGAAAGTTTTTTTCCTCCGTGCATGAAGCACTTCCGTTAAAAGATCCGTGGACCAATCTCTACAGAAATTTTAAGTTTGTGGACCAAATGGCTGTGAAGCTGCCGTTTCACCCAGAAAGGCCCCCATACCGGGATTTGAACCAGGGACCTGCGCTCTGAGAGGTAGCAGCCCTACCAGTTGCGCCACCATGCTGCCCAACAATACAACAATAAAATGCAAATAAAAATCAAAGTAATGTTATAAACAATAAAATCAAGAACATATTTGCTTTGATTTTTCTAATGAACTTATCAATTGTTTAAAATCCTCTAAAGAGATTGAAGTGGACGACTTCAGCTCTTTTTGCAAAGTGTTCCAGGCGCAGAGTTAAGAAAAGGCCTTTTTTTTTTTTTTTTTTTTTTTTGCAGAGTTCAGTTTGCACTGAGGGGAAGCTGCATGTAATGATGTCTTGAGAGCGCATGCTGTAACTGCACTGACAACTTGACATGTAGGAGAAGATATATGGAGGCAGCAGACCAAGGAGTGATTTATAGATGAAGATAAACCAGTGTGAGAGCCTGCGTGAAGTTAATGATGACCAACTGACAAATGGGTACAGAGTGCAGTGATGGTATGGTAGTTATAACCAGTTATGAATATTAGCGCGCCATGATAAGCAGCGTCCAACATCGGCAAGAAGCTGGCAGGAGCATTCATGTAAATAATTTTACTATTGTCAATGGAAGAGAGGAAGGTAGTTACAAGGTGTTTCCTGGCATTCAGAGTTAAGCAAGATCTGCTTCAGAAAAAGAAACGCAATTTTAATTTCAGAGAGATGTGCATTGACCAAAATTCCCAAATATCTGTAAGAATCCACAAACTCAGTAGGAACACTATGCATGGATAAGATCGGAAAAAGAGTTTCTGGCACCAACTTTCTGTTTGAAAACAGCATCCCTTTGGTGTAGTCAGCATTTAGCACCAGTTTGAGATGGAACAAATCTGACTGGATGATGTTGAAGACCGTAGAAGCTGGAAAACCTTAACAACTTTAGCTCGAAAATAAACATTTGGATCATCCGCATAGAAATAAAGGGATGTGTCAGGAATGTTCTGACCTACATGTATAAATTGTAAAGAGAGTGGGTCCTAAGTCTGAGCCTTGTGGTACACCATGATTGACGAGCTAGAAGAATTACCATTGTGTTGAACACATTGCCTTCAACCTGAGATATAATTAGAAAACCATCCAACAGAGTGATCTGAGAAACCAATATCTTGTCTCTTCAGTCCCGGAAATGTTTGTTTCATTTGTGTTTTTTCTGGGTCTGGCCACGCCCACTCACACCTGCTTGCTGTCCTATGAGGCTCAGCTGTCTCCAGTCGTCTCATCAGGTGAACCCTGTGTTCTCCTGCGTCGCCTCGGACTAGTCGTGGTTAAAAATCTACAACCTCTGAAACGCTCCTTTCTGTATAAAATAAAATATTTGGGGGTTTTATGTCACTAAACCTCTACCCATCTTTATGTCTGAGGGATTCAGACTCTCTAAAATGGTTCCAGTTCTCCTCCAGCTGTTTACTTTTACAGCTTTTTGTTGATCTCATCCCAAACAGTTTTCAGATGTTCGACTGTCATAAAATTCAACGATACCTCATTTTTCTTATAAATCTGTAAAAACGATTCAGTTTTAACGTTGTTTACCAATTCCACCGCGAACAAAACACGAGTTTACGAGATTTTGTAGATCAGATTTTATTTGTTTCACATGACGTCACAGCTGGAGTTACCACATTAACGTATACGTTCAGGCATGAGTTTATAGGTCAGTATATTTATGGTGTTTACAGTTTTGCACAACAGGGTGAAGTTAAACAGGAAGTCTCTCCCAGCAGCCGTTTGCTGTCAAACCCTTAAAAATGCCTCGGCCCAAACAGAGACGACTTCTGCAGCATTCCTCTTCAGCAGCGACTCTGTTCCCAGAGGTTTTTGTTGGACTTTTTCAAACTCGGTGGCCAAACGTGCAACAAAACCAGAGCGGTGTGTGATGTTTGCTGCGTCAGTCCGTCGATCGGTTCGTCCACTTTGTGGAAAACGTTGAATCCAGCACGAGGCGACATGTGGAAACGTTTAGAACAGTGGCCCGGTTCATCCGTGTTCTGCTGTCTGAAGGTCATTACTCACACTTCCTGCGCTGCTCTGCAGTGTTATGACGGTGCTAGGCAACGACTGCTGCGAGAGGAAAAAATGAAGAGCGGCGAGCAGCTGGGCCGTCCTGACACAGAACCATGGAGGCAACAGCAGCTGGACTCTTGTGTTCATGCAGAACTTCGGTTCGAATCAGAAAGACGTGTGAGAAAATCAGCTTCACGTCGAAAATATATTCCCATGTGAGCAAGCGTTCACGTACGGCAGAGCTGAAAGTTTCCTGCTTGCAGCTTCAGGTTCTCAGAAATGAAAACGTCTCTTTCTCCACCTGTGGTTGAAGCTTCGTCATTTTCACTAAAGCCTCTGACGTCCTCACTGATGGCTCCAAACTCAACCCAGTGCACACCCGTGTGTACGGCTGTGTCTCCAGAACGTCCCACCGTGAGTCTCAGAGGGTCTGGTGTTAAATTATAAACATGCTCCTCTGAACAGTTGCAGGGTCGGCCCCCTCAACCCGTCTCAGGAGTGCAGGAGCTGTACCTTAAACCGTGCAGGGCGCGCTCCTCTGAGAAAACAAAATGCATTTGTCCACCCTGTGCACGGGAGCTCTGTTGGCCTCACTCCCGTCTGAACCCAGCAGGGCAGAATTTTTCAAAGTTTGACCATAAATCCAACGATTTAAAGCTCAGCTGGACAAACTGAGCTGAAGTCAGCATGCAAAGAAACGTGAGCGCGCCGACCTCCATCAGGGTCGAGTTAACGCCGCTCAGGATGGAGGTCACATGACTAACGCTCGCTTTTCGGCCGACTTCAAAAGTCCACCGTCCGGAGGTCTGCAGAGAATTACGATCAAAGAGCGGGATCGGGCTGGATCGCATCAACATGTTCCGTTCGGTTCTTCCTGAGGTTGGAGTTTTTACCAAGGCCGGCGTTCTCAGATTCCAGAAATGGGGTTCATCCCGACCCGCATGTGTGTTCTGAGCTTTCCACTTTTCAGAACCACCCAGCAGCTCTGGAAAACGAAACTCTTAGCAAAAAACGTTTTATTCAAGCCAGAGGTCAACGTTTTTATGACTTCTGGTGTTTTTTTCTGACCTGTGATCAGTTTTAAACTGTTTCGTACTCCTGAATGAGTCGATCCTGGAGGTTAACAGAGTTCTGAGTCCCTTGATGAAAACTCTGCAGTTTGTTTCAGTTTCAGACGGATACATTTGACAATTTG
Source organism: Simpsonichthys santanae (assembly GCA_031762415.1). Classification (NCBI taxonomy): domain Eukaryota; kingdom Metazoa; phylum Chordata; class Actinopteri; order Cyprinodontiformes; family Rivulidae; genus Simpsonichthys; species Simpsonichthys santanae. The sequence continues at coordinate 5,631,836 of JARVLU010000255.1, forward strand.
ACACTGGACATCTTATGTCACAAGCACTCAGAAATTGGTTTCTCATATCACGCCATTGGTTGGTTCTTCATCTCTCAGATCAAAGGCAATGTGTTCAACATAACCGTACTTCTTCCAGTTATCTAACGGTTAACAATGGTGTACCACAAGGTTCAGTCTTAGAATTCAATTCGATTCAAAAATACTTTAATAATTCCAAAGGGAAATTAAATGTTGTAACTTGTTATCCTTGTTTCATTAAGAGATGTTGTAGATACTGATGGCTGTAGGCAGGAAGGATCTCTTGTAAAGGTCCATTCCACAGCTGGCTGCAGATGCTGTCCGATCCATCCACCAAGACTCGGCTGGTCTCTTGGTTCCTCGGGCTGCAGGGCCGCCCGGTTGCGCAGAACTCCTTCCAGAGCGATGGCCACTCCTCCCAGCAGCCTGCTGAGCTCCTCGTTGCAGCGGAGAGCTGGCTGCAGGTGCTGGGGGACGATCCCAATCCTTCTACTGTCACAAGCCGTGTTTCCTGCCAGTTCCAGTATCTCAGTGGTCAGGCACTCAAGCACAGCCGACATGGAGACGGGAGTGCATCCACGGCGCCTCCTTTTCAACTCATTTGAGATTTGGGGCTGTTGCTGAGATATTATTTGAGCTTTTAAGATGTAATCAGCTGCTCCCGGTTATTAAAACAAAAGCACGTTGTTGTCATGGTTACACATCATGACAAATGTCCAAAAGTAAAAAAAAAGTTTCAGTAAAAATCCTTTCAGCTGCGCAGCATTCGATATCAGAAGAAACAATCATCACAAGAAATGATTTACATCCAGAAAAAGAGGAGTTAAAGTTTCCAAAAGCAAAATCTCAGAGTGAATGTAACAGAGCTACTCCAACGTGCAGCCACTCTTCATCAGTGCAGCTACAGCATCAAGACATAATTACCTGCAGTGTACCCTCAGTGCAAAAACTTGGCAAAAGGGCCTTCTCTTCCTCTCCGGTAACCGGGAATTCATTGCAAACAGATCTGAAGATGTCGGTTTTGACCAATCCAAGGGATTTTAAACAACTGTTAAATTCACAGCAAAAACCAACGCAGACATGTTCCTGCTTTTTAGTATTTTACATGACTTTATAATGTAGCTGCTTTTTCTTCTATTCTCATTTTACCTGCTTTTTATGATCCTCTGTTGTTGTGTGTACCTCATCTGTTTAAACAGGTCTCTCTTGTAAATGAGTCATCGAGGCTCAATGAGACTAACCTGTATACAGTAAATAAAGGTTGAATGAAATGATGAAAGCTGTTTCAGGCAGAGATGAAGCGACTCTGAGGGACTTTAGTGGATCCTGCTGACGGGATGGTCTTCATTTCCTGCAGAGGACAACACATCTGGACCCAGGGGCCGAAGAATCCAGCAGAATATGGATTGAATCAAAGGAAAACTCTAAAGCTGCGGCTTTGAAATGAGGCCAAAGTTTGTTTCATGTAAAATAATCTTTTAATTTGCTGTAATTTTAGTAATAAAGGGTCAAAACATGTTTCTTTATTTCAGTCTCAAAACAAAATTAGAGATTAGCTTTCCCGTTTCTTTACATTTTATCTACTAAAGTCTATCATTTTGCAGACAACAGATTAGTTTCCTCTTTGGATTTTCATTTTTTTGATTCCAGGATTTATTTATTTGTAGTCACTTTGATCAGTCAAAACCTTCTTGTTTGAACTTTAAAACCACCAGAGGCACCTTCTCCAAGGAGACCCCTGGTTTTCTACTGACTTTACGTGCAATTTTCATTCGTTCATCCCAAAATATGACAGCCGACAAGACTTAATACTAAATCTAAAATGATCATTTGCTCCTTTAAAAACATTTTAAACCCCAAAGAACATGATCTTTGATGTTCTGAGGTTGACCAGATGAGATTTGTTTTATATTTTGAGTCACACGGACAAAGAACCCCCGACGTAGCAACGTCTAAATAAAAGCCTGTACCATTATCTAACACTCAATTCTGCACATTTCTTTAACTAGTTACTAAAATAAAGTCATTAGAACTGGTTCAGATATTATACAAATCATTTTAGACCCAAAGGAAAAATAAGTAAGATTTATAACAGGAACAGAAAAATAAATAAATGTCCTTTCACAATAAAACACCAACATGAGTTTTATTCAACACCATTGTTACCAGACCATGGTTCTGGCCCCCAAAGAGTTAGAAGTAGCATTTAAAAATAAATAAATAAATAAAAAAAGTATTCGGTTACAGTTTATACTATTCATTGCATCAAGCTGCAGGTTTTATTTCTCGTGTAAAGTTGATGCTGTTTGTTTGTCTACACGTCCATCTCTGAGCACCAGATCCACGTGAAGGACAGAAAACCTGTTGGAAGGACGCTCCCTCGTCCTGTTCTGAGCTGGGTCAGATGCCAGCGCTCTGACAGATGCAGCAGATGTGCAGGAATGTGCAAACTGCTCCCAGATGAGGGTGAAGCAGGGAACACGATGCTGCTCTCTCTGTGTGAAACCAGCTCATCAAACTGGTTTTCAGACCAAGTTCTCACCTCAAACTGATTTACAAGTTCATTTAAAGAAAATTAGTTTGAATTTGAGCAACGCTTTTGTTACGTGAAGCTTTTTTGTTGTTAACTTATTTATTGTAGGCCTAACAAAATAAAAGTCAGACACGGCGCCTCAGGTTTGGATTGATCTTTTCTAGTCTTTTTTTTTTTTAAACATGCTTCAGGTCGGGTCATTTCGACGTAAAATTTAATTTAGCAAAATATCTCAAATCACGGGAGAGGCTTAAAGCAGCTATTCACCTGCAGGTTAATCTCCCACCCTTCACTTCTGAGAGTCATTAGGCTTTTTTTTTCTTGTAATGACCAATTTTTTACACATGCAACACCCTTGTGTTAGGATTCTGGCCTTCTTGGCTCCCCCTGTGTTCCATAACATCTCTGTGAGTGGGCGGAGCCAGCTGCTCACAGCTGTCTCATGGCAGCTGATCATCATCTTTACTACTTAAGGCTGAGTGCACAACGAGTCTTTGTTGGACTATTGGTTGCCTCACAGTGATTTAACCCACAGCCCTTGTGCTTCACCTGTTTGTCCCTTAGATCAGTGGTTCCCAACCCTGGTCCCTGAGGAACTCCCTCCTGGCATGTTTTACGTTTCCCTGCTTTGAGGCACTGATTTTAGTGAATGGGTGATTAACAGGCTTCTGCAGAAACTTAAGGAAGTAACTAAATCACTGAATCAGGCATGTTGGAGCAAGAAACAACTGAAACATGCAGGATGGTGTTCCTCAGGGACCAGGGTTGGGAACTATTTGCAGTTGTTAAAACAAACATAAAAAAAGACATGTACAAGTGACAAAAGAAGAGGAGGTACAGTTTTAGAGACAAAGCGTTACATTTATGTATAAATACAAGCAGAAGATTCATGATAGAAAAGAAGGAGAGGAGAATAAAGCCCATTGTTGTGTTTCACTGATCTGAACCCGTTACCTTTCTCCAGCCAGTCTCTGACGTCTGCCTCCTGGGTGTAGATGGCCTCGTGTGCTTCACTACACATGTTGCGGATGTGGGAGCTGAGCTGCCAGGCCCGGGTGAGATTGACCCCTGCCGTCATCGTCAGCTGCTCAAGTCCTCGCCGCTCCTCGGCCAGTCGAATGGCCTGTGGGTTTTTCTGAGGGGACAGCGCAAGTAAACCTCACAGAAATCTATGAGAAAATGTAACAGGTGTGTCTGATAAAGAAAGAAAGAAACTCCAGACTGATGAAACACCAAACGTTTCTCTTTCTCCCTTAAAAGAAACTTGTCCAGATGACACGATTTAACCTTTTTTGTGTCCAGACACCACAGGGAAAACAAAACCCTGCAGTTGATAACTGAACTTATAATACAGCCAAAAAAAAAATTAAAGGAATTTAAATTAGCTAAAACATTTTTTTTTTTTTGTGCTGTCACATTGTGAGACTGTGACTTTAGTTATACATCTCTTATGCACCTTTTGGTCTTTAGACTGTTGTTGATACTAATGTTTTGAAAATCTCTCGACTAAAACATGAGAAGAATCTTAATAATCTAGTGTCTAGTAAAATCTATCACCAATAACTGCAAATAATAATAATAATAATAATTAAGGTTTACTGGAGACTGAAATGTGTATAGCACCTAATTAGTCATTAGAAACTGCACCCACTTCTGCAAACCTATTTAAAGTTTTCCTTGAATTATTTTCTTTTGAATTCACAGACAGTAAAATAACTAGGCCTGTCACGATAACAAGTTTTGCTGGGTGATTAATTGTCTCAGAAATTATTGCGATAAATGATAATATTGTTTGAAATTTAAAAATAATTAACTGTCAAATTTTAGAAGAAAAGTTGATTTGTGTGGAGTGTAGTACATTTTCTGACCACCTGATGGCAGTATAAAACTGTTTGAACCAAAGGGTGGATAGCTGAGCAGCTGTCTCTTTAAGAAAAATTGGAGGGAGGGCCCTTGATGTGGCATGGGCTGACATGGTGACGTGGCGTACGCTCGGTGATTTAAGCTCTTTAGCATAGCATTTTTTACACAAAGCTTTTCATAAAAAAAAAAAAACAGTAAACAAGTTCTCAGCTTCTTTTTGCAGAGAAAAACAACTTTTTACATGAAGGCACGGGTTTCAAAGGTGAATTTTGGAGCTCGATAAGACGGAGGTTTATTTCCGAGGTCGGCCTGTTAGCTTAGCTCGTAGCTTAGCTTCAAAGCTTAGCTACTTTGAACGATACAAAAACACCAATTTGGACGGTTAAAACAGATTTTAAAGAGACAAGCGAAAGAGAGGGGTCAGTGAAGAGCACCGGATTTGAGCCATTTCTTCAGCAGAAAGAGAGAGACGACGATATGACAAAGCCGGTAAATGAAAATAAGGTCAATAATTTTCATTCATCATGCGATTAATTGATTTATTGTTGATCGCAATAGGCCTAAAAGTAACCCATTCAGAGTTTCTAATGGATCATTGTCTTCAGTGCAGTCCATGTTGTGGAGCTTTGTTGGTCATCTTGACTTGTTTCTAAACATTAACTCTTAATTCAAAATTTCACACCAGTTTTTGTGTTTTCATATCTCCATCTATTTACTTTACCACTGGATGTGATGGCTTTGATCACCTTTTCACCAAACACATGAAAAAGTAATCAGTATTCAACAGAGAAGTGCAGACCAATTGAAGGTGTGGCGTCCCTCAAACATACCGCTCATGTCCCAGCATTAGTGTTTGTTTTGTTCTGTTAACACTTAAATAAAGCAGTAGCCTAAATGTGTAAAATTGGGTGTTTAAATTCTGCTTGTTCACATAAGCAGACTTTCAAGAAACAGTAGAGTTTGCTTGTTTTTCTTTAACAAAAAGGCTGAAAACGGGATTATCTGCTGTGTCCTACCTGTCGGAGGCGAGCCATGGACTCGCTGGGGATGATCTCATTGCGTTTGAGGCGAGAGACGAAGCACAGCGCCTGGTACTGGTTCTGCCCTCTTTCCAGCTCGCCCAGGATCAGCGCTCGAAATATCTTCACTTCCTGAAAGAGGCCAGAGAGGACAGATGAGACCTGGAGGACACTGCATGGGTGCAACAGGCAGGGTTACCATAACTTACCGCTTTAAATGTGCAGCTCAAACAGATTACGGCAAATAACTCTTTCCATTGCTCTACTTAATGTCGTACTTCTCCAGACGCTGAGTAATTCAGCATGTGGAGTTCAAAGATGTTTAAACAGTCATCTGCCTAAAGTAAAGTAAGGTTTATATTCACTGCGTCCATAAAGACTCATTTGACAGTTTGTTGAAACTTTTTATTGTCTGCAGGCCTGTTCAACGTTGCTCCGTTGACATTCTGGTTTATTGTACTGTCACATTAAAGCTGTGGGCCTGTTTACTGGCAAGCCTGCCAATATTGCACCAACGCTGGAAAAGCTAGGCATATTTTACCAAGCTGTTTAATGAAGGAAAATGTAGATATTAGAAACCACGGTGAAATTCTGCTGGCACATTTGTGTGAGATCTGGCACCAAACCCTGTGTGTGTCGGAGGGGTGCAAAGCATGATGGGAAGCTCAAACAGTGTAGAGAGCAGAGCTGCGGACCTGTCTTCCTATTCATCAGACAACACCCCCCTCCCCCTTCTCTCCTTAGCTTCAGCACGGTCCCAAAACACCCCTCCTCCACTTTTCACACACCCCTCCGAAGTGAACGGGCTGCTGAGGATCAGCGAGCAGTTCGAGGACTTTCAGTCCCGGCGCTGCTGGAAGGGAACTCTGGGGTTGATCAACAACTCTGCGATAACTCCATCAAGACCTCCTGAAGCTCTTTAGCCCCCCCTGCTTCCTATCCAGATAAAGAAACAAAAAGCAGTAAACACCGACAAGAAAGCAACACATCCTGCCTCGCGAGTGTTTACGCACCATGTTTTTTTTTTTTTTTTAACAGCCTACTTTGCGAGATCACCGTTTCTCCATTCTAAGGGCCGCTTTTGTCTGCGAGAGGAGTCTTCTGGCAGGCGTACAATACAATCCAGGCTATTGCACAAGACAATCATGCGATACCATTTGACCTTTGGAAGAATAATGTTGGAGCAAATATTGATTGCAACTCTGGGAAGTGCTCGAGGGTTTCCCAAAACTCAAAAGAGTCAAAAGAGAAGGGGAATTAGAAACCCTTAGAGGTTTTCATTTGGAGATAATAAGAAGACAAAAGCTGGAAAGATTAAAGAGAATGTCAAGACTAGAGGACGGGTCGTGGATATCACAGTGAAGGTATAAGGAAGGAGCAAACATGGGCAAGTACCATCACATATTGGGGATGGGGGGCAGAGGCCGCAACTTCTAGACCTCCCATACCGCAGACGCATGGCGCTACGCTGTGACACTTTCTGAGCAGGAAGAGGGAGGACTGAAGGGAAACAGGTTCGTGTCAGCCACACGGATTTGCCCCAGGGGTTTTTGGGTAATTACAGAGAGGCAGGCGAGCTCCACTAACACCAAATCTGTGAAGCTGACTCAACGGTTAAGATGTTCCATATATGCCATTGTGTGTCCCGATTAAAAGATCAGAACACAGCAGAAGGGCTAACTGGGGAAATGTTTTTATTGATTACCAGTAGTCAAATCTGAATCACCCATAAACAATAAAGAAACAAAACTTTAACGGCGGCTTGACATTTTGAGAGAATCATCTGATTTACTCCAGATAAGACGTAACTTGAGGCTAGAAAGGGGCATGCTGTATCTTGTTTGTTTGGTCCAAAAGAACTAAAGTGTGGCAGTGACAGCTTGTGGTTTCAGGAGGGGTGTGGGTGCCTCACTCTTCTGTAGCCAGGGGTAATTTCTGTCTAAATCGTTCCTTCAAGAAAACAGAGAACTTAGTGATATTTTCACAACTTCTAATCAAAATGCATGACCATCACAGGGGGGGAGGGCTTGTTTTAGCTCGTGTCTCATCCTGCCTTTCTAAAACAATACCCTGGTTTTTGCTCCTCTTGTGTGCATGAAGACCAAATTTTATTTCAAATCCTTGTTTGGTAAAACTGTTAAGCTGATTGTAGCAGTTCAGTCTCTTTTTCATGCCTTTCATACCAGTCTGGACTGCAGTTATGACCTATAGCATTTAGTGGAGAGAAAAAAATAGTTCCCAAATTCTGAAGAAACTGAACACAAGTTAAAATAAAAGCCTTCTTTAAGGCATGCATAAAGCCCAACACAGTTTGTGTCAGTTTTAAACAAGGATCATCTTATGATGAGAAATGATGAAATACAGGTAGTCCTCGGTTTAAGGCTGAGATCCGTTCTAACGGCTCAACCTTAAACCGATTCAGCCTTAAACCGGAACTGCTCCCCCTGGCGGCCGTAAATGCGGATTTTTGTCCGTAAACGAAACCGAAACTAAAACGGCGATCGGTCACGTCTTTTTAAACACGTTTTTTCAATGTAAAACAACTTCG
>JARVLU010000255.1:5644872-5671406 GCA_031762415.1 Simpsonichthys santanae
TTTTTTTTGGTTTTCCCGCCCCCCCCCCCCCCCCCCCCGGAGAAAACTTCACCAGCCACCACTGAATACAAGGTGTGGAATAAATCTAAAATCATATCAACACAACAAAGCGTTCTGAGGAGCTGTGGTGTATCAGTGGTCAGTATCATGGTCTCATTATCCCGAGGCCGCACGTTCGAGCCCAGGTTGAATCAGAAAGAGGGTCTGGTGTGAAATAGTTGCCTAATCCTTGGTGCGAGTTCACTCGTTGTGGTGACCCCTGAAGGAAGGAGCGGCCGAAGAGACGACAAACACAACTAAACATTTTGAGTTTGTCTTTTCAGATTTATTTTTCTTTGATGCTAACAGGTGTTGTAGCATTTTGGCTAATCATGCACAAACATTTTATTTTTCTTTTAAAAGACTGAACTAATTCAAACTGCGCAGACTATAAACACCAGTTGTGGGTACTGCTCTGTAAACAGCTAAAACCCAGACAGCGCTGTGCAAAAGTCTTGAACCATTCCACATGTTTTGGCTTGTGTTTTCAAGCAGCCAGATGTTCTTCTATTCTTTTAATTTGGTTTTGATCAGCAGTTCTTTGTGCCTTTACATGTTTCAGAAGTTGTTCTTTGTGGATTCAGTTATACGTCCACACATATTTAATTTTTAAAGTCCAAATAAATCCTTTCAAACAGGGCCAACAAGCGTGAGGAACTTTTGATCAAGATCACTTCCAAAATTACAAATATGGCTATTTTAAGAACAAAATTTATTTGGCTTCAATTCGTTTTTTAAACCAATAGAAGTGGTGATGTTCACGGTACAGGTCTGCTCCGTCCTGAAGAAAACCTTTCACACCCATCATCAGGCGTCCTGACACTAAACCCTGATTTTCACTACCTCCTCAGAGGAATGGAGCACGGATCTCCTCGCCTGCCACCCAGGGCTCAGCTGCCACGCAGAGCCAAAGTGCTGGGAACAATGGCTGCTGTGTGGTGCACTGGGAAGAGGGAGAGGTGGAGGAGAAAGTGAGACGGACGGAGACAGAAGGGGCTGCATGGGTATGGAGAGAGACTGGTACTGGCTGGGAATAAAGAGGAAGAGTGTGAGAGAAACTGGGAGTGGGAGAGGGAGCAGCAGCGAGCCTCCAGCCCAGGATCTGGCCTCGGTCCAGGTTGGCTCAGGGTGAGGAGGAGGGTGGAGACGTAGCAACACCCTTTTATCAGAACCGACAGTTCAGCTGGAAGCTGGGCTCACAGCGATCAGCTAAATGCCTTTATATGTGCAAATAAGCACGACTCAACGTCAACTCCTCAGTTTGCATATTTTTATTCATAACGAGACGATACGTTCGTTTCACTGTTTTCCAAAACCACATTTGAGTTTTCTGGTGGTGGCACACGTCCATTTTCTCTCGCAGCTCCAGAACAAATGCATCATGCAGGTAAGTGAACGCACCGCTCAGCTGTGTGCAAAGGAAAAAGGCTAAAAGGAAAGAGAAGGGAAGGAATGGAAAGGAGGCGCAGCAAATGCAAACACTGAACGTGGACAAAACTCCACGGGGTGAAGTGAGATTTCAGGCGCAGAAAGTGAAATAAAAGAAAAAGGAAGGATAAAAATGTGGAGATGAAAGTGAAAATAGAAAGCTGTAACATGATTATAGACGGGGAAAAAAAATCCTGAAAAGAAAATCAAGTGTGAAAGAAGTGAGTGAGGCGGAGGGGAGGGAAAGAAAAGAGGAAAAAGATCCGAGTGGGTGGGAAAAGGCTTGTGTTGCCATGGAAACTGGGAGCCATCAGCTGACTCCATGTTTTCCACTCGATCCACTCCCTTTGCTTTCCCTCCCTGTCCACTCGTCTTTTAGCTTCACCTTTCTCTCCATCTTTTCATTGTCTCTCTCTCTCTCCCTCCATCACGACCACGCCTCTTTCACCTTTCTCTCCCACACCCCCGCCTCTCCATCCAACATCTGTTTCCCTTTACTTCAACCACACCCTCCCTGCCTCACCCTCTCATCTCTACAGAGGCTCACGCTCTTTTTTTTTTTCTTTCATCTGTCTTTGCACAAATCCTCAAACAAAAAAAAGAGGCGACTGAGTGGAGAAATCTAAAAAAAGAAGAAAATTAGTGAACCTCTGGAGTCGAGCAGTGACATGAGAGAAAAATGATGGAGTGAAACGGCGAAGAGGAAGTTCACCGATCATCAACTCGTCCTCCTGAACTGATGATGTTCATTTCTGAGGAAAACGTTCAGGGATGAATCAGCTGTTCTTTCAGTTTGCAGATATACATTTTACAAACATGGTCAGATTTGACTTCTGCGCTTTTTAAACATTTTTAAGCTTTTTAGTCCAAAAGTTCAAGAACATTTATGTTTGTTATTATTCATTTACAGGGACATACAGTCCAGAAAAACATCAGTTTCTTTCCACGTCATGCCATAAAGGAATAGTTTAGACATATGTAGGAAGTTTATAAGCAAGTAGTATCTTACCTGTTGCAGATAGCTCTTTAAACAATCTTGGTTTGGAGAAATAAAGTAGATTTCTGACTGGACTAATGAGCTAAAGGCTAGTCTAAACGTGGACATGACCAAAGTGGATAGCTGGTGTTTTGTAATAACTTCAGTAACCAAAAGTTGTGTAGTGGCTCATGCAAACACTATTTTAATATTTATTTTTAATTATTCAACCGAGAAGGAACTTCTGGGATGAATCATTCCTTTGTCGCAGGGAGTTCTGGTCAAAATGGTGTTAAATGTGCACATTTAGAATAATCATATAAAAGTTAAAATACACAAGGAAAGGCTCCGATTAAAAAATATATATATTATATAATATATATAATGTTGAAAAAAAATCAAGCATGAGTTAAATCAAGAAAGACATTAGATATAAAGCTAAAGTAGAAATATTTTGTGACATGTTAAGAACAAAAATATACAAAGTACCATTATGAGGAAACGAGCCGTTTCTAATCGAAACAAAACATTTCTGAGGCGTTTGTGTACACGGCCACAGCGGCCATTTTCCCGGAAACCAAAGCCTTTTGAAAAGGTCTCCGAGTGGAGGCATCTGGAAATCCGTTCAACCTTTATTTAGTCAGGTTAATCCCATTGAGCCTCGAGGACTCGTTTACAAGAGAGACCTGATAAAGGAAAAGGAAATGCCTGGTGTTGATGGCACACTATAGGACCTGGACATGGACACCAGTGACCCCCGCCACCCGAAAAGGACGAAGCGGGTAAATATAATGGATGGCTGGATGGATGGGTCAGCTGATCATGCGTGCGTCTCCCCACCTGCTGTCATCTGCTGTGAAGGAAGTAGCAGCATAAAAGCAGAAGCGAGCCGCGCGTTCATTAAAAATAGCCTTATTCTATAATTTTCCAAATGATTTCGCTTAAACAAAAACAAAAAACGCCTCATTACGTATCAGATCCCGCCCATTTCTGTCCAAATCACAGACTCACATTGGATTAGTTTTATCACAGGACCTCAGACTTCAGCAAAATATAGTAGGTAATTTGCGAGGGAATTTTTAATTTATAAACTACTGACATGGCCAATTCACACAGGATTATCAACAAAGACACTCTCCATAGTTATTACAAATAGCATGTGGTCCCTAGGTTAAACTAATCCTGTGTGAACAGGACATTAGGGTGATTTATTTGCTGTGTTTCTTCTGGTATTTACACACAGCAGTAACCAGTAAAACACAAACAGAAGCTTAAACAGCAAGGCTGCTTCGTCGACGTCGGGAGAGAAAATTCTCCAACGCACGGCACTTTACACAGAGTGGTGCATTCAAGAGCATCAGAACCATGAAATTCAGAAAGAAACAAGCTATAACCAAACAGAACCGAGCTCAGTAAACAAGCTACATATATCGTCATTCATCCAGCCCTAGTACCGTACAAAGTAAGAATGGTGGAAAGCAGAGTGCTGTTTGTGCCGATCACCTCTTCCAGCGAATGCACTATGCAACTTGCCCAGCAGAACTCGTGTAAATGTGCACAGTTTCCCCAAACGTGATCGATAGGAACATTCCTGCATGAAGGAACCCCAAGGTAGTAAGGAAAGTGCTAAAGCTAGCTGCTGCTGCTATTATTTGCACTTGTGACCAACCAGAGTGCCGGTGGTGTTAAAGTTTATAAACCAGTGAAACTTTTAGGATCAGATACTGTATTTTAAGACAATGACATTAAGACTAGCTGTTAGCTCGTCAAACCGGAGGGGATCATTTTTTTTCTCTAAAAACCGAGGTCACTCAAAAAGCTATCTACACCAGGTAAGATATTCATTGTTCATAACCTCTTTTACAGAACAATTTAATGAGATACAAGCTTGTGGTTGGTTTTAGCTGGACCTATGAACATTTTCATTTGTATAAATATAAAATATTGTTTTTAAAAAAGTGGCACTAGCAGGAGCTCAGCATAGGTCGGTGTTAAAGGTTAAAATAAATATGGTTTATGAGCTAACCCATCCCCACAAATCCCTGTTATCTTTAAAATGTTGAGATGCTGATCTCTACTGGAAAATGTTGCACCCTTCCATCTGCCCTGAAGTCAGTACCATCTACTGTATGTACACTGGAGTTGTGCAAAGTCACAGAGCTGCAAAAAACAACAGTCCCTGAAGTAATCACTGCTGAAACACAGCTGAGAGTTAAAGCGAGCTCAACACAGACGGAGTACAACCGTCGCCGCGGAGCATCTCAGTTCGGCTGCTCCTCCATAAAATGGGTCAACCGATCTTCATCCTGCAATTAATTCATATGATCTCTAACTGGATGCACCCTGCAGCTGGGAGGGGGGCTGGCAGGAAAAAAGATGTGCAGCGTCCGCAGGGTTTTAATCATCTCGTGCTCAACGCTGCACGTTTCACACCGCTAACATAATGAGAGATTTATGGTCCAGTAAAGACCTGCTATCAGTGAGTCCACAGAGGACAGCTGACATGAGACTGCGTGTGAGATCTATGACAGCATTTAAAGCACGAGGAAGGATGAAAGCAGCAAACTTTACAGCCGAGCACGACGTTCACCTGGAGTTTCAGGCCTCCTTGCTCCCAGTTTGATCAGAAACAGCAGATCACTGCATCAACATGTGGCAGGTTTTAATGAAACTTTTAGGAAATAACCACTGGATGTTCAACTAAAACTAAAGAGCCACCCTCAAAGGTGGACTAACTCCACTGAAAGCACAAAAATAGCAATAATTCTGCCAATTTCAAAAAAAGCCCAACTGGCAACCCACCACATTGTGCAAAACAGGCTGTTTTTAAACAGTATAAACATACTGTACATTTAATATGAAACTACACATAAACAGCTAAATTATGCTAAACACTTTGAATAACATACTTTTAATCTCTAATAAAAAATACATTTTGAATATGTAACAAAAATGTAAATCATATGTTTTCTACATATTTTTTTAAAACAAAACATCTTGACATCTGCGTGTGAGTGGAGCCCCCTAGTGGTCGGCCACAGTATGAGAGCTTGTTTGAGTGTTTGCCTGTCGCCTTGCCAACATGGGCGGGAGCGATAAACAGGAAATGGGTGCGTGGAAGGGACAAACCACCTACTACCACTCATCTTGAGCGGAGCTGGGAGATAATCAACTAGTTTCACTCGGATAGAAAGTCGAGCCCAAATAAACAACTTCACGTTCCAAAACAAGCCCAAAGAAACGCAACCCACACGATTTGCAAACAACTTTAGTTGAAAAAAAAAAACAAGCCCAAAGTCACTTATAATTTTTTCATTCAATCTTTATTTAGTCATATTAGTCACATAATAAGCCAACTTGGCAACACGGATCTGACACTCTTTTCACCTCTACTACATTCATTGCCAGCTCCTCCTTCAGGACCACCCCTACTTCATTCCTCTTTCTATCCACACCATGGTAAAACAGTTTGAACCCTGCTCCAATGCTGCGAGCCTTGCTGCCCTTCCACTTGGTCTCTTGGTCACATAAAACATTTACCTTCCTTCTCTGCATCATGTCAGCCATCTCTCTATCCTTGCCTGTCACTGTCCCCACATTTAGCGTTGCAACCCTCAGTCCTATTCTTCGCTTTCCTTTTCTCCCTCTGTCTCTGAACACGTTTCCCTCCTCGGGGTCTTTGACTAACAGCACAGTTTCCGCCGGCACCCTGTTTGTCAACAGCACTGGTGGAGGTCCTTGTTAACCTGGGCCTTGGCTGATCCAGTGTGGTTTTGCTTAGATGAACTTGCATTATAGTTTTGGCAAAAGTGTTTTATGTTGGATGCCATTACTGACACAATCCTCACCATTTACCTGGGCTTGGGACCAGAACCAGAGATATACTGGTTTGTGCTGCTTAGTGGCTGTTTGCAAACTTAACCACACTGATATGAATAAACCAGCACAAATCTGAGTCCTTCTGCATTCAATCATGGATAAAGATGATTTATGGGGGGTTATGATTCATTCAACCTTTATTTATACAAGTTAGTGTCATTGAGTCATACGAGGACTCGTTTACAAGAGAGACCTGAGGGAACAAAGAGAACCAGTGGAAGATGGTTCATTTTTGTTTAACACCCAGCTGTTTAATTGAACTTCCTGACTTTTATCTCCCCAAAAGGAGCAGTGATGTCATCCAGCCAGATGTCTTAATGCAGCCGAGGGTTAGATTACATCTTTAGCTGAACAACCTCCTGTTTGATATCAAAGTTTCAGAGATTTTACAGGTTTTTTTTTTTTTTAACGCTTTTGGTCCCATCAGGACTTCTGTGTTTATTTTATGATAATTTTTGTAAACTTTTATGTTTAATTTTATTATATTTGTTTCTCCTGACCATCTTATAAAGCACTTCAGTTTATGTGTCCAAAAACTCTGGGCACAAAAGGACCAAATCTGCAAAAGCCTGAACTGGTGGTTTAATTTTACCTGAGGCCAAACATTATTTACAACAGTTAAACTGCAGGAACAGGAAGCAACATCTGTCGAACAAGTTCTCTGATTTAATAATGTAACTGATGTTAAATCAGGATTTAAATCATTTGTCTTTTCAGCTCAAAATGAAGGAACAAGTCATGTCAGTCCAAACATCATCAGCCTGTTATTTCTTGTTAAAATGTTTCCACAGTTGTTGTTTTTTTTAACGAGCCACTTTGGGAACGCGGTGCTCAGGAACGTGGCTATAACCTGGAGAACACATATTTCCATTCCCACGCCAGTTCTGGAAACTCATTCGTTACTCTGCTGCCTCGATGACACGATTAGATCGTGTGATTAAAGACTGATGAGTTCTGATCAGGTTCTGAGGTCAGGAGAAGCTTTCTGTCAACATCTAATTTGAAGGTTTCTCTGGCTCACGTTCATCCCGCGGAAAAGCATCAGAGGCTGAATTTCTTTCCGAAGCTTAACTCGCCTCTGATGCATCACCTCTCCCTCTCATTGTGCCAAATGCAGCCGCTCAGTCCTCCCGTCCTTGGCTGCTCTCCTCACACACTAATCCTCATGAACAATGCTCGCCATTGAAGGCTAAGTGAGTGTCTTTAACCGACAGCAGGATTCCATTAATGCAGCGACCAGAAGCATGGCAGCTCCTCAGAAACTCACATATTCTGGACTGCAAAGACGTTTTATGAAGGCACTGAGATGGAAACGTTGCTGTGTCACTATATATAATTAAAGGAAAATAATTTAAAAGCAGAACTCTCGAGCAGGCAGAGTTAGAACTCCTTCAATAAATTAAATTTTTAGCCATTTTTTAAAAGCTGCAGCAGCAAGACAATTAAAACTTTAAAAGCACAAGCCTGGGCCAAAGAGAAGGAGCAGGAATGATGGGGTAGGTTTCAAAGGGTTCTGGAAACGTTCCAGAAACACTCTCTGGGTTGGGAGTGAGGTTCTTTCTCAAGTGGAGTAGTTTGAGTATCGGAGTTTTGTTGCTGAGTGAGGAAAGAATGGAACATGAGATATACCAGTGAACTGGTGCAGCTTCTGCAGTCAGTGTTGCCAGATTGGGTGGTGACAATTGGGTGGTTTTCATTCTGATTTTGCTGGGAACTCTGGGAAGATTTTTGTTGGATTATTGCGTTTTGCCACATGTTAAATTATCTTGGCTTCTACTGATGTGCGTTCATGTTCAAACAGTAAATATACTGTAACAATATATTAACTGGGTGAATTTTTGTGGGACGTGGGGCAGTTTTTAACAGATTTTTGGGTTGGAAAACCTCGACTGTATCTGGCAACACTGTATTGTAGATTCTGTGCCGGTCCATTTTAGTGAAGAGGGAGCTGTAAGGAGAAGCTCTCTGTTTACTGGTTGGTCTACATTCCTATACCCCCAAATGTGGTCCCGAACTCTGGGTAGAGACTGACAGAACCAGATCATGGATCCAGGAGATCTAAGGGTGCATTCACACCAGCCCCGTTTAGTCCACTTTAATCGAACGCTAGTCCGTTTGCCTAGAAAGTCTGGTTTGTTTGGGCAGGTGTGAATGTGAAGCAAACTCTGGTCTGCATAAATACCTAGGTCTCGGTTCGGTTGAAGTGAACTCGAATGCGGTTCGAATGCAGTGTGAATGCAAGCGGACTGGAGACCGCTCCAAAAGCAGGAAGTGGACTACAGCGCAGGAAACAAACGCACATTTCTCATACCTGATATGGAGCCGTCAGTCGCCTTGTGTGAAAAACAACATTCAGTCTTCTGCCTCATCTGCTCACGCTGACTCCATTGTTGAAAAATGACAAAACAGAAATCCTAAAACCTCTCAAATTTGACGCCACTCCATTTTTGTTTTAATTTCCAGCAGAAGATGAAGAAGTATCTTCTTCAGAGGTTTTGTGTTTCCTTCAGTAGTTTTTGGTGCAGCGCCACCACAGGCAAGGGTGGTGGTGGTGGTGGGGGGGGGGGGACAGGTTGGCTCAAGTGACTCAGTGCAGTGAATGTGAAACGCACCAGCTGAAAATGTAAACAAATGTTTCAAATTTTGTTCCCCAAACAAACCGAGTCTACTCGACTATCAGGTGTGAAAATAACCTAAAATAATTTTCTTTGCAGGGTCGCTGGGTGAGAAGTTCAGTTCTCCAGGAGCGACTCGGGAGTAGAACCGCTGCTGTCGACTGTTAAGGTGGCTTATCTGGTAAGGATGGACCCTGGACACCTCCCTGGAGAGTTGTTCTGCACACGTCCAACTGGGGGAGGAGACCCCGAGGAAGACACAAAACTTGCTGGACAGAGTTTGTCTCTCAGATGATCTGGGAACACATTGGAGTCCTCCCAGAAGAGCTGGAAGAGGTGGCTGTGGAGAGCGATGTCTGGAACTCCCTGTTGGATAATTTAATTATCTTATTGTCAGCTCATTAAATAAATAAGCCACACAGAAAAGGAGAAGTTCTTCTTTAGCCAGGTTTAATTTTGCCAGAGGTACAGCGTTGAAAACCAGCATACATGCTGCATCACGCCTGGATCACATGGTCTGCTCACAGACAGAGAGGTCAAGAAGACCTCTGCGTCACAGCTCAGTAGTTGAAGGCATCAGAGTTTATCCACGATTCAGTTTTCAGTTCTCAGGCTCCTCTCTAAGTACACAGACTGTTGTCTTCACGTGCATGGTTCAAAATCATTTTGACATTAGTTTGTGAAAAACATCCATGACCTTTACATCTCCATCACTCCCTGCTCAAGCTGCTGCCCCGAGACCTGAGTCTAGAACCAGATGATGGAGGGACAGACGGAGGGAGATATGGACGAAGAGGTAGATGGACAGATGCAAAAGGGACAGACGGAGGGGTGGACAGATGGATGGACGGATGGACAAATGTAGGGAGGAATGAATGGAGGGACAGATGGATTTATTTTCAGAAACTTCCTGTGGAGAGTCAAGTTTGAAAATCCAGGAAATGTTCCAACTCTTTCCACAGCAGGTCAGTAAGAACAGAACACGAACAGAACCTGTTCATTGATCCATGAAAGGCTCAGCAGTGAAGATGGAGGTTCTGTCAGTCCTGTTCTCCAAACAGATCTGGGTCCTTCTGACCCGTGGTCCAAACAGCAGCCTGACAACAAGACTAATGTCAAACACGGCCTCTGGATCCAGTTGTTTGCTTGGATCCAGTTGTTTGCTTTCCTCTCAGGCGGACTTGTTTGGTCTCGGCTGAGTTATCACACGTGAATCCTGAACGGGCCGTGAGATGTTTGGCTGCCTCCGCTCTGCCTCAGCGCAACTCGATTACACTGAAGGTGAGTCAACGTTTGGCTCCGAGCTCGAGAACAGCTGCTTCACAACCCCAACAAACAGTTCTCTGCTCTGTCAGAACGGCGGTCGAGGCGCCGGTTGACTTGTCGTTCCACGCCTTTATTGTGTGAAACGCTGAACTTTACAGAGCAGAACCGCAGGTCGGATGAATCCACGTGAACTCATTTGTCCAAACCAAGGCAATTATAGCAAAAAAAGTGCTTACGGACGAGGGTGGAAAAGACGATCGGTCGGTGAGTCAGCTGCTGGGACAGCCAACAGGCCTTCCAGGACAAAAGACAACTTGTTTGAGACCCAGTCTGACCCGTAACGGGTTCTACTGTTTATTATGGTGGCCCTGCGGTGTAAATGAACATTTGAAAAAACAGAATTACATCTGAAAGAACAATTGCATTAAGCAAATGGGGAAGTTGCCAAAGCGGAAGTGGTTAACACGGAAGTGGCCAAAGCGGAAGTTATCAAAGCGGAAATTGTCAAAGCGGAAGTAGTTGGAATCACATTTGAAAAAAATGGAATTACATTAAGTCAAACCACCTCTAGGCCACCATAGTTTTGTTAATAAAGTAAAATAAATGTTTTAAAAAATAAACCACTAACCTCCACCCACCACCACTTCCACTTTGGCTTAATGTAATTCCATTTTTTCAAATGTAATTTCATTCATCCTTACATCCATCCATCATCTTTACCCGCTTCTTCCTTTTCGGGTCGCAGGGGTCACTGGTGCGTATGTCCAGCTATCACAGTGAGAGAGGCGGGGGACTCCCTGGACAGGCCTCCAGTCCATCACAGGGACACATAGAGACAAATGAGACAACCATTCACTCTCTCTCTCACACTTAGGCCGAACATGCATGTTTTGGTCTGTGGGAGGAAACCGGAGTACCCGAAGAAAACCCCAGCGTGCACGGAGAGAACATGCAAACTCCACCCAGAAAGGCTCCGGACTGGGATTTGAACTGGCGACCTTCTCAATGAGAGGCGACAGCTATACCAACTACGCCACCGTGCTGCCTTTCCATTTTTTTTTTTCAAATATAATTCTGCTTTTTCAAATGTTCATTTACACTTCAGGTCCACCGTAGTTTATGGGCAAAACAAAAACATAAACCAATACAGTTTTATTTGTGAAGATAAAGAGGGATTAAAAAATGTCAGAACACTGAAATTCTGTCCTTTTTTAAAAAAAAATGTCCAGAATAAAAGGCTCTCTTTGTGGATCTCATGAGCTTTTGTCACTCGGTTCAAACAGATTTAACAAAAAAAATAAAAAATAAAAGCATTTAGGGTCAGCAGAGTCCAGCTGGCGGTGCCAGAGGAAACTGTTCTGACAGAAGCTTGAAAATGAGGGGGAATCCCATAAAACTGCTGGTGCTGGAAAACCCATTCCAGAACACAGAACCTTTGAGTAAAAACAAAAATCAAGAGGTCTGTGTTTGGTCCAGAGCCTCATGCGCTTTAAATGAGATTCAACGAGCGTGAAGAAACTGTAATTTAACTCTGATCAGTGATAAAGACGAGCGTCACAGAACATTTCATGTTAGATTGTGTAAACAGACAAAACACAACCAAGACCTGCTGACAGCTTCACTCCATGTTCGCTCCTGGTCCTGGTTCCGGTCTGCTCACCTGCTCAGCAGCTCGTCAGACGTTCTCATTTTATCAGTTTGTGTCATGTTTGGATGAGGACCAGCTTTTGGTGTCGGGACTGACCCTACATGATGTTCTGTTCAGGTTGAGCTGCTGGGTGGCTGCTCAGCTGTTGGGCATGGAGGTCTGATCACCACCTGTATTCAAGGCTGAGCTGGGACCACTGTTTGCTCTGTCAGACCAGCAGTCGCAGCCCTGGTTGACTCGTCATTTCCTGCCGTTATTGTGTGAAACACTGAACTTCACGGAGCTAAAAGAGCAGAACTGACGTGAACTCATTTATCCATAGAAATTCAAAGTGTTGGTCTGATTGTCCTCACAGGGTGAGCACTTCACCTCTGTGGGTCTTCTGGGTTAAAGTTGTTTCTTCTATCTAATCCTAGAAGAGGGAGTTTGTTAAGAAGACAAACCTTACCTGTCTGTAGAAGATCATGTTCCTCCTGGCGTTCCTCCTGGTCCCACCTTAGAACATCTAAGCTCCTGGATCTCCCTCCTGGTGTTCACTGGAAGATTCAGCCTCTCTTGTCTGCACCTCACCTGGACCTCCAGATCCAGAGTCATAAAGTCTCATTGCGTGAGCTCTTCGTTGCTCGTCTGTTAGTAAAATATCTCATGAACCAGTGTCTGATTTCACGTCTACACCTGCCTGTTAGTTCAGGTTGGTCATCAAAGCTAATGGAGAAAACAAGCTTCTTCTTTTTTCTTCCAGTTTTCCTGATTTTTATTTTGAGACTTTTTATATTTAAGGGTTTGAAAATTACTTAAAATAATAAAAACAGAAGAAGAAAAAAAAGCTTTGTTTAGGAGAAACACTGAAAAATGCCTTCAGAGAACGTGAAAAGTCTTTTTCCATATTTTTTCATGTTATCGTGGAAATTATGGTAAAAAAAAAAAAGACTAAATTAAATAGTTAAAAGGGAGAAAATGTTTGTTTGGAGACACAAACGGCCCAGAGAGAAGTTTGGAGTTAAAAGTTGGGTTAAGTTTGAATTTCTTTAGATGAGAACCAGCTGTCTGAGTCCAGCTGAAGTTAGAAAAAAAAATATTTTAACAAAAGTAAACAGCTGGTTTTATCTTTGGAACTCCTGCAGGATTTATTTTAAAAGTCCAACAGAACTAAATGAGGGTTACATCTTTAAAAATGGATTTATTCCTCACTGGAAACGCTTCTTGTTAAACAGACCAGAAGAAGTTTAGACACATAGACGATGCTCTGGCCGGAGCTTCAGAGATCCATCCATCACGTACTGTGAAGGAGTTTAACGCTCTTTGTTTGCTCTGGGCGCGAACCAGGAGAGATTATTAATCTGGACATACAGGATGAGGCGAAACCGTTTCCTGGTAAATGCTCCTCGTTTGTTTACCCTTCAAATTTGGACGTTTTTTGTATTTTATTCTCAGCTCCTTTGAAATTAACCAATTTTTCCTCTCCACTGGGAAATCCCTTCCTATAATGTTTGTCTTCTTTGGGTCTTTGTAAATATGGGTTGTAAATCCTGATAGCGCCACTCCAGACCAACAAATACCGGTACTCAGTTTCAAAAAGGTGCTACTGTGAACAAAACTTATCTTGTTGCCAGGTAGATAAATCACCAAATTTCAACAAACTGGATCATTGTGAAACTTTCGAGATATACTGTACAGTTATGTATAATCTCAGGCCGCCTAGAAGTGGACGATAAGATCTCGCACAATCCAGTTGATCTGAACTCACAGCTGGCACCGGGTTCTGTTCTGCAGATGATCGGGTTCCTCCACAGGTTCTGCTCCTGCGTTAATGATTCACAGTCACGTAACTTGTCAGGATTCCTGTTTTCTGTGTTTTTGTTGTCCTCTAATCCCCTTGTTGTGCTGCCCAGCTGATTACCTTCCACCATATTTGAGGCTGAGCTGCTCAATGATTCCTCGTTGAACCGTTGAAAGTTCCTCGGGGATTTTAGGATACAACATCTACGCTACTCTTCAATCTTTAAAGTATTAATTTGCTTTCCTGTAATCTCCTAGAAATCTCCTCAAGGGACTCTGGATAAATCCAGTGCTTGGTTCCTGTTACCACACCCTAAGTGGATCAAGTCATAGAGAGGTCAGCCTGCCCATCCAAAGATACTCACCTGAAGGTCTCCTGGCTGCTTTCTCCTCTGGATCTTAAAAAAAATGACAGAACCTTTAGAACGTCCCGCCATTATCAATATCTACAAGTCGTTTACTTAATGACGACTTTCTGGTCCTTTCTGCGGATCACTCCTACTCTTTCACAATAAAACATTCTATCTGTTTAACCCTCTTTACTATGAACACATGAACCAACCGTGACTCAGAGCTCTTTGCTTTCATCAGTTTAGTTTTAACAACTCGTTCTTTGTGTTCTTCCAGGGCCCGAACCTCGTTAAGATCCTTGGCGGTTTTGTATTTTAGCTCTTTTTCTCTCCCCCGTTTTGTTTTTCTTTCCTGATTAACTCCATCTTTAATAAATTAAACCAGCAGTCTGGATGTTTTCTGTGAGCAGCGTGCGTGTAGGTTCGTTCATATGAAAGTAATAAAACGACATCCATCTTAAAACAAGACGAACTCTTCCAGAGGTTCTGTTTGTGTTGTGTAAACAGCGAGGGTCTTTGAGATTGAAAGTTGTACGGGTCACATGGTTTGAATCAAGTTTTCTGACGGAGAGAAATGAAGCAGACTGTTGTTTTTAAGAGCAGGAGGAGACAAACAAATCAACATTAGTTAAAGTTGGACCGCGTGGCGCCCATTAGAAGTCATTTGGACGTTTAGCTGGCAGCTTTCAGGAGAAGCTAAAGCTTCTCGTGCAGAAACCAGGAAGTGAAAGGGAGGGTCCGTCCCGTTCCAGCTTCAGCTTCCTGATTCAGGTCCGAGCTCCAGTAGTTCAGGAAATATTCTTAAACGGAAGTATCTCGCAGCGTGTCTGAGTATTTTTTAGGTTTTCGCTCAACGTCTGTAAAACTGATTGACTTGTAGCCATTTCTGTGTTAATCGTGGCGGCCATCTTGAATCAGCTTGACCCCCCCCAAACGTTTGTCATTTGTACATCTAGTGATACTGTCTGAGACGAACGCAGACACAAACGCCACAAGATAAAAACTTATTACTGACTGAATGTTTCTGAATCGTCCTGCAGATTTGAAATTATTTAATCAAATCATAAACCAGAACGTTCAGCTCTGTCAATCCTGCCATGACTTTTGGTATTGGTGCAACTTTAGCTTTTTGAAATATTTAGCCTTTTCTGGCATTTCTTTCCTCATAGAAAATGAATCGAGCTCATTTTACATCCTTCAGATCTTTAGATGTGTTTATAACCTTTTACTGCTCCTTTCACATTTTGTTCTGCTTCAGCTTCTTTCAGCTTCCATGTGCAAATGTAAACTGTTTTCTAGCTACATTCAGCTAATTTCAGCTTGTTAAGCTGATTTCTGCAAATTTCAGCCTTTTCTGCTATTTCAGCTACTATTTAGCTGTTTTAGTGATAATTTTAGAATTTTCAGTTAATTTCACATTTTTTGCACTCATTTAAACCTTTTTCAGCCTAATTCATCAAAAAATGTGCTCTCTCCTCTTCTTTCTGGTAGTTTAAGCTTCTTTTAGCCTTTCTAGCTACTTTTCAGTCATTTTTATTTATTTATTTATTGCTAATTTTAGCTTTTTCAGATAATTTCCACGTTTTGGTGCTCATTTTTGTTTCTTTCAGCCTAGTTGGACAAACTTGTTATTTCTTCTGCTAATTTAAGCTTGTTCTACCTTTTTAGCTAATTTTAGCTGTTTTCAGATAAATTCACGTTTTTCGTGGTAATTTCTGCTACTTTCAGCCTAATTTACTTAATCAGCTTGTTACGCTCCCTTCAGCTTTTTTATGCTAGTTTCCGCTTTTTCTGACATTTCAGCTACTATTTAGAGTTTATTTTAGCTCAAAACATATTTTCCCACTTCCTTATGGTAGTTTAAGCATTTTTCTGCCCTTTCAGCTACTTTTCAGCTTTTTTTGGTAATTTCCTAATTTTTGTGCTAATTTCTGCTTATTTAAACCTAATTCAGCAAATATATATATTTTTTTCTACTTTCGTTTGCTAACTTAGCTTGTTCTTTCATTTCAGCTAAATTTCATCATGTTTATTTTTTAGCTAATTTTAGCTCTTTTTCAAGTTCTTCTGCAACAAGCATTCATACTTTTGCCGGAAATGCAATTTCTCTTGTTTTTTTTTAATTGATCTGTATTTCTTAGTTTTTCGTCACGTAACTTGTTCTTTAGTTTTTATTTAAACAATTTGTGTATCAAAAGGTTCGGCTCGTTCAGGACATTTCTGCTCTTACGGCTGGTATTTGTGCAGGTTTTACTTGTTGAAATATTTAGCTTTGTCAGCCCTGTTTTCCTCATTGAACATATTCACATCCTTCAAAACCTTAAGTGCTGCTCAAAACTTATACTGCTTATTTCAGCTTTTTTCATTTTTTTTCAGTTATTTCTTCTCATTTAAACCTTTTATGCTCCTTTCAGCTTTTTTCAGCTTTTTTGGCTGCTTTTTAGGTCATTTTTTGTTAATTTGATTATTTTTTCTGCTATTTTCAGTTTCTTTGTTTTTTTGTGCTAATTTCAGATAAAAAAAATATGTTTGCCTATTGTTGCTTATTCTCTTTTGTTCAGCCTTTTTCTACACATTTCAGCTGTTTGTTTTTTTTCTACTGCTTTTATTTTCCTGCTAACGTCAGCTGTTCAAATTCAACAGTTTAGTGATGAAACCTTCCCAGCATGGTTTCAACTTCTGCAGCATCTTTCATCAACAAGCATTTTCACAGTAAATTTAATTTCTCTGCCTTTTTAATGCCTTTTTAATTTTCATCCACTTTGTTTTTGTAGATCCTGCAGTCACGGATCCTGCAAACACACGAGGGTTTTAACAAACCTGGTGCTGAAACTGCAGGCAGCAGGTTTTTTTTTTTTTAAATAAAAAGCATCAGTTTGAAGCTTCACGTCTCATTTAAAGGATCGTGTGACTGAAGACTTAATCCCAACGTGTTCCTGTCCTCGTGGTCAGAGAACAGTCGAACTGCTCAAGCACCAAAGAACCTTATTCATTCAGACACTTTCCTGAACTTTCAGCTTTGTGATTCTGTGCAGGAGGTCAGCCGGACCGACCTTTTGGAGGCGAGGAGGAGGAGGCAGTTGTTCTTCCTCCTGGTTAACTCAACATGTGATCAGTGTTTCTGTCCTGCAGTCAGCCGGTCTGCCTCCAGAGGAAACACTGCCTGCGGGCTGCTCAGCGTAAGTCTCTGATGTTTTACTGAAACGTGTTTTTATCCAGGAGGTGATGCTTGGACGAGGGCGACTCCCGTCTCTCTCTTGGTCTAATTCATGTGCAGAGTTAGATTGAAGCAAATGCAAATTGTTTTAAAATGCAGAAAGCATCTAAAATGTGGTTTTATTGGAGTAAAATTCATGCTTGCATGCATTTTTTCAGGTTCTAGTTTGTTGACACCAGATCAGAGTGAAACTTTTCTTTTCACAAGCATGAGAATCCTGTGCTTTTTGACTTCACACATTTTAAAAAGCACAGACCGTGCAGTCATCACTTTACTGCATAAAGAATGAGAGACGGGGCTCAGGGAAGAGCTAAAGTTACTGCCGCCCGTTGAACAAACACCTGGAGCGTCTGTTTGCTCTGCTCGGGGCTAAAGGTGTGACACTTTACCTGGAACGGTGTGAACTGTTTATTCAGCAGGACGTTGGGTTTGTTGCTCGTTTTCACCCTCAGGAGAGTTCTTAAACGCCGGCCCGTGTGAAACGAGACGATCCTGAACCCTCCGTCCTGAGAGGGCTGTTCTGGACCGGACCATGTGAATCATTTGATTAGACCTGATTAAAATCCTCCTGCAGTGTGATGGTCGAACCCGTGGAGATCACAGGACAGAACCACGAGGATAATCCAGTTTCTGGCCCGCACGAATATTAGTCCAGACCAGTGGTGCTCAATCCTCGTCCTCGAGGGCCCCGATCCTGCACGTTTTAGACGTCTCCCTGCTCCAGAACCAGTTTCAGTGGTTAGACTGTCGTCACGTTAGTCGATCGTTGATTCAGAGCAGGTGCGCTGAAGCAGAGAAACTTCTAAAACACAAAGGCTCGTCTCTGTACCCACAGTCAAACACGAAGGTGGTGGTGTGATGGTCTGGGGCTGCTTTGCTGCTTCATAACCCGGACTTAACTAAAGGATGAAACTACGAGTTCTGTTCCCTTCCAGAGACTCCTGAAGGATCAAATCCGACCGTCAGTTTAGCCGTTTTTAAATTGTTCAGTCTCAGCACCACTCGCTCCGGCTCGACTCGGGTCTACACGATCTTTGTGTTTTTGGATTCAACTTGACAAACCACTTGATGTGGGCCAGATCGACAGCGCGGCCGCCTGAAACGTCGACAAACTTATCTTCTGTCCGATCAAACATAACACGGAAACAGGCCGACATCGCCTTCAATCCAAAGATTAGAACATGTTAGGACTTTGTTTGCCTCCAAAACCCGTGTTGTCACTTTCACCACTTTGTTGTCTGTCCAAACACGTCTCACCTGTAAATGAGTCTTGGAGGCTCAGTGTGATCTATCTGTTTAAATAAAAGTCGAACGAGTGAACGTATCTGACTCGGCTCGCTTGGAACCTCAGCCCGACAAGAAGGGAGCAGGAAGTGGGAGGAGTCACCCAATGGAAAGACTGAAGACGCACTGGGTCACCGTGTTCTTCACTTTATTTCAGTTTATTTCAGTTTATTTCTGGAGCTCCAAGTCCCAACAGAAGTCGTCTCAGGGCACTGAACAGAAACAAAAAAAAAAAAAAAACAATTAATAAAAAAGTTATCAAAGCAGATTGAGTTGGATCTTCACTTCATCAGTCTCCCATCCTGAGCAAGCACAAAGGCAACAGTGGGAAGGAAAAACTCACTTTTAACAGGAAGAAACTTCCAGCAGAACCGGGCTCTGGACGGGCGGCCGTCTGCATCCACCGGCTGGGTTTGACATTTCAACATGTTGTTTGTTTGTCTCTGTATGACAGCATGAGTAAACATATTTTTAAAATAAAAACAAGCATATGGTCTAGAGAAATAACCACGAGTTAAATGAGTATGTGATGTAAGAACCTGTTGTGTGACCTGAAGCATGTGCACATATTTAATGATCGCACGAGGCTGATGTAGAAGAAAACATGAAGCAACCCACAACTTCAACCATCAAACTCATTTTGATGCCTTCATCTGGTTCTTAAGATGCTCCTTCAAACCCTGAAGGTGGAATATCTCAGACCTTCAACGGTTGGAAACTCAAAACTGTGAAAAAACACATTTTCACTCGATTTCCCTGAACTCTGTCACTAGTTTTACAAATCATGTCTCTTTAGCCAAGGTAAAAGTAAATACTTTCAGTTTATTTTACATAAACAAAACTAAACGCTGGCGGGACAGCAAACTTACTTTTAAGAAGGGAATACGGAGGGAGACAGAACATCACAACCTCAACAGGACAATCCACAAACACCTGGGGTGATTAGACATGCAGACAGGTGTGACAGGAGCAGAACATAAGGAACAGGAGAGCACAGGAGAACTGACACCCAGAAAACCCCACCAGGACCAGGTTTCCTTCCTGTACCCGACTTCAGATTAGCAGCAAGTACATGGTTGGGGTTAGACTAGGCCTGTTGTGATAAACAATAAACCAGTTAATCACATGATAAATGGAAAATGATCAACCTCATTTTCATTTATCGGCTTTATCGTTTCTTCGTGTCTCTTTCTACTGAAGACACTGGACGACAAAAGAATCAACTGTGGTCAAGCTCTTCACTGAGCCCTCCCTTTCTCTTTTCTCTTTAAGATCTGTTTTAACCATCCAAAATTGTGTTTTTGGATCATTAAAAGCAGCTAAGTTGAGAAGCTAAGCTACAAGCTAAGCTAACAGGCCGACCTCGGGGAAAAACCTCCGTCTTTTCGAAGCTCCAAAATTCACAGTTGAAACCTGTGCCTTCGTGTTAAAAGTTTTTCTGTGCAAAAAAAAATAATAATTTTTAAAAGTCGCAAATTTTACTGTTTTTTTTTTAATTAAAAGATTTGTGTGAAAAATGCTATGCTAAAGAGCTCAAACCACACCGAGTGTCCGCCATTTTGAGAACCGAAGAGAGACAGCCCATGTCACGTCAAGGGGGGGGTCGCTCCCATTTTTCTTAAAGAGACGCTGCTCGCTCCCTCACTATCCATCCTTCAGTTCAGTTATACTGCCATCCTGTGGTTGAAAACATATACTACACACACAACAAATTAACCAACATTTCTTCTTAAATTTGACAATAATTACTAATTACTGTATTGTTAAATTACAAACAATATTATCATTTATCGCAATAATTTCTGAGACAATTAATCGCCAAGAGAAATTTGTTATCGTAACATGCCTAAGTGTTTGCTCCAGATTGTTAAAGTACTTAATGTTTTCCTTATTATGCCAGTTTTTAAAGTTAATTAAATGTGTCTGTATCCAGCTGTGCAACAACAACAACAAAATGTGAATTTCTGCTCCTTCATTCATTAAATAAAATGTGTGGAAAGCTGCAAAACCTGCTACAACTGTGATCATCAACTGGCGGCCCATGGGCCACTTCTCGTTTGTGGAGTGGGGCTTTTCTGGTCAGTGGAGGTGACATAATTTCCCTGTTTGTTTGTAGACCATGATCACAGTGATGATGTCTTTAACATTAATGTCAGATCAGAACAGCTGCCTGGAAGCAGGGGGAGTAAATCTTCCCAGAAAGGAAACACACTCCTGTGCACGTTGGATGTGCGTGATTCTAATGTTTACCTGATGTGGTAACTGCAGTGGCATCACTCAGGAAATGAGCTTGAATCATGGCAGTCTGACGTGGTGCTGGCTAAATCTTAGAAAAACTTAATGTTGGTAAAGACTTTGTTTGTCTGAACTTTCTCTGTTCACAGTATGTAAATATGCATTGTGTCATCCTGCAGAGAGACTTGGAGAAAGGCCTGGAGATGAAGAAACTGGTGCTGTCTGGTTTCTTGGCCAGCGAGGAGATCTACATCAACCAACTGGATGCCCTGCTGCTGGTGAGAAACTCAAAAACACGAGCAAACGTGTGCATCAAGTCTCATGCAGAAGTGTGAAAACTGTCTAAATGAGCTGCTGGTCACAATGAAAGAAGTTCCTAAAGCACTTCTCCATGTTGAGCAGCACGTCACATCCTGCACTCATCAGCTGCACGCACGCTGCACTTTGACCAACATTTGGTCACGCACATGTCGAATACAGACTAAACCTCAACTGCAGTTGTGACTCTGCAGTTCATAGTTGAACAGTTCAAATCCTCAGGTTTCCTGAAGGAGGTTCTGGGAGGTACAGAAATCTGCTCTGAGTGTCAGTTTAACAACATTAATAAACAACAATAGATATTACAATAAAACAAAGAATATAAATAAATGCAAACATGAAATGAATGCAATTGGCTCCAGTTTATGATGGACAAGTTCATCTCATTGTAAGTTAAATCCAGCCAGGTTGAGTGTTTTTCTGAAGGAAGATTGACGAGTTACACAGCTGCTGCCTGAAATGTCACCAAACATCAAGTAGAACTTACTTTTGTATCATTATACTGGAGCCAGATCTTATTCTGAAGAGAAACTACTAACTTTATTTTGAAACTCCCAAGTTCAAACCTCTCCCTCAACTCTGCAGAGGCTTTAATATACTGTAGTTCTCATTGGCTTAAAAGTTCAGATCATGACAGAACAACTCAGACGTCAACGGATTAATGGGGCAGCCATGATGAAAGAACATAACAAGAAGATCCTGCTGAACAATGTGAAATCCTGTGTCTGCTGAGTCACTTGGGTTGTCATGGAGGTTCTGGTCTTTTCTGGGGAACAGCACCACTTTTCAAACTATGTGCAAACTATGTGCAAACTAGAAATTGAAGCAAAAACATCTGCAGTGTTTTTTTGTGGGTGATGGAACAAGTTAAACAGATGAACTGCTTCATATTTTCTGATGAGCTCAGATGCAATGGAAGTCGATGAGAGTTTGGATGTGCACTCTGGGGAGATTTAAGAGAAAATCACAAGTCCTGTAGTTGTGAGAAAGACGCTGTATGAAAGACAACAAATATCCCTACAACTTAATCTGTAACGTGGAAATGTAGAACAATCACTTGTGGGTGAAAGATGAATTAGTTTGCAGCAGTTTTAGAAAGTTTGGAGAGCTCAGTGTGTGACCATCACTCTCTGTTATTCTTTCTCTTGTAAAAAATCTTTAAAAGTCATTTAATATTAAAGTTGCTCCGTTAGCAGTTGCTTATAAACTTTGATCTGTTGTTCAGCGTGTTTTAACAAACCCAGGCTTATGCTGAAAAAGAACACGGTTAAAAAAAAAATGCCCCCACCCACTTTTGTTTCTAATTTATGTTTATGACTTTGTTGGTAAGTTTCAAATGTTATTTCAAACATCAAAATCTGCTCTTGTCATTATCTGACGTTATCGTTAATTAAACTCTAGTTAGATGTTTGTATTCAATTTATTTGTACAGGTTAATCCCACTGAGCCTCGGGGAGTCATTTACAAGAGAGACCCGAAACTGAATAGTGAATGTTGGTAGTTTTCAAAATGAGTGTTGTTCTGGACTTTTCCAAACTAACTGGGAATGACTGCAAGTAAACCTTAATGTTTTTGGTACAAGATATTCAAACGTGTAGGAGTTACACTGTGTAGAAGAGTAGAGGTATGTTTTTTATATATTTTTTATTGCTTGTGCCCGGCAGCACAGAAAGATGAATCCTGGCAAGTGGAGAGAGCAATTTTATCAACAACCAGGTGCATTGACAGAGCCAGAGGGTGGCCAGTGGTGGTCTTGGCCACAGGAGAATAACCTTCAGCCACCCCATTGGCCACTCCACAATTATTTAAAGAAACTATATTTGAATATATTTTGTATGAAGGTTTTAAAAATAATATTTCATAATGACTGCGTCATTCACAGCACAAAATGCACAAATCCACACATCTTTTACAAAATGCCATTAAGCAGCTACGCCTTCATATATAGTCCGTGTAGGGGGTGTCAGTGTGTGCCTGCAGCTACTGTTGTCTCTGCTTTTAAAAGAGAGCCAGCTGTCTGATGCGCCCCCATCCAGCCCCCGGTGAGACTGACTCATCGTGAGCCCTGCAGAAGTGACGCCAAGCCTTTTTGTTTTCGCTCCACATATCTCCAAGATGAGCAGAGCTGGTGTGCAGCCCGCCTGCTCAGAAACACCACGCTGGAGAACAGTCACCCAGCTGTAAAACAAACACCTAAAATTACTCTCTTTCTGGGCACTGGATCAGATTTGGTTCAAACATGCTCTGATTGAAGTGATATCTCTAAACTCATCGCTGTTTCTTTTCCTCAGGTTCTCCAACCTTTACACCTGTCAGCCTATTCGTTACCTGAGTCCTCCTGTGTCTTGTCTCTCCAGCCCATGAAGCCCCTGAAAGCCACGGCCACCACGTCCCAGCCCGTCCTGACCATGCAGCAGGTAGAGACCATCTTCTACAAGATCCAGGACATCTTTGAGATCCACAAGGAGTTCTATGATGCCCTCTTACCCAGCATACAGCAGTGGGACGACAAGGTCACCGTGGGACATTTGTTCAAGAAGCTGGTGAGCCTGACGTGGCCTGGGGACTTGTTCTTGTCCTCCTTGTCTTTCGCAGGAAACATGTAAACGGCTGTTTAAAAAGGAGAACTGTTCATTAGGCTGAAATTAGAAGGTGATTCACTGAGTGTGTGGGTTCTCTTTCCCCAGACTGAACATAATGGCACAAACGTCATCGACTCTGGTCTAGCATTTTCAGAGCTGTCAGTACAGAATGGAACAGCCTTTGTTGTCGGTGTGCATCTGCACACATCTGTCTGTGTAGTTTAGTGCTGCTTCACAGTTGCATCGGAGAGTGTAATTTAAACACATACAGTTAAGAGACACTTCAGTAAAAATTGACTTCTGGTTCTGTTCATACAAGTTTCCATGTCGTTTGGTTCAAAATGCTGTGATGTTGACTGGAAAAAGGCCTTTGGGTCACAGTAAGTCTGAAGACACATGGAAACAAAACAGCTTGTGTGAAGCTTGACATACCGTATTTTTACGTCCTATAAGTCACTTTTTTTTTTTTTTGCATAATTAGCATGCCCTGCAACTTATACACCGAATCGACTTGTTTATGGATTTTCCCCATATTTATAAACCAGTTTTTGGCTGAGATATGACCCTTTTCATTCATTCTGACGTTAAAAATATTGAACACTACCATTTTTAGCCACTAGATGGCGCTAGAGTGGTATGGCATGCCATTGTGTCATGTATTAGGTAAAAGTGGCTATTACTACCACAGTCAGCTTGCCATAGCCTGTCATCTTTGTCCAGCTCTGTGATCTTGCGTGGAGCAACTGTCAAATCAACTTACCGGTAATTTGGCTGCGCCACCCTGGAGAAATGCAGCTGATTTGACCATTAAAGTGTATTTAATAAGTAAAAGTTCAACTGAGACACATCTTTACTATAATTTTGAGCAAACAATTATTTTAGGTGGTTATCTTGTTAAATTTCAAAGAAATGCACAGCGACTCGTCCTCTGTGCGCTCCTGCTTCCGTGTATCGCCTTTTGAAAATACAGCTGTTTTGACTGTCAAAGTGCATTTATTAAGGAAAAGTTAGACTGAGACACACCTTTACTATAATTTAGAGCAAACACATTTTTTTTTAAGTGTTAATCTTGTTAAATTCTTGTTAAAGTCTTCCCGTGCACGTCCCCACGGCTTCCATTTGGCAACCAATCAATTTTTTGCACAACACCATACCAATATACAAAGTCAATGCTCTTAACTGAGGGAAGGAGGTTGTTCCCCAAATCTCCCGATACATTGCCCGGTCATCCTCTCCTTAATAAAGTGCAGTTGTTGGCAACTTGGCAACTGTTTGGTCCTTTGAGTTTTTTGACCTCACACCTCAGCACTGATTTATCCATCTCAACACCACACAAACATCTACTAGAGTATGACAAATAAGAGTTTTTGTGTGCTAACAGTAAAACTAAATTAAGTTATTTTCTTATACACTTTTATTGTGTGTGCAGACTAGGAGCTTTGTAAATTGAATAAAAGTATTTTATGAACTGATGTTTATTGGTGGAATAAAAAAGATATAAATATCCTAAAACTTTTGGGAGTTTCTCTCAGGGACACTCACCACCAAGTGTCAGCCATTAGTGAGCTCATCAACTCCCATCTGTGCTGTGTATATGTACGTACATGAGCGTGTCGCGTGGCACAGAAACATTTAGTCAGAGCGGCGCTGTGAGAGTACAGATGGCAACGTAATTAAATGTTTGCAGCATGGAGTCCACTGGAGCAGCACAAAGTTTCAGATAGATGGGCACAAAGAGGCCAGCAAGAGATCCAAGTTCTCAAACCTTTGACAAGCAGCTGAGCTGCAGGCTGTGAGTCCAGAGAAAAAAATATTCAGTTAAAACTCGTCTCCTCATGCATAAAGTAGAAGAGATACAAACATTCTACTGGAGCTTTTGGTCTTAAAGGTATAAGTTATCTACATCTTTATTTTCTTCTACCACTTATCCAGTCAGGTTGCTGAGGCAGCATGTCCAGGAGACAAACCCAGACCTCCTTCTCCTCAGCAACTCTTTTCAGCTCATTTTGGGGGACCCCGAGGCGTTCCCAGGCCAGAGAAGATACATGTTCCTTCCAGTATTTTCTGGGTCTTCCCCCAGGGTCTCCTACCAGAAAACCTCTAAAGAGAGACAGCCAGGAGGCGTCCTCATCAGATACCAGGACCACCTCAACTGACTCCTTTCAATGCTAAGGAGCTGCGGCTCTACTCCAAGCTCTCTCTGGATGATGGTGCTCCTGAGTTTCACCTAGATAACTTGCCATGGTTGTGCGCTCTTATCGTCCATGATTTTTGTCGCTGTGGGGGTGGGAATTATTGATCATGGACTTTGGTGTTTTGGACCAGTTTGACACGATTGTTGACGAGTGAGAGGGCACTATTATCTGCAATGTTTTTATGTCTATTCTGATTTTACTTTATTGTGTATGTTGCTTATGTGTTGCCAGTTTTTTGTCTGTTTGTACAGCACTTTGGTTGGCCTTGTTGCTGTTTTAAGTGCTCTATAAATAAAATGGTATGTCAGGCTGAGATTTGACTGCCCCCTCTTTGTTACAGCTGGGGATACTTGGCATCGCTTCCCTATGGCACTGCAGAATTCAGATAGAATCACTCAGTTCATATACAGTAGTTCCCTCTGGAGATCTGTGCACACTCATTGGTAGGGTGGGGGCTGCCGAGGACGGCCAGAGGCGAATCCAGAGTCCTGAAATTATGACAGAATGTTTATTCAGCTGGGCTCCTCTGAAAAATCCGTGGAATTCCTCAGCAGCAGGTTTGGGAAGGAGAGAGCGTCTGTTTAAAAAAACTTCTCAAGCGTGTTGAGATAAGACGGCCTGTCAAGGCCAGTCAGGGAGCCAAATTTCAGATAAACACGATTGTTTTGGGAACAGGCAGAACTTTAATGACATCTACCTTCAGTCTGTGTCGGTCCACTCGCT
>JARVLU010000255.1:5671506-5699386 GCA_031762415.1 Simpsonichthys santanae
ACTGCCATCCAGTGGTCAAAAAAGATACTACACACAAAATTAGCCATCATTTTTTCTTAAATTTTACAATAATGAATAATGTCAAATTTCAAACAATATTATCGTTTATCGCAATAATTTCTGAAACAATTCATCGCCCAGCAAAATTTGTTATTGTGACAGGCCTAGGTTAGACCTGGACATTTGGGGTCTACAGCCTTGAGCCTTGTTTTGTGAAGGGTTCGAGAAGCCCTCCAAAACTGTTTTGAAGAACAAGAAATTGGCGGCACAAGTTCAGAGCTCAAGTGGAAAGACTCAGATGAGGAAACTGAGAACCACCCTTGCCCGGTCCTCGAGTGCCACTTGTCCTGCATGATTTAGGCATTTGACACGCATGATGTGATTAAATGAGTAATTTACAGGCTTCTGCAGAACTTGAGGACCTGATGAAGAGCAGGGGAAAAACTAAAATGTGCAGGATGGTGGCCCTCAAGGACCAGGATTGGGCACCAATGGTTTAGACCTTTTGGAGACTCCCTCGTCAGTTCTGTTCACTAACTGGTCTCCAATAGTTGTAAAGTCAGATACTTGCTTAAAGTACATAAAATATTATTTGCCCTGTAAAGAATGTACCTTAAAAAGGTCCAGAAATGTACCTTTGTTCAAAGAACCATGTCTGAACTCTTCTAAGGAACAACTAAAGCAACAATGTTTTGTTCCTTCCTGTACCTTTTGTTTCAGTTGGTCACTCAGGTGGATCCAGGTGCACCTTTACAGATTTACATCTAAAACAGTTTAATACATGATCCATGATGTTTTCTTCTTGCAGACCAGCGGCAGGAACCCATCGAACACCCACGTCAGGATGCTGGGCAGCACCGCAGATCGGAAGCTGGACCTGTCCGAGCTAACGGACGAAGAGGCCAAACACGTGTGGGACGTCGTCCAGCGAGACTTCCACCTCAGGAGGAAGGAGGAGGATAGACTCGGGTGAGTTAACCTGAGTTTGAAAACTGAAGCCTTGTGGGTTGTTTTAACTCAAGGGCAGAAGGCGGCTCAGAACAATCAAATAAACTGATGGATGTATTTAAGTGGTTTTTTATAACAGTGCTGGGCCTAAAGCTTTTGGGTTGTAGGTCTGGTTGGTCCTATGTGATTCCTTGTGTATTGTATTGAAACTCTGGCACAACAATTTCCTGTGGGATCAGTAAAGTTCTATCTTATCTTATCTTATCTTTGACTAACTATTTGGTAAAAACGTTTGACTCAGTGCTCGATGTAATAAATAAAGATAAGATGATAAAACTAACTTGTAAGAAGAACCTGGGTGGTTTTGTTAATAACTTCAGTTTATACTAAACAGTGAATCTGTGTTCCTAAAATAATATTAGTTTGTGCTAGCTAGATAATATTAATAATAACAGTTTGTGCTAGCTAGATAATGTTAATAATAGCAGTTTGTGCTAGCTAGCACCAACCTAAGTTATGACTCTGACTCCAAGTTAACAAAACCATAAGTTAACCATTGTTAAAAGTGTGGTATTCATATGTGTATCTGACTCTGTAGTGTTTCACCATATATATTTGTAAACTTACCACCCCTTCTGTTTTTTTTTTTTATTACTTAAAAGTATAATTTCCTTATATGGGATGGCTGAAGATTAATCTATGGTGGCCAAGGCCACCATTTGTCACCCCCTGGTTCCACCACTGCACCTGCTGGATAAAATGGCTCCCTCCACTCAGGATCCTTCACTCTGCTCTTGCCTCAGACAATAAAAACAAAATAAAATAAAAACAACATACACAATGTGACTCAAACCCGCTTGCATATTTTGCTCCAACATTTAGGTTTACTTCATTCCCTGTTTAGTTCCAGTCAATAAAAACACACGTCTCCAAATAGATCTAACATTCTCTCGTGCACTGATTGTCCTGTTGCTCTTCTAAAACTGTCAGGCAGCTGCTGTCAGCAGAAACAAACCCCTTCCTGCTCCTCCGGTTAACGTCAGCAGCGATCCTTTGCACGGTGGAGCATTTATTCGTGCCGTTAAAGCGGTCGGGAGTCGATGAGCAGCAAAACGTGAATCCCGTTGTTTCCTGACAGGCGGCAGGTTGCTTCATGCACTGTGCACGGGCCAGAGCTGCAAAACAGAAGAAGCAGCTCGTGGGTTTTCAGCTGTGCACCTGTGTCAAATCAGTTCAGAGGAACATGACCTGGAGGTGAATCCTGCAGACTGTCCCACTGAACCGGGCTGTAACTCAACGAGAATGGACCTAATTAACAAGAAGAACTCTCTGTTTCTTTTTTTAACCAGGCTCCACCCGAGCAGGGACATTTGGGGCTTGTTATCTGGATGTTTCCCTCCACTTCAGTCAGCTCAGAGCGCCGAGGAGGGCTGGTCGTTTTCCAACGATCAGCACGTTTCCTTCAAAGTCAGCTGAAGGAAACGCCGGCTGAAGTGGTTCATTAAACAGCCGCAGACTCGAGCTTCAGGAGGGTTCTGCTGCTCGCGACGATCGTCTCTTATAAAAACAAAAAAATCAGAAAACATAAAGGACTTTCATGTTTTTAATCGTGACGTTCATCGTATGGTTGCTGTGGAATAGTTTAAGAACAGTTAGCGTCTTACCTGCTGCAGATAACTCAGTTTGGAGAAACGGTTTGCATTTGACCGGACCAACGAGCTAAAGACTAGTCCCAACGGAACCAAAACCAAAGTGGATCACTGCCAGCAACCGCAGCAACTTTAACAAAACCAAACAAACAAACCTGAATGTGAAAACGTTGGACGGCAGCGGCGCACTCTGGTCCAGTTCGTCCAAACAAAGCTTGTTCACGGCCTGAAAGAAAGACAGGATGACACCTCCACATGGGCCTCCTGCAAGGAGGACCGTCAAGGTCGGGTGCGACGCAAACCTGGGGGAGGTGAGGGCGGGTCTCTGGTCCCGTGACTCCTCGTGGCATAAACTAACTCTTGGCACAAAGTGGAGCTTGTTCTGTGACTCCACCAGAGCTGTCCCGGTCTCTGATCCTAACTGTGGTCTTCATGGACAGGATCTGAGGGAGCAGTCGTGGGGGGTGGGGGTGCAGGATGGGGGTGGGGTCTAGTTTGGAAACCTCAGGCTCTTGTCTCTGCAGATGGAGGACAAAGCGGCTGGGATGGAGGTCAGTTCTCCCAAGTCCGAGGTCAGGGTTGTCAACTGGAGATGGGTGGAATGGCCCCTCTGGGTCAGGGTGGAGCCTCAGGTGGGGTTCAGGATTCTGGGTGTCTTGTTCCTGAGTGACAATCAGATGGAGCAGGAGATGGACTGGGCCTCGTCTTCAGTAATGAGGATGTTGCTCTGGTCAGTCGTAGTGAAGAAATTACGTTTCAAGGCAAAGCTCTGGATTCAATGGTCTGTCTACGTTCCAACCCTCACCTGTGGTCATGAGGTTTAAATCAGGACCAAAAGAATCAGATCATGGATCCAAGCAGCTGAAACGCGCTTCAGGGCTCTGCCTTGGAGATAAGGTGAGGAGCTCCGTCATCCGAGGCAAGCTCGGAGCAGAGCTGCTGATCCTGTGGAGTCAGCTGAGGCCGTTCATCTGATCAGGACGCCTCCTTTAGGAGTTTTTACAGACTGGGAGAAGAAGATTCATAAACCTCTGGAGGGTTCATCCTCCCTGGTTCTAGCACCTTGGGGGTCCCTCAGGAGGAACTGGTCTGGATTTCTCTCCTGGAGCCTCCACGACCCGACCACAGATGAGCGGTGTGAGATGGAGATGACTCTACGAGCTGTGAACGACTAAAGGAGCAGAGGAGATCTTAGTTTCAGATATTAATTAATTTTTTTTATATTTTGTGCAGCTCTGGCTCAAAGACCAGTCAGTGCGTTAGATTAGCCTAGCTTAGCACATCCAAACAGCTGGATTATCCCTTTTTTATACCTTTGGAGAGGCGACAGGAAGAAAAGCTGCATGTGAACCTCTCACTTTATCTTGCATGCTTTTTCTGCAGCACCAGATGTTTTTCCAGCTGCAGCTTCGAGGTTTTACTTGCTCCTCTGTAACGAGGCTCCTTCCATCCGTCCACTCAGTCTCCGGTGATTCAGTTTGTTTTCAGCGCGAGGCACACCTTTACTGTCAGATGTGTTCCTGAGCAACTAAACAGATGCTTGTTTTACTTGGGAGCCGCGTCGGCTACGGTTAGCCTAGCTTAGCATAAATACTGGGTGCAAAGGGGAAAATTACTCATCCAGCTGGAATAAATCCCTTTTTTTCCTGTCAGAAAGAGTTTTTGTTTTTTTTAGGACAGATGTTAAATGTGATAATCTAATCTGTTGGTCAGATTATGAACTGGAGATGATGGCGATTAAAGTTTTTCATTCAGGAATTTTATTCTGAAATAGTTTTAGACTCAGACTGGTGAACCTGTGCCCATCTTTACTTCGAAAAGTCTTTTATTTTATTTATTTATTTATTTTTACTTGTTTTGCTCCTGGAATAACTTTGTTTTAAACATGTTGCCACAATAAAATCAAAAATTATGTATATTTATTCCATAAAATAGTTTAATTTCTGAGTGTAGACGGTGAATGACTGGTCATGGACCACAGCAGCTACCATTAACAACGACGAGGACCCTCACCAGGACGCATACCACAAGAACCGATCAACAGAGGACGCCATCTCCTCTGTGGTCCACTGCTCTCACCCACCTGGATCAGAAGGACTCCTACATCTGTATGCTCTTTGTGGACTTCACGTCTGCCTTCAGCACCATGATCCCCCAGACCCTGATGGACACACTAGGACTAAGCCCCTCCATATGCAACTTGGTCCTGGATTTCTTAACCAACAGACCGCAGTCTGGGAGGAGCCACAAACTTCTCCTCCTCCACCATAACCCTCAGCACTGACTCCCCTCAGGGATGTGTGTTTAGCCCCCTCCTGTTCACTCTTCTCAGGAAAACTATGCACCTACTCAACCAGGCTGTCACATTGTAAAGTTTGCAGATGATCCAGCGGTGGTGGGATGAATCACAAACAACGATGAGTCCATACAGGCAGGAGGTGGAACACCTGGTGAGCTGGTGCTGGACGATCAACCTTCACATCAATGTGAGGAAGATGAAGGAGATGGTCGTGGACGTCAGACGGAACAAACACACCTACACCCCGAATATAGGAGGATCTGAGGTGGACGTGGTCTCCAGCTACGAGTTATTGGATGTGCAACTGAATGACAATTTCAGCTGGAACAACACCACCAGCCTGATCAAGAAGCTCATCAGAGACTCCTTCAGGCGGCTGAGACGAGCTGGTTTGAGAAGCTCAGTCCTCACCTCCTTCTACAGGTGTGTAGTGGAGAGCATCCTGTGCTCCAGCATCAACGTGTGGCATGGAGGCTGCACAGCTGCAGAAAGAAAAGCTCTGCAGAGAGTGGTGAAGGCTGCACAGAAGATGTTGGAGTCAGCCTGACGTCTACACCTGATGTGAGTGACAATAAAGAAACTTGAACTTCATATGTTTACCGTGTCCCATTGTAAATAAAATACGTGTTTCTGGGGTGTGGAAATCATTTATCTTCATTACATCTTCTTTGGGACAGGAGGTGGAAACCAGTCCAAGTCACTCATCAGTCACAGAAGAACCTCACACGTGAAAATCCACTCGTTGCTTCTAATTGTCCCTAAGTTGCAGCCGTCTGCTCCGTCTTCTTCAGCGAGAACACGATCCTTTACAACTGTAACACCGAGCAGCTGGGTTTTGTCTCATCCGCTGCTGCATCAGCGTTAAAGTGTTCCCATACTGGTGCACATCTGGTCTCTCTTTGCACATTAATAGAAACTGCACGGTTTGGATTCGTTTTAAGAGCCGTCTGGAGAAAACAAGCTAAACGTCATTACGAAAAGGAGAGGATCTAAAGGAGGATGATACGTTTGTAGTTTGACTTACAGCTCTTATGAA
Organism: Simpsonichthys santanae; assembly: GCA_031762415.1. Taxonomy (NCBI): domain Eukaryota; kingdom Metazoa; phylum Chordata; class Actinopteri; order Cyprinodontiformes; family Rivulidae; genus Simpsonichthys; species Simpsonichthys santanae. Next base: position 5,677,439 of record JARVLU010000255.1, read on the forward strand.
ACTTTTTTTTCTTCTTCTTCTTCTTCTTCAGGGAGCTGAAAACCAAGATTGAGAGAGAAGACACCAAGAGAGAGCTGTTGGGGAACCAGACCAGCCTGACTGAGTTTTACTGCATCCGCTGTTTGCAGCCGTTTAAGTTCCTGGTCAGCGGCAAACGTCAGTGCTTGGACTGTCGGCTTCACGTCTGCCAGTCCTGCTGCCGCCACAGCAAAAAGGAGCGAGGCTGGGTGTGTGAGCCCTGCCACATGACCCGGTAGGACACACAGAAACACCAAAATCAACAGAATAATCTCAGCACAACAGCTGCAGGCTGAATAATCCCAGCCACGGACAACGTGTCACTGTTTTCCATTCACCATTAGATACTGTTAGACGTGGGAAGGCTTTTTTTTTATGATTTGGAAGAGTTAGTTTTGGATCTGACCTGGTCTCTGAGGAGCTCTGACTCACTCTTCCTCATCTCAGGTTTCACTGCTGCAGTCAGTGGAAGGCAAAAATCACAGAGGAGAGATTGACTTTGGCTGAAATGTTTTATTCTAATGTAAAGGGTGGTCCTATGGTCACATCCGTGCAGGTTATGTAACACGCATGACTCAGCTGATCTCATGTCAGTTTCCAGCCTCAAACCCCAAAACAAATGCTCCAAATTACGTCGTTTTCTCAGAGTATTGAATGTTCTGCGTAATGAACCATAATGCCATCCACTGTGAAGCCACGCTGATTACTGGGGTTTAGCTCTGGCTATGACTTGGTGCTCATGGCTCTGTAGTTAATCAGAACTATTCATAACCTGGACTGCAGTGATAGAGAATAAACTTGGTTTGGATCTAAAGTCAAACTAGAGAAATTGCAATTTCTGTGTGAATGCTTATTGCTGAAAAACAGCTGAAATAGGCTCAAAACAATCAGAAGAACGAGCCTAAGTTAGCAGAAGAAAGCAGAAATAACACATTTACTGAAAGAAGCAGAAATGAGCACAAAAAAGTGGAAATTATCAGGAAGAAAAATGCTGAAATTAGCAACAACAACAGAAAATAGCTGAAAAGTAGCTTAAAAAGCAGAAAGAAGCTTAAATTGCCAGAAGGAAGTGGAGAGAGCACATTTTTACTGAATTTGACTGAAAAAAGTTGAAATGAGTGCAAAAATGTGGAATTAGATGAAAAATCTAAAATTAGCATAAAAAGCTAAATAGTAGCTGAAATAACGGAAACTAGCAGAAATAAGCTGAAAGGAGCATAACAAGCTGAAATCAGCAGAAAGAAGTTAATTAGGCTGAAAATTGCAGAGATTACAATGAAAGACTTTACTTAACCTGAAAACAGCTAAAATTAGCTAAAACGTTAGCTGAAAAGGTAGAACAAGCTTAAGTTAGCAGGAAAAAAATCAGAAAGAACACGTTTGCCCCAATCAGCCTGAACGAAGCAAAAAGTAGCACAAAAAAGTGGACTTTATCTGAAAAAAGCTGAAATTAGCAAAAAATAAATTGCTGAAAAGTAGCTTAAAAGCACCAAGAAGCTGAAAATACAAGAAGGAAATGGAGAGAGCACATTTTCTGCTGAATTAAGCTGAAAAATGTCGAAGTGAGTGCAAAAAAAAATGTGGAATTAGCTGAAAAAGCTTAAATTAGCACAAAACAGCTAAATACTGTAGTAGCTGAAATATCAAAAACTAGCAGAAATAAGCTCAAAGGAGCATAACAAGCTGAAATTAAGCAGAAAGAAGTTAGAAGAAGCACAAAAATGTTGTATTTAGCCAAAAGAATCTGGAAGGAGCACAAAACAGCTGAAAAAGCAGCTGAAATCAGCTGAAAATAGCTGGGTAAAAGTTTAAATGTGCACAAGGAAGCTGAAAGAAGCTGAAGCACAACAAAATGTGAACGGAGCAGTAAAAGGTTGTAAACAGAATAAAAGATTTGAAGGATGTAAAATGAGATCAGTTCATTTTTATGACACAAAAAAGACAGAAAAGGCTAAATATTTCAAAAAGCTAAAGTTGCACCAATACCAAAAATTGTAGCAGGATTGTCTTGAAAGAGCCGAACGTTTTGATTTATGATTTGTTAAAGTAGAAAAGAGAAACAAGCTGAAAAATATAAGGAAGAAGAATGGATCACAAACGTGTGAATGCTTCATAAACATTCACACAATAAACTCCAATGGGCTAATTTTTTAAATGATTTATTATTATTAATTATTACTAATAACTTAGTTTATATTAATAAACTATAAAAGCTAATAGCAGCTTAGTCTATGTCTGCTAAAAAGTGATTGTAAATATTTATAACTCAGTTAAGTCAAATTAAAGACATGGTCAAAGTAACAGATAAAATTAATATAAGCCTTGTTAAAATGTGTTAATAAACAAGTAAACAAGTGAGTTGTGAGTTCTCTTTTAAAAGCTCTAACTCTTGGATGACCTCAGGAAGGCCGCTCCAACGCTTAGTTCAAGTTCAAGAATCTTTATTAACCCCGAGGGGCCATTTGTTTCACAGTTTCACACCAGACATCCACACCAGACAAGACATTAAGACATTAAAACATCTACAGAGACAATGACTGTTTGTTGAGAAGCCTGACCTCCACAGGGATGAACGAGTTTTTCAGTCTGTTCGTTCTACATCTGGGCAGCAGATACCTGCGTCCAGATGGAAGCAACCTGAACTCACCCTGGAGTGGGTGATCAGGATCTGCCAGAATCGTGCTTACAGCTAAAACAAACTCCTTTCATTAATATTAATATTATTAGAAGTCTTAATTTTCTCGGCTGTCAGCAGTTAGTATTAAAATCACGTCAGGCAGCTAACATCTGCTCTGCTGCCAGGACCAGTAGACTTGAATCCAGCTCCTCCCAGCTTTAAGTGGAACTCTTCAGATCATTGTTTGTTAACGACCCGCGTTGTTTCTTCCTTAAAGGGTTCTCCAGATCGGCACTTTGGAGTGGTACCACGAGAACGTCCGTGCCCGTTTCAAGCGTTTTGGCAGTGCCAAGGTGGTGCGGTCGCTGTTTAGGAGGCTGAGCGGAGAACACGGCTGCTCTCAGAGTGACCTCGGAGGTTAGTGGTCCGCCGTCGGTTTTATTGGTGTTCCAGCCCAACCCAAGACTCCGACTGGAATTCTCCAGTCCACTTGTGAATATCTGTGTGCGGTGAGTGAACGGTCCCCTTTGGGGTGACCATCGAACAGAGCTCCGAACCCTCAGTGATGATTTAGGAGCACTTAGTGGTCAAACACTGAGGTTACAGAGCAGCAGACACGAGGATGTTTTTCAATCGAACCCTTTCCAAATGACATATTTGCACCCGTTGGATCATTTCCTATGAGCCATGTTGGTCTAAAGTTCAATGTGCACCTTGCTGCAGCTGCAAGGTCTTCAAGTTCTGCAGAAGCCCCAGAATCGCCCTTTCATTCAAATCAGCTGTGCTGGAGCAGAGAAACTTCTACAATGTGGAGGATAGTGGCTCTCGAGGACCAGGACCGGACGTCGCTGCTGCTCTAACCCTTCAGGGCCAGGGGGAAGAATTTACACCAGTGGTCTTCAGTTTAAGTTCAGTGACCTCAAGAACATTTTCTGCAGCTAAAGTCCAGGATGTGTTTATTTAAATTCTCTTGTGGTGTCAGCCATGTTGGTTTTCACTCATCAATCGGTCTCTTTTGGCGTGTGCGTCTGCGTACAGTATACGCTCGTCAACAAACTAACAGCATTCTATGGCAATGACCCGAACAAGCAACAACCTTTTTATAACGTTGACCTTGATTTGTGACCTTGACCTTTGGGCTGAGGTCATGAACTGTGCTACACAACGCCCCATCTAGCAGTGGAACAAATGGATGTGACCTTTTGTTAAAATGTTCTTGAGTAGATCAGAAGATTTGGGGAGGATAAGAGAAACTTTACAGAAGCTTTACAGAAACTTTACGGAAACTTTACGCCTTTCGACAAGTATAAAAATGTTGGCAAGTAAAAAAACTAAACTGTGTAAATCCAACCAAGTTCAGTCAGGTCATCTGGACGGTTTCTTTTTTTGTCGAGGCATTTCATCCTTCATCCATCAAGGAGTTAAAAAAAACTGAGTCCCACAAGCAGCACACGCACATAGTAGACCAACCAGTTTACTGGTGATAAGATGGTTTCTGGGACCCGCCCTCCCCCCCGTCGACTCCTCTGATGTAGCCATAGACAAAGTGGTTCAAAACATCAAAGTTCATGCTCAATAATCCAGGTAACAAATCCAACAAAGTTCAGGTCATCTGGACGGTTTCTTTTTTTGTAGAGACGTTTCGTCCTTCATCCAAAGGACTTCATCAGTCAGAGGAGCTAAAACAAACTTGAGTCCCACGAGCAGCACACGCACATATTGGACCAACCACTTTGCTGGTGTTCAGATGGTTTCTAACTGAATTTTGTTGGATTTTCTACCTGGATTATTGCGCATGAACTTTGATGTTTTGAACCACTTTGGCTGCCTCAGAGGAGTCGACGGGGGCGAGGGCGGACTCCAGAAACCATCTTATCACCAGCAAACTGGTTGGGCCACTATGTGGCTGTGCTGCTTGTGGAACTCAGCTTGTTTGTGGCTCCTCGGACTGACGAAGTCCTTTGGATGAAGGACGAAACATCTCAATAAAAAAAGAAACCGTCAGATGACCTGACTGAACGATGTTGGATTATTGAGCACAAACTTTGATGAACTATAAACTATGATTCAACTGAAATTTAAAAACTGATCTGGGTGCAGATCTGGACCTCTGTCCACCCCCCAGATTAACGCCTCAGCTACTTTAGATTATTTTGGGATTAACGCTGCACCAACAGTCGGAAGAAAGGAAGTACAGTACAGTATTTTAAATTTAATTAGACGTTTGTTTTAGTTTAAAATCAAGACGATTCAGGATCGGCTTGTTTTGTTTTTTAGTAAACTTTCAGTCTCATGTTTTATTCCTGAAATTTAACTTAAAATAAGTTTTAATCTGAATAATTTAGGGCCCATAAGGAGATTTTAAAGATTGTTATTTTAATGGGTAATCTGGTGACCATAAAAACCATAAACGACTGAACAAGTATAAAAACAATGTAAACCTAAAAGCAGATGTTGTGGTTTAAATATAAACTCAAGATATTTGCAGAAATTATGATGCCGCCACCGTCGTGCTTAACAGTGGCTCTGGTCCATTTTAGTCTCGTTGGAACATTAAACATCCTTCAGCGGGTTCTTCTTTGTTCATGTGGTTGAACGTATGACGCTGGAGCTTCATTGACAAGAACCCTGATCCAAGTCCAGAACCGCCACAGAACCGCGCTCATCAGTGTTGATGCTTCTTGTCCTCTGGTCTAACAACGATCTGGACTCCTGATCCGTCTGATCCAGGTTTCAACTGCGTGACCTAGATGGAGCCCAGAGGTTGGCACCTCCCCTGGACTGGGTCAGGGCTGGATTGTAGATCCGTATGGACCAGGGGTTACTTTGGGGAACCCTTGTCAGATTCTCCGGTCGAAGCCGAACTCAATTTAAAAACAGCTGTTTGATGCATGCTTCACATTTTTTCAGTCATTTCTGGTTTTTAGTTGTTGTTTTTTTTTTGTCACCAGATCTGTTAAAAAATACAAATTAAATATAAAATGTGGACTTTAGCTGCTCAGACTTGAGAACAATCCGATCACGTTTCAGCTTGTGACCCGTTTGTTCATCAGAACCTCCAGTTTTTGACCCTGATCCTCTTTCAAATAAGACTTCCTGATCTGTCGCAGGGATTAAAATGTCTTCTGTCTTTCCTGCTTTTCCCACTCATCCTCACAGCTGCGTACAGAACCGGACCCTGACGCCGGGCCCTCCGTTCTGAACGGACCTGTGCGCCTGTGGGCTCTGAAAACGGGTCAGATGGATCCTGATGAGCTGAAACGTTCTGTTTATCTGTAGAGTTTGTGTTTAAAGACCCATGCACACCTTCCTGCTCGTCGCCAGCATCCAGAACCTTCAACCCCAGGGCCCATTACGGCCCATTTGGGCTCGGCTCTTATTGAAGCCAGCAGAACTCCATGTGAGAGCGGGGATGAATCACGAGGAGGCGGCTGGGCCTCCTGGTACTGCTTAACTCTGAGGATTTTGGGAAGAAATGTGGAGAAAATTGGCTGGTTGGCTGAGCCCGGCGGGCCTTGTGATCTTTCAGTCACATGTCTTTCATTTCTGGGTCTGGAGCTGAAGAACTGGGTCCTTTTTAGTCCAGAACCAGAGAGACGGAAGAGTCCAAACATATTTGTCATTTGTTTGTGCCGAATGCAGATTTTGCACAGATATGTCAGAAATCTGCACATGGGGGGTTCAGGATGAGGTCCGTGACCATCTGGATCCCATTCAGCACGCATGACGGCACTCACACCTTGTGCTGAGCAGCGAGTTCTGCTGCGGTCCGTCGGGCCCTCAGAGCTCGGAGGGTGTCTTCCTGAGAGCTCCGAGTCTGGGCTCAAAACAGAAACCATCATTTTTTTTACACAGAACTTTAATGAAGTTACAGAAATAACTGATCCTTTCTCCTCAGTTTCTGTTTGACGCTTCAAACTGTTTAACTTTTATTGTGTTTAAAAAAAAAAAAGAGCTGATTTAATTATGCTAACTGAAACTACAACTAAATCAGACTTTATGAAGCAGGTGTGAAGAGTTAGTATCTTACCTGTTGTAGATGGTTCTTCAGTCTGGAAAAGTAGGTTGATTTTGACCGGACTGACGAGCTAACGTCTAGTCCAAGTGTCAACGTAGAATAGTGTGACCCTGAAACACTTTTACTTTAAAATATTTTACAACCGTCCATGCTAACAAATCATTATGTTGCTAATAATTTAGCATCACAGGATTTTCTAGCAGAAAAAGTCATATTCCTGCAGGAAGTGCTACAGCTAGCTGCTGTTTGTGCGTTCAAAGAATCATATAATTTTGCGTAAATGTGAAACTGAGTGTAATTTAAAACTTAAAACATACAATTTGAAACTCTTTTGAGATTGAAGTTGTTCTTGGCGCCCCGTGGTTGAGCTGTTGGCTCGTTGATCCGGTCGGAACCAAACTCTATTTCTGTTGATCAGAGCCCTATGTACAACAGGTAAGATATTAATTGTTACAGAAACAAACTTAACCACCTCTTTAAGGCTCGTTCACGTGAATGAGAATCAGAACTAAACTAGCTCGACTTCAGCTGCTTGTTGCTGTGTTTCAGAACCATGCGGGTACGACACACCGAGCACCCCGGACCTCCACAGTGAGTAAACATGACAAAATGTAAACAACAAACACCGACTCCACCTGGTTCCTCGATCCAAACCTCATCCCTTTGGTCCTCAGTTTAAAGACGTGCGGAGTTCACTGTGTGAAGCGCTCGTTCCACAGTTTTCAATCTATTGCAATAAGTCATGAATCAAAACGTTCAGCGCTTTCTGGACAATCCTGCTATGACTTGTGGTTTTGGTACAACTTTAGCTTTTTGAAATATTTAGCCTTTGTTTTCCCTCATAGAAAATGAATTGAGTTCATTTTACATCCTTCAGATCTTTAGATCAGTTTACAACCTTTTACTGCTCCTTTCACATTTTGTTCTGCTTCAAGCTACTTTCAGCTAATTTCAGCCATTTTTTCAGCTGTTTTGTGCTCATTTCAGCTTTATTTGGCTAACTACAACACTTTTGTGCCTCTTCTGACTTATCTCTGCTAATTTCAGCTTGTAATGCTCCTTGCAGCTTATTTCTGCAAGTTTCAGCTACTATTACCTCTTCCAAAGCTAATTTTAGCTTTTTCAGCTAATTCTTCAATTTTTGCACTCATGTCAACTTTTTTCAACCTAATTTAGCAAAAATGTGCTCTCCCCACTTCTTTCTAGTAATTCAAGCTGCTTTTTAAACAGCTGAATATTATACTATTTAAAAAATAGCTATTTTTCAAACAGCTGAATAATATACAGCTGTTTCTGGCAAATTTCTTCTTTTTTTTCTTCAGATAATTTCCATTTTTTGTGTTCATTTCAGCTTCTTTCAGCCTTATTGGGCACAATTTTGCTCTTTCCACATGCTTCTGGTAATTTTAGCTACTTCCTGCCTTTTTAGCTACTATTCAGATGGTTTTCTTGTAAAATTATGCTTTTTTTTTTCAGATAATTTCTACATTTTGGTGCACATTTCCTCTTTCAGTCTCATTGGGCACAATTGGGCTCTCTCCACTTCCTTCTGATAACTTAAGCTTTTTTCCTGCTGTTTCAGCAACTTTCAGCTACTTCTTGCTAATTTTAGCCTTTTTAACTAACTTACTAATTTGTGTGCTCATTCCTGCCTATTTAAACCAAATTCAGCAAATATACTTTCTTTCTGCTTTCCTCTGGTAACTTAGGCTTGATCTTCCATTTCAGCTACGATTCAGCATGTTTTTAGCTAATTTCAGCTGATTTTATCAAGTTCTTCAAGTAATTTCTCTGGTTTTGTTTAGTTTTCATGAAGTTTAAAGCTTTGAGTTTCACAGTAATGTGTATAGCTCACAGTTTTTACACGAGGGTTAGACTTTCATGCACTATATATTTATAAAAACACGTATAAACACGTTTAACTATGACGGTAAATAGTTCAGTGATTCGTCGGCATATAGTAGAGTTTTGCAACAACAGAAAGGCAAGAAAGATTCAGCCACAAAAAGCTGTAAAACATTTCAAACGTTAGTGGATCCCAACAGATCACAGTATCCGCTGTGGCTGGTTGGTTGAAACATAAATGCATTCGTAATATCAACAAATCAAATCTATTGATTTCATGATCGTCTTCTGCAGCGACACCTAACACTCCCAGAAAATGCTTTTAATTTACCTTATTATGTTGGATTTACTTTATTTAGGAGTTATTAAAATAAACCCATGAGGCAGATTCTGTAACTGCTCCTGGTTTGTAAACGTTCATGTTTTTTTTAGCTCAATACGTTCAATTATAAATATTAAATTATTTATTCGTCCTATGTGTCTGGTCTGTGTCTGCAGATGGATTTGAGGAGCACATTTTGGACTCGCATCAGTTTAAAAGGGTATGATCTATCTTTATTTACTTTATTAGTTATTTATTTGTTTTAAAACCCACCTACAGACGTTTTCTAATCCTAATCTGATCATTTTGGTTTTACATCGTAGCAAAGTCATTTTATGTGGCTAAATATTTCCAGTAAAATGGAGTTGGTTAGTTTTGATGAAAACCGTAACAAAAATGAAAGTAGAATTTTGAGTTTTTGTGAATTTCTTCAACATTATATAATTTATCTCGACCAGTGGTCACTGCTTTAACGGATGTAGGCAGACCTGGACCTGGTCCCTCACAGAGGAGGAGTCTGAGCCCAGTTTACAGTCGTCAGGCTGTGAACCAGCAGGGGCACCGAGTCCAGCTGGAACCAGGACCGCTCATGTTTACATCAACACGTCTGTCTCATGTCGGAGCTCAGCTTTGTTTAGTTTCAGTCTCTGTGTCGGCTGCTGTGTTGAGGAACCCTCTGCTCTGCTGCTCCGTTCACTGAGTCAGGATTTATTTGTTGGAGATAATTTAATCTTTACTGGATCTCAGAGGGAGAATTATATACCAGATCCCAGATGAAGAAATCCTTACCAGATCCCAGAGGGAGTAATCTTTACTAGATCACAGAAGGATAAATATTTACCAGATCCCAGGGGGAGTAATCTTTACTGGATCACAGAGGGAGAAATATTTCCCGGATCACAGAGGAAGAAATATTTACCAGATCCCATGGGGAGTAATCTTTACTTGATCCCAAGGGGAGAAATCTTTACCATATCCCATGGGGAGTAATCTTTACTGGAACCCATAGGGATAAATATTTACTGGATCCCAGGGGGAAGCAAAAGCATTTACTGGATCCCAGAGGGATAAATCTTTACCACGTCCCAGAAGTAAAAATCTTAGTGGATCCCAGAGGGAGAAATATTTCCTGGAACACAGAGGGAGAAATTTTACCAGATCCCAGGTGGATACATTTTTTTTAACCAAATCCCAGGGGGAATCATCTTTACTGGATCCCAGAGGGATAAGTCTTTACCACATCCCAGAAGTAAAAATCTTAGTGGATCCCAGAGAGACAAATCTTTACCGCGTCCTGCAAGTAAAAATCTTAGTGGATCCCAGAGGGATCAGGGTCTACAGAGGAGAACCGAACAGGCAGATCTTATAGATGGAAGTGGAGACACCTGGTCTAAATGAAGACAAACAACAACAATAGAAAAGCTCACAGATCCTGACAGAAACAACTTGTGGTTGCGTTGCCGCAAACCGTTGCTGTAAACCGTTGCGTAACAATAAAACAAAAGCAGACAGGTTTGAAATGAGTGTGTTAATAAAAACATATAAAACTGTTCAGATGCTCAAATCTCTCCTCATCCACAATAATTACACACATTCTGAGGGTGTTGCTGAATGACCTCCATGTTCCTGTGACTTTGACCCTCCTGCTGCCTTGGGATCAAACTGTCGGGTTCTTCAGATGAAGCCGGGGGCAGCAGGAGGTGATCTCTTGATGGATGTTGGACGCTTTGTTCCTTCTTGTTATTTCTCTGTCTTTTTGTTTTTTGTTTGTCTCTGGTGGTGGCGCTTTCATTTCTGCTCTCTGAAGATGAGAAAGACCAAAAGGCGGTTGACTGTTGATCCGGTCGATTTCATACTCGGCTGTGAACGCTCCAACAGGCGACGCCAGGACCAGGTAGAACTTGCACGAACCGTCATTTCTTCAGGTCTAACTAACCCGCCGCTTTGTGTGTCCGATCAGATCGACTGGAGAAACTCCCATCATCTCTTGTTTTACGTGTCTTCTTAATCTTTGGGATGACCAAACATCTCGTTACATCTCCCTCCACTCTTCGTTCTTCAAGAGTAAATCAAAGCCTTGAAAACCGATTGAAGCTGCAGAGAAGCTTTCAGCTATTGTTTTACTAGTTTTAGCTTTAAGCTACTGTTGTGCTAGTTTTAGCTTTAAGCTACTGTTGTGCTAGTTTTAGCTTTAAGCTACTGTTGTGCTAGTTTTCACTTTCAGTGACTGTTCTGTTTGTTTTGTCTTTAGCTAGTGTTTGTATTGTTTTAGCTACTGTTCTACTAGCTTTAGCTATCAGCTACTGTTTTGTTAGTTTTGTTTTTTGCTGCTTTTCTAGTTTTATCGTTCAGACAATTGTATCTTTCAGCTTCTTTTAGCTAGTGTCGGCTTTTGTTTTGCTAATTTTAACTGCTATTTTGATGTCTTTACTAAAACTCAGCTTCTTCGGCTGTCGTTCGGCTTCACTCTGTCTTTTCACCGATAATAAGAACTGAACTGGCTGCTGTTTAATTTTGGCTGTTATTGAACAAAAGGACAGTTTTTACTTTAATTAAACTCTTTATTTTTATGGTTTTGTCCATTTAATCAAAGACTTCACTGTTTTTTACTCCGTCTGTTTGAACCAAAGCCACCACCCTCGCAGTTCCTGGATGGCCCCCATGATGTCAGAGGTCAGAGGTCACTGAGGCTGTTCGAGGCCGATATGGCAGCTGGTTTTAACCAGAAGGTCCAGGAGCAGCACAGAGACCTGGACCTGGACCTGGACCTGGACCTGGACCTGGACCTGGCTCCACAACATGGTAAAGTTTTAACTCGAACAGAGAAAGTTCAAATCCAGCTGCAAATTATTTCTGTGATTTGACATGATTTCATTATCAACAGAGATTATTTAAAGTTTGTCCGTTTTGGCCTCAGATTGACATATTCTCATTAATCAGCTGGTTAAAGGTCAATGGTCACGACTAGAAAGAGTTTGTCTGTTTGTTTATTTAAAGATGACCTCATGTTTGTGGAGAATCAGACCGGCCCGTCTCGCTCCGTGTCCCGGCTCAGCTACTCCTCGTGGAGCAGCGGCGGCGGCGGCGGCCTCCGGGGAGGCAGCGGCAACGCGTCCGGTCTCTACGACTCTGATCCAGAGGACGACCTCAGCCGACGGGACCCCGTCTATCTGTCCCACCCAGGCCCGGGTGGCCACACATCTCAGGAGGGCCAGAACCCAACGAGCTCACCGCCACAGGTCTTTATTTATTCTATCCTCAGACGTCACCTGACCTCTCTCAAGGCTTCATGTTTTATCTTGTACCTGCGCCACGTCTCAGACCATTTGAAAACCACGTGTTGAACTTTGACCCAGGACCCCTCGTCATCCTCAGACAGAGCGAGGAAGAGGAGGCAGCTGCTGCCTTCGTTACATCAGAGTCTATTTCTGGCTTCGCTGGAACCCCGAGAAGATTCCCAGGAACTGTTCTCCTCGTGGAGGGCTGATAAACAAACTTATTTACCTCTGTCACATCAGAACCTCCTGACTCCTCCAGGATTTGGTTTCTTGTCTGGAATAGAACCTTATCCGGACCCAAACATCGGATCTAGAGATCTGGACGTTCTGTTGTCTCACAGCTGCAGCGGGACACAAACAGGAAGTCAGAGTCGTGCCTGTAGCTCATCAACATTTGGCCACCGGTTTCTGATTGGCTGCCAGGTCTCAGCATCCTCAGACGACCCCGTCACGCGCTCAGATGTGGGTCTGGGCGCCGTTCAACCCGACGGCTCGAGTGACGACGTCAGGATGAGTCAGCAGAATCTGAGGAGCTCAGAGGACTGAGGCAGCGTTTGTGAAAATACAGAGCCAAGCTGAACGACAGCCGAAATTAGCTCCTGAAGTTAATCTGAGATGGCAAAGCTCAAATAAAACAACAAGATTTACAAAGAGCAGAACAGAAGCTAAAAACTGTAAGAAGAAAAATGGTAGCTAAAAGGAGTAAGGTTAACTACGAGTGACAAAATGATATATAAATGTTGCAAGAGAGTAGCTAAAAGCTGATTTTACCAAAACACTAATTGAAAGACAAAAAGCAACAAAAAGATTAGCCAAAACTGGCTAAAAGGCTAGCCAAAAGCAGCAAAAGGCTAGTCGTAGGTGGCAAAAAGGCTAGCCAAAAGTGGCAACAGGTTAGTCTAAAGTGGCAAAATTCTAGCTAAAAGCAGCAAAGGGCTAGTTATATGTAGCAAAAAAAAAGCTAGCCAAAAGCAGCAAAAGGTTCCGCCTAAAGTGCCCCCTAAAATAGCAAAAAGCAAGCTGAACAAGGCCAAAGGCTAGCCAAAAGTGGCTAAAGGTTAGTCTAAAGTGGCAAAAGCAAGCTGAAAAAGGTAAAAGTCTAGCCAAAAACAGCAAAAGTTTAGTCTAAAGTGCCAAAAGTCTAACCGAAAGAGGCAAAATTCTAATCAAAAACAGCAGAAAGTTAGCCAAAAGCAAAAAAAAAGCTAGCCAAATAAAATGAAAGGCTGAACAAAAGTGTAAATGTGCTAGCCAAAACTGGCAAAACTGTATCTAAATGTTGTGAATTAAGCGCTTTGCATTAATTCATCTTTTTGTTCTGGTTTTATCCAAATTACTTTAGACGAGACACATGTTTCTGTGCTTTTTGTGCATTTTATATTTCTGTTGCCGGATTTTAGTCTTTCTTTTCAGCTTCTGATATTTGTCTCATTTCACGTCTTTCTGCAGATCACTGACCTGAACAGACGAATGTCGGCCGTCGAGACTCTCCTTAGTCGCCTGGAGCTGAAGGTCGCCTCGTCAAGTAACGAGGTAAGCTCACTAAGCAAATCACTAGCTGGAGGCCAATTAGCTAAATGCTAGCTAAATGTAGCAAAACACCAGCTAAAGGCCTCAAGTAGCCAAATACTTGCTAAAATTGTAGCTAGAAGCTATAAGTAGCAAAAGTCTAGCTAAGAGCTAAAAGTAACAAAAGGTTAGCTAAGAGCTAAATGTAGCAAAAAGCCTGGCATGACCTGTGACGTTTTGACTATTGAACATGTTCCAACTAGCCATTAGCTTTTAATTTCTGCTGAAATCATTATTCCAAGAGTGGTCTGCAGCAGGTAAGACATTTATGATCTTTTCACAGAAGCCCGCTTCAAAAGAGCTGAAATATCACTTTAAGAAAATATCTGAAACAATTTTACTTTGCCACCGTCTTTGACCATCAAAAAATCAAGTTACGGGTCAAACAACCGGAGCGCTCCAAGTCCTGACTTTCAGGCGTGGTTCTGAACATTTTCACCGACGCAGTTTGTCCTTTTGTTCCTCAAGAACCTGGCTTCGAGCCCACAGACCCCAACTCCTCCTCAACGGGAGGAGGTGGACCTGGAGGAGCAGCAGCTCAGGCAGAAACTGCACGAGTTGACGGACAACATCAGCGACCAAAGTTCTGATGAAGACAGGTCCGGCGGGCCACAGTCCTCTCAGGAGATCCCAGCCTGGAGAAGCTCACAGGTGGACCTCAAGCCATCCAGGATCCCCACCAGATCCAGTTCCAGACTGAGCTCCAGGAGCTGCAGGTGGGAAGAGGAGCTGGAAACTAACTCTGAGCAGGTAGTGGTGTCCAGATGTTCTGGTCAACGTCTGGTGAAAAACTGACCAATCAGGGTCACCAGCAGAGACCAAAGCTTCGGCTCTTGTCCACCCCCCCCCCCCCTCCAGATGACCTGTTCTACAGAAAGCCCGGAGAGGAAGGAGGCCCCTCCGCAGGAGGCTTCAGTGCCGAGCTCCAGAGGCTCTGCAGCGTTCCTCGAGGAGCTGGAGGACAAAGTGGCTCAGGCTGCAGCCGAAGTCCAGAACGCCCAGAGTCAGGTCTGATGGCTACAGGAACCGAAGCTTCGGTTCTGTTCTGACAAACGTGACCTTTGTTTTCATCTTGACCTCCAGGTGTCTTTCATCGAGGACAGGATCGCTGCCCTGAACGCAGCCGAAGCACCGCTGGAGAGAAGAAGAAGAAGAGTAATTTAATTCACGTTTTTATTTCCAACAGCTGACAAACGCAAACAGAAGTGAAACTGTAACTGGTGTTCTCTGTTTCGGCTGGGAGAAAACAAGCATGAGAGCTGGACGACAGCTGATGTCAGCCGAAGAAGTCACAACTGAGTTGATAAAGTTAAATGAACAGAACGTTAGCGTGCTGGCATTGGCTTAAAACCAAAAACAAGAAACAGTTAGCTAAAAGTAGCAAAAAGCTAAACGTTACAAAGGCTTGCTAAAAACTAAAAATAGCAAAATGCTAATTAAAACTCTTAAGTAGCTAAATGGTAGCTATAAGTAGGCAAAGGATAGATAAAAGTAACAAAACAACAGCTATGAGCTAAATGAAGAAAACACAAGATAAAAAACAAAAGTAAGAAGAGGTTAGCTAAAAGTAGCTAAATGCTAAATGTTGCTAAATGCTTGCTAAAGCCAAATTATCAAAAGGCAAGTTTAAATGCTAAAAGCCACAAAAGGCTTGCTATCCGTTTAAAATAGCCGAATGCCAGCTAAAACAAAATTTAGCTAAACAATAGTTAAAACAGCAAAATGCTAGCTAAAAGTAGGTAAAGTATAGTTAAAGCAGCAAAAACAGCTTTAAGCTAAAGAAGTAGACACTACATAAAACAATAGATTAAAAAACAGAAGAAAAAGTTTAGCTAAAAGTAGCAAAAAACTCAATTTTGCAAAATGCTTTCTAAAAGCTAAAGGTAGCAAAATGATAACTTATACAAATATTATGGAAGAGATAGCTATAAGCTAAATGTAAAAAAAAAGCACCATCTTACAGCTAAATGTTGCAAAATGCTAAATGCAAGCTGAAAGTACAGAGTAACAAAATGTTAGCTAAAGGCACCAAAATGAAATATAAAAGTATTAAAAGGATAACGATCTAAAAATGAATGTATGTAGCAAATTGCTACAAAAAGTGAACAAATAGCTAAAATCTACAATTTAAAATTCTTACTAAAAGTTGAAAAACACTAACAAAAGATTAGCTAAAGTGGCCAAAATCTACATGTAGCAAAAGGCTATCAAGCCTGAAAAAAGCTAAAGGTTAGCTACAAATACCAAAAGCCTTGCTGAAAGCTAAAATTAGGCAAATGATAGCTAAAGGTTAGGCAGCAAAAGGCCATCTGCTGAAGCACCATAAAAGAAGCTAAAAGTAGCTAAATGTTAGCTGAAAGCTAGAAGTCCAGGAGGTAGACCGTAGAAGATGAACAGAATCTGTTCAGTGAAGAGAAAACGATTTTGAAGGATTTGGAAACAATCAAAGTGTTTTTATGATGAAAAGTTCACATTTTGAAAAATGTTCACGTAAAACAATAAACGTTACGGCGCTCTTCTCCTGAATGAGCCGAAGGTTTTGCTGTAGTTTCTGACACCTGGTTTCTCTGTCTACAGTCTGCGATTCCAGTCCAGGCCAGACGATTCTCCCAGAACTTTCCCACGAGTAAGAGCTTCTCTCCGGTGTTTTCCTCAAACGACTCGACGTCTTAACCTCGTTAGACTCGGAGGACACGATGTTCCGCCGAGCGGTGCGGTGAACAACGGGTCCCGTTGTCTCCAGGTTCTGACTCATGGGGACAAACTAAGAACAGTTTAAATCAAACCGAACTCCGGCCGGAACAGCTAGACTAACTGTTCTCAGACGTAAAACCAGAATGACTCTCAGATGGTTCTCGGAGGAACACGGGAGGTTTTCATCCAGCAGAAGCTCAGCGTTCGGCTCCTAAATCACCAAAATCTCTTCTTTGTAGTTCCTGTGATCGCTTCAAAAACTTTATCCTCCCTGACCGTAAACCTCCAAGAACCTTCAAGTCTGTTCTGGACTTACGTCAGACTAGATATCAAACTAATCTGTTGGATTAACTGTCCTCCTTTCCAGCAGAATGTTTGGGGTCCAAACACAGAACCATCCATTAGGAATATGAAGCTAAAGGTCACTTTCACCAGATTTATTAACTTTAAACTTGTTTTTTTAAACAATTCTGCTTCTGAATTTACAAACACCTGACTGCCTGCAGGGACTCCCTGGTTTTTGTTTTATTAGTTTTTAGGAGGCCCCAAAACATCATTCATGGTCTAGAATAGAGTTTTGCCCCAAAATGCCGTCCTTTTCCGAAACCGTTATTTGGAAACGCTGCTCGCTAGTCGCAACATTTAGAGTTCAGTGAGACTGAAACTTAAGTTTTTTTTTTTAACAAGGGAAGATATAAAAAAGTTAAACTCTCAGTGAGTCTCTCAGCAGGATTAGGGTCAGTGTGTGGCTCATGTGGGCGGAGCTTATACACATATCAGAAGGTGTTTCTGTGAATTTGTGGCACTCATGGAGTTCCGTACATTTGGATCCCCTGGCCTGCAGAGCTTTTCCACACTGTTCTTTTTTTTTTTTTTCATTTTCATTTATTCATTCATTTAAAAGAAACAAATTCATTAAAAATAAAAAACTTTGAATGAAAAGGGTGCAGAAAGAAGAAGAAAATTATTATATCTGCCCCTTATTAAAAAACAAACAAATAAAATAACTATAATAATTAATAAAATTACATCGTTTACCTGTACAAATTGTTTCCTATTATTCAAATAACTGGATAACCACTGTAGTGCTAATCCTCTAATGCCACATTTAGGAGAACAGTGTGGTCACTAGTGTCGAAGGCCTGTTTTAAATCAACAAAACACTTAACATGGTACTGTTATTGATCAACAGCCGTTGTCTCTTCTATTTGTTCCAATAGAGCCATTGATGTTGAATTATTTATGGATACCCATATTTAAAATATTCTGTTTATCTATAAATTGATCCTTTGAAACATTTGTGCTCCACTTTGCTGAAGCTGCTTTAGACGGGATCTTTTCTGTTGTAGACCAGCTTCTAGTGTTTGGACCTGGATGTCTGAACTGACACGGTTCAGTTCTAACACAGGTACCGTTACACCTGTTAGGACCGGGGCAGCTGTTTTTTTGAGTCTGGAGTTTCGTTTCAGTTTTTAAAGTTATGTTTTGACCTAAAACTCCAGCTTTTTGTTTTCAGACCAGGTGGACCCGTTTGGCAGGAACACGCTCTGCCGGGGCTCCCTGACCCAAAGGAACCCGGCGGCAAAGCCCAAAACCCGAGCTGCCTGTGCGGTACGACCCCGCTCTGGTGACGGGCACCTCCGAAAGTTCACCTCCAACCAGGCTGACACCCGGGAGCAAAAACTGAATCTGAGATCGATCCAAACAGTTTGATCCAGGAAGTCAAATCTGGATTTTAGCATCTTCATTCAGTTTTTGTAGATTGTTTGATGAGACAGTATCTTACCTGTAGCAGAAAGCCATCAGGCTAGCCTCAGATTGGAGTGGGAGTGGGATCTGTAATGATCCTGAAGCACTTTGGTGTCAGATCTTGAATTTGGAGATGATCTCTTGGTTCTCGGTTCTGATCGGGTTTACTGTGATTTCTTTTTTTTCCCCACTTCAAACACTTTTCTGATTCCACCTGTTGCTCTCCTTCACCTGGGAGTCTTCGATCTGGTTTTATAATCGTGGACCGTAGACCCGCTCCCGTCTCTGATGTGCACCTCCAGTTACAAACGGACCCGATCTGAGTCCAAAGTCTCTTAACGGTCCTCCTGTGTTTGATTCTACAGAAACCGGTCCTGACTCTGGGCTCATGAGGAGGAGGCTGAGCATCGTCTGACCTCGTTCAAGTCGCCTTGGCTCCTCCAGAAGCTTCAAGAAGAAAACAATCAAATCAAAGTTCTGTTGATAAACATCTAAACTCTGGACCGACCCGTCTGCAGAACTCCAGAACCAAAACATTTAACGACTTTGTTGGGGATATAGTTGTGACTTTTTTATATTAAAGGAACAAAACTTTCATTTAATTCAACTTTTATGAGGTTTGAATAAATTATTTTTATATATTCTAAAGTTTCTTTCTGTTGTTTGAGATGTATTGGTTTAGATTTTTGCTTCAAACGTGTAACAATTGTTTAAATTCTTGGAGAAACTCCGCCTGTTTCTAAAATCAAACCGATTAAATGTTTTTCTCCTGTTGTGCGTTTTCTGTTACTTTTTTTTTAACAGATTTCAACAGAAATGGTTCAGTTTGTGAAACATTTGGGTTTTATTTAAAAACTGAGCAGTTCTGAACGGTTCAGGTGGAATAAAACAAGCTGTGAGTGTGTGTTCACACCAGAACCGGAGCCGGCCCGGGTCAGGGCCCGGCTCGGCAGCAGGAGAACTGATTGAAGGAGCTTTCGCGTCTTGGCTTGACGAGCGGCGCCTCCTGCCACTCTGACAGAACCTCCTGCTGCCCCCCCCCCACGCACTCGTGGACCCTGTGGGCTGAACCAGAACCAGAACTCTGTCAGCAGAAACTGGACCTGCCAGCGGCTCAGATCTGTAGCTTTCTGCTGCCCCCTGGTGGAGCAGGAGGTTACAGCAGCGTGTGTTTTATTTTGTTTGTTTGTTTGTTTGTTTGTTTGTTTGTTTGTTGTGGACTCACCTACGTCCATCAGCAGCTGGTTGATCTGGTCTCCTGACAGAGCTGACGTCTCTGTGAAGGACAGGCCGTGCTCTTCGGCTACATGCTGTCCCTCCTAAACACAAAATGAATATGTTCAATAATTGTTTACGCCACATTTACAATCATTGTTTACATGTTTGTTTCTCGGTTCACATATTTAAAATCTACTTTAATGAACCCGTTTGAACATCAAAACTCTCGGCTCATCCAGCTGATGGCTGCTGTGAGTTAACATGAAGCTAGCCTTTTGCTGTTCTTAGCTTTAAGCTAACCATTGTCTTTAGCATGTAGCTAGCCTTTTGCTGCTTGCAGTTTTAGCTAATTTTAACTGTTCTTAGCTTTCAGCTAACTATTACTGTTAGCTTTTTGCTATCTTTAGCTTTATTGTTTTTGCAACATTTAGCTTTTAGATAACTTTTTGCTGTTTTAGCTAACATTTGCTTTTAGCTAAAGTTAGCCTTAGCTAATGTTTGCTTTATTTCTCAGCTTTTGCTACATTAAAGTTCTAGCAAGTCTGCTATCTTTAGATTTAGCTTACCTTTGGCTGCATTCAGCTGTTAGCTAATCTTTTACTGCTTTTTGCTTTCAGCTACCTGTTGCTATTTTTAGGCTCTCTATTGTTTTGCTTCTTAGCTAGTGTTAATGATTTCTGATTCTGTTCGGCTTCTTCGGCTCTCATTCATTTCACATTTCTCTGGATCTTTAGCTGCTTGGTACCTGAGCCGAAATCTGCCGGTCCTGGTCCAGGTCCGCCTTGTTGCCCACCAGCCAGACCACGGTGGATCCGGGGACGTAGTGTTTCTGCAGCTCTCTGATCCAGAACTGGGCTCTGAGGAAAGTTTCCTGTGGAGGATGGGACAGAACCAGGGTGGGTCCAGATCGGACCCCCTCGGTTCTGTTTCCAGACCCGGACCTTAAAGAACTCTTATGTTTACCCGTTTGCAGATGTCGTAGACTATGAGTGCAGCGTGCGCTGCTCGGTAGTACAGCGGGGTCACGCTGTGGTACTTCTCCTGACCCGCCGTGTCCCAGATTTCCAGACGGAACGTGACGTCACCTAAATGCAACATTCGGGTCAAATACGCACCTGAAAGCAGCAGAGAGGACACCGATCAGGTCCAGATGTCAGACAAAAAGCCTCAACTGGAGACAGAACACCAGGTCTTAGGTCTTAGTGGGTCTATAGGTGTTGCAGTCTGCACGGACCCTGGACCAGGTCTTTACCCTCATCAGAGTCCTCAAGGAAGCCCGGTCTATTTAGTGGACTTGGAGTCTGGATTCCTCGAGGTACATGTGGGGGGTGCTCTGTGAGGATGGGATTGGGGTCCGTTGCTTTCAGTCATGACACAAGCGGTGCAAGAGTTTGGTTCCCTGTGCTTGCAGTATGTCGGACCCCTTCAGGGTGGGAGCTGGACTCTGTTCTGCTCAGACGTTTTGCGGACAGAACGTCTTGGTGCAGCCAGGAGGAGGGAGTCTGGTTCTGCTGTTTGCAGTTGATGTGGTCCTGTTTGCTTCTCTGGAGCGGTTCACAGCTGGGCTGAGGATCAGAACCACCAGATCTGAGGCCACAGTTAGAGGGTAGACTGGCCTCTCCGGGTCGGGGGTGAGCTTCTGACTCAGGTGGAGAAGTATCTTGGAGTTTGGTTCTCAGTCAATGGAGTGTCTGCAGTATTGTGGACTCTGTGCCGGTCCGTTGTGGTGAAGAGGTACTTGAGCTGCAAGGACCTCTGTTTACTGGTCTGTCTATGTTCCTACCCTCACCTGTGGCCCTGAACTCTGGATAGAGACTGAAAGAACCAGATCCTGGATCCAGGAGGTCTAAATGAGTTTTCTCTGCAGGGTAGCTGGACTCTCCGTTACAGATAGGGTGAGAAGTTCAGTTCTCCAGGAGAGACTCGGAGTAGAACCTCTGCTCCTCCACATCCAGCTGAGGAGGTTCATCTGGTGAGGATGAACCCTGGACGCCTCCCTAAGGTGATGTTCTGGATATGTCCAACTGAAGGAGACCCCGGGTAGGACCCAAGACATGCTGGAGAGACTCTGTCTCTCAGCTGGTCTCCCAGCAGTGTCTCTGGACCTTCTCAGGCTGCTGCCCCAAGGCCCGACTCCTACAAACTTATCGCCTTTTCCTCGGTTCTGGGTTTGTTTTGTTGTTGTTGTTTGGACCCGCGGGTCCAAATATTCAAGTTTTATGTTTAGGTTTGTCTGCAGAGATTAAATTTGACATTTTCAGAGATTAATTTTTAAATAATTTCCTCCAATTGCGGCTCCTGCCGAGTTCCAGTTGCTTTTACTGACCTGTCAACCTCGACCTGCCGATGGTCAACCTTGACCTGTCGATGGTCAACCTCGACCAGTCAATGGTCAACTTTGACCTGTCGATGGTCAACCTTGACCTGTCGATGGTCAACCTTGACCGGTCCACCTTGACCTGTTGATGGTCAACCTTGACCTGTCAATGGTCACCATTGACCTGTCGATGGTCAACCTTGACCTGTCCACCTTGACCTGTCGATGGTCAACCTCCACCTGTCCACCTCGACCAGTCGATGGTCAACCTTGACCTGTCCACCTCGACCAGTCGATGGTCAT
>JARVLU010000255.1:5699486-5711120 GCA_031762415.1 Simpsonichthys santanae
ACCTGTCCACCTTGACCTGTCGATGGTCAACCTCGACCTGTCCACCTCGACCAGTCGATGGTCAACCTTGACCTGTCCACCTCGACCAGTCGATGGTCATCCTTGACCTGTCGATGGTCCACCCTGACCTGTTGATGGTCAACCTTGACCTGTCCACCTTGACCTGTCGATGGTCAACCTCGACCTGTCCACCTCGACCAATCTATGGTCAACCTTGACCTGTCGATGGTCCACCCTGACCTGTTGATGGTCAACCCTGACCTGTCGATGGTCAACCTTGACCTGTCCACCTTGACCTGTCGATGGTCAACCTCGACCTGTCCACCTCGACCAGTCGATGGTCAACCTTGACCTGTCGATGGTCCACCCTGACCTGTTGATGGTCAACCTCGACCTGTCAATGGTCAACCCTGACCTGTCGATGGTCAACCTTGACCTGTCCACCTTGACCTGTCGATGGTCAACCTCGACCTGTCGATGGTCAACCTTGACCTGCTGACCTGTCGATGGTCAACCTCGACCTGCTGACCTGTCGATGGTCAACCTCGACCAGTCGATGGTCAACCTTGACCTGTCCACCTCGACTAGTCGATGGTCAACTTTGACCTGTCGATGGTCAACCTTGACCTGCTGACCTGTCGATGGTCAACCTCGACCAGTCGATGGTCAACCTTGACCTGTCCACCTCGACCAGTCGATGGTCAACTTTGACCTGTCGATGGTCAACCTTGACCTGCTGACCTGTCGATGGTCAACCTTGACCTGTCCACCTTGACCAGTCGATGGTCAACTTTGACCTGTCGATGGTCAACCTCGACCTGTCAACCTCGACCTGTCGATGGTCCTGTCGACAGTCGACCTCGACGAAGCAGTCCAGCATGGTTTTCATTCCTGATGGGTGTTGCTCCGTCAAAGCGTTTTTAGATTTGGTTCTGATAGAAACGGGTTCGGTTGAATAAATTCTACATTATATAGGTTCTGTTAAGTCACTCACAGCCGACAGTCGGAGACATGTTCCTGAACTGGTCTCTGCTGAACCTCAGAGCCAGGCTGGACTTCCCCACTCCGGAGCTCCCCAGAAGGACCATCTTCACCCTGAGTGTCCGAACAGGCCCGAGCCGGGCTCTGCCAGTGGTTTCTGCCATGAAGGCAAACAAAACAGGTGCAAAGGTTAGGTCCAACAGGATCCACAAGTTCTGATCCAGCAGGTTTGGACTCTATATGAAAGTAAAACCTGACTAGAGGGAAAAGTTCACTTCCTGGTTCAGAACCATAAACCTGTAGGATGGGTTGTGTTCATCAGATGGAGGGAACTTTCCTTTATAGTTCAACCCTCCTGCTGCCCTGGGGTCAAAATGACCCACAAGGCCTCAGTTTGTGGGTCATTTTGAACGTTTTATTAAAAATCAGTCCCGTGGTTCATTAAATATTTTGCTAACAGACGAACAGTTAAATCGGTGTCTGCAGGCTGTAATGATGCCACATGGCCACCAGGGGGCAGCAGTCTCCATCTCATGGCCTGGATGTAGATAAACATTTATAAAAAATAAAACTTTAACTTCAGCACGAGCCACAGATGTTCCGAGGACAACGGGGGCCGTGTGGACAGCTCGATGTTTGTGGGACAGAACAAAACTGCTTCCTGTCTCTTTAAGACGCTCCGGACTGGGTTTTTGGTGCAAAGTGGTCATCATTATAAATAGCAGGTTGCCCCTGCGGGAGCTGCGGTTTCTGACCGAAACAGAATCCCTGAACGTCCCTGGAGTCCAATCAGCGCGATGCTGCGTTCACGTACATCATGGAAACATCAACTCCTGGAGCCCAGAGTGCCCAAAACTCCAAACTCACCTTTTATCCAAAAGCAACTGCCTTGACAGATGAGAAGAGATAATTCCTGTAAAAATAAAATCGGACTTTTTCAGCGTTTAATTATCGACGGGCAACCGTGTACATGTCTGTGTTCGTGTGTCTGTTTGTTAGCAAAATATCTCCTGAAATACAACAAAAATGATAATGAAATTTATAAGAAGTAATCTTTGGATTAACATCTACAACTGATTAATTTTAGGAGTCATACCGATTCAAGATGGACGCCACACCTAACTTATCGAACTCACAAAAAACTCAGTCAACTGTATTAGCATTATGCTAATACTTAGCATTAGACCTTTAGCATGCAAGACGCGGGCGATATGCATTCCTAAAAAGAAACGCTCAAATTTTATGAGGTCATCTCATGACGTCACTCCGTGCTTCACGTCCCGCAGTTGCGTCACGAACACGGTTTTGTGGAACACTTCACTAAAAAAAATCCGACAGCACATGAAGGCACCACCGCAGCCTCTGAAGTTTGAATCCGTCCGCTCGAGTTTCTGTCGTCAGAACCGGGACTTTTCTAAATGTACGGTTCCGTTTAGGAGGACTGGACTATTTTAATTTATATTTCCAGAACCAGAGGTTCGGTTCGTCGCTGTAGAAGCGGTTCGGTTGATTAATTTGATAAAAGTTTGAGAAACACCGGAAGCGGACATTAAAACAAAAAACGGATGCGTGACAACGACACATGAGGACTGACTGCAGCTGCTCGGTTCGGACCGTCGAACCCGCCGCTGCTGGACCCAAATTGTGAGCGTGTTAGACGGATTAAACCCAACAGAACCGAACCAAATGGGGACTCAGGGAACCGGACGGAAGAGATCCACCAAGAAGGAGCGGACCACGGCGGAGGAGGACGCTCTGAACCTCATAGCCAGAGAGGTGAGTGTCTGCGGGCCGAACCGAGCCGAGTGTTTCCGAAGGTTCTGTTCTGGGAGGGTGTTAACTCACCTGTAAGGAGACAGAACTACGGGTCCAAATGAGACCAGGTATACCGGGAAACATGAGAGAATAAACATGTAGAGGAAAAAAAGAGCTAAAACTGTGTTAAATTAGCTAAAATGACCTGTACAGTAACTAAAATGGGCTGAACAGTAGCTGAAATGGGCAGAACATAAGCTAAGTGGGGCTGAGCAGTAGCTGAAATGGGCTGAACAGTAGCTAAGCAGGACTAGTAGCTAAAATGGGCTGAACAGCTAAAATGGGCCGAACAGTAGCTAAAATGAGCTGAACAGTAACTAAAATGGGCCGTACAGTAGCTAAAATGCTGAACAGCAGTTAAAAGGGATGAACACTAGCTGAAATGAGCTGAACACTAGCTGAAATGAGCTGAACACTAGCTGAAAGGAAGTCAACACCAGCTGAAAGGAGCAAAATATCAGTTAAACAGCTGCACTTTAGCTAAAATGAGCAGTGACTAAAAGGAGCTGAACACTAGTTCAGAGGAGCTGAATTCTAGTAATAGTTAATGAAAACATTAGCTAATAACAAAACCCTATTTAAAAGTAGCAGAATGTATCAAAAGGTTACATTTTGAGCTTAAACCCTCAAAATGTATCTAGGAGTTGAAAGTGGCAAAGGCTAGCTAAAACCAGCAAAAAGTTAGTTAAAAGCTAAAAGTAGCAAAGTGCTAGCTGAATTCTGAAGTAGTCAAAGTGTAGCTATAAGGAGTGAAATGTTAGCTGAAGACAGCAAATAATGAAAAGCTTAAAGTAGCAAAAGGCTAGTTAAACATAACAGTGACAAAAGCTAAAATGTTAAAAGTTAAATGTAGCTCATTCGTTCATTCAACCTTTATTTAAACAGGTTCATCCCATTGAGCCTCAGAGACTCATTTACAAGAGAGACCTGGTTTCAACAAAGAATGATGACAACCATGAACAACAACAGACAATAAAAGGGGCGTACACATTGATTTTTTACAAATTAAAATAAAATGACAACCAAAACGACATTCAAAAGGAAAAAGTAGCAAATAAAGCAACAACATCAAAACAGCTAGATTATAAGGTGATGTTAAAAAAACAAAACTAAAAAAACATCTGCATTGTATTTTGCCAGGAGCTTAGCTGTTTGAAGCCACTTGGAGAGGTCAAGAGGTCAAGGTCGAGGGCTTCAGATCTTTTTGCAAATTATTCCAGGAAACAGGAGCCGAGCAGGAGAAGGCCCTTTTGCCAAATATGGTAAAAAATGTAAAAATATGTAAAACTGTAAAAAAGGGCAGCACGGTGGCGCAACTGGTAGAGCTGCTGCCTCTCAGCGAGCAGGTTGCTGGTTCAAATCTCAGTCCGGGGGGGCCTTTCTGGGTGGAGTTGGCATGTTTTCTCCAGGTACTCCAGTTTCCTCCCACAGACCAAAAACATGCATGTTAGACTGATTGGTGACTCTAAATTGTCTCTATGTGTGTCCCTGTGATGGACTGGAGACCTGTCCAGGGTGTCCCCCACCTCTCGCACAGTGACTGCTGGACATGGGCATCAGTGACCCCCCGTGACCCAAAATGGAGGAAGATGATGGATGTGGTAGAAGAGTTTTCTCGAACACATCTGGTGATCGTGTTTTAACATTTTGCTGTAAAGGACGGCAGCTGATGTGCAGTCCTTGTTAGCCTGTTAGCTTGTTAGCCTGTTAGCTTGTTAGCCTGTTAGCTTGTTAGCCTGTTAGCTTGTTAGCCTGTTGGCTGTTAGCCTTTTGGCTGTTAGCCTGTTAGCCGTCCCTGATGCCACACAGAGCATCAAACACATAAAAAGGTGATGTCATAACGTTCTGTCCATCCAGTCCTGCCCTGGACCTCATCTGAAGGTGTCATGAACTTCAGCTGAAGATGTCGTGGACCTAGACGGTCTGTATCTTTAAGCTGCAGCAGTAGAGGGGTGAAGTCCCTCTGCGGTTCAGCACGG
Source organism: Simpsonichthys santanae (assembly GCA_031762415.1). Classification (NCBI taxonomy): domain Eukaryota; kingdom Metazoa; phylum Chordata; class Actinopteri; order Cyprinodontiformes; family Rivulidae; genus Simpsonichthys; species Simpsonichthys santanae. Next base: position 5,704,262 of record JARVLU010000255.1, read on the forward strand.
GTCGGACTGGTCGGTATGTTCGCCTGTTCTGCTGAAGAGTTCTAAAAATAGACGCTGCTGAGAGATCAGCTGTTGCAGCGATCCGGTTTTAGACCTGGTCCTGGTGGTTTTGGTGGGGGTGGGGTTGCTTTGGAGTCACCTCCTGTTTCCACTGATGTAAACCCAGCTGTCAGAACCAGAACCTGGTGTAAACCCAGCTGTCAGAACCAGAACCTGATGTAAACCCAGCTGTCAGAACCAGAACCTGATGTAAACCCAGCTGTCAGAACCAGAACCTGGTGTAAACCCAGCTGTCAGAACCAGAACCTGATTTGTGTCCAATCTTTAACTGTTGTTCTGATGTCGAGATGTTGCTTCAATATTTCCACATTTTCGTTCCTCGTGGTCTAATCTGAGATGTGAGCCAGTACTTCCTGCAGCAACACCCCCACCCACATCATGATGCTTCCACCTCCGTGCTTCACCATTGAGAACGTTCAAGCAAAAGAAGCTGAGAACTTATTTACTGATTTTTTTTAATTTTTATTAAAAGCTTTGTGTTAAAAATGCTACGTGCCATGTCACTTCAAGGGGCCTCCCTCCCATTTTCTTAGAGACACGCTGCTCACTCCCTCACCATCCATCCTTCAGTTCAAACAGTCTTATCCTGCCATCCAGTGGTCAAAAAAGGTACTGCACACAAAATTAACCAACATTTCTTCTTAAATTTGACAATAATTAATAATTACCAGAATTTGGTGTAAACATAAATAATTAATAATTATTGTCAAATTTCAAACATTATTATCGTTTATTGCAATAATTTCTGAGACAATTAATTGCCCAGCTAAATTTGTTATCGTGACCAGCCTAGCGGCTGGTCTGGACAAAGGGGCGAGAGAGAGACACGCACACGCACACACACGCACGCACGCACGCACGCACGCACGCACGCACACACACACACACACACACACACACACACACACACACACACACACACACACACACACACACACACACACACACACTGCAACACTGGTCAAAAAGAAGGCTGGAAACTCATTCGACTGAAGAACTGACACCATTTTCACTTGATTTAAGACTATTTCAAAATTAAAACTCAAATCTGTAAACCCTGTTTAGGATTATAATCCCATCATGTTCTAAAGTAAGAACTTTTTCTCCCATAAGGATCTTTCCTGGTCACTTGTCAGAGCAGACGTTTGTAATTGTATGAATATTTAAGAAGCATTCTCACTATTGTGATCCATTTTTCTTCAAAACATTTTTCAGCATCTTTCTCGTTCCACAGTTTTTGTGCTGTTTTATCAAATCATACCGGTAAACCAAAACGTTCAGCTCTTTTGGGCCAATCCTGCTGTGACTTTTGGTGTTGGTGCAACTTTAGCTTTTTGAAATATTTAGCCTTTTCTGCTACTTTTGCCTCATAGAAAATGAATTGAGCTCATTTTATATCCTTCAAATCTTTAGATCTTTTTACAACTTTTTACTGCTCCTTTCACATTTAGTTCTGCTTCAGCTTCCTTCAGCAAATTTAAACATTTTTTCAGCTACTTTTCAGCTATTTTTTTGCTAATTTCAGCTTCTTTTAAGCAATTTTCCTAATTTTCTTCACTAATTTCTTCTCATTTAAACCTAATTCAGCAAATATATGTTCGTTCTTCCATATTAGCTAAATTTTAGCTGTTTTTCATGAAGTTCTTCAGCGATAAGCATTCACGCATTTTCACAGGAGATGCAGTTCTTCTAGTTTTGTTGCATTTCTCGTCCCACAGCTTTTGGATTTAGTGATTACTCCTCCGTCAGCTCAGAGAAGAGGATGACAAACGGAGTAAAAAGGATTAATCTACGGTAATCCCCGCATGCTGCCGTCTGTGGTTCCACAACTCGGTTAATTTAAATTGATGTTTACTTGCAGCTGCACATCAAGGATCACTCATATTCAGCGTCATTTCTTAATATTTTCCCTCTAAGCGGTCAGACTTTTTAATAATTTGGGTTTTGGCTGAAACTATTTGACTCCGTTCTTCTTGAGCTCTGCAGCTGTTTGTTGTTGGTTTGTTTCATCTGCATGAATGGACCAAGATTACCCGGCCGGGTCGGTGCTGTGTGTGAGCGTAAGGAGCTCAGCGAGGCGTTGAAAAGAATCGAGCATCTAAACCAGATTAGTCTGAGCCGCCATGACAGAGACGTGAAGTCCACTGTCAGGAAGGCTCGACCCGTCCTGCAGCCAGAACCAAGTTAATCTTTAATTCTGAATAAATGAATGTTTGGCAAACGGGTTGAAACCCTCAGCGTGCTCAGCTGCTTCACAGCTAAACTTTCAGCCTCTTGTAGAATTAGTTTGGAGCTCGTAAACGTTTTCTAATTAGAAGTCATTTTGTCTAACACGCAGAAATGGAGCAACGCCGTGTTTGTTTCCTGACGTGTGCACGGAGTTCTGGTTCTGCTCGGCTCGCCCGGCTCACGTCTCCTTAAAAGGAAGCGTGGTCTCTGAAAGCGTCTGCTTCCTCTGGATGACATCACCTCAGGCTCGGCTCGTGCAGATTGCGATCACAACCCGCTTCCTGTTTGTTGAACGCGGCCCCGGGAGGGGTGGGGCGGTGGTGGTGGAGGGCGGGGGGTCACCGAGCACAGATCTTTGCCTGAGCGGGTACGTCCAGAGGAAAAACTTATGGACTCATGAGGGTCTGACGGGACAAAAATAAGACCCCGTAGGTTCCGATGTGCACGCTGAAACATCCTGAGAACGGTGTCAAACTTATTTCCACCGAGAGCCACATCATCATGATGGTTGTCCTCAAAGGGCCGGATGTAACTGTAAGACAGTATAAAATATGTAGCTTAATTTAACTAAATGTAGTGTAAAATACATTTAACTACTCCTTAATGTTAAATAACTCTGAATTTTTTTACTTATTCAATTTATGAATATTACATATACTGTATATATTTGCACAGATGTAGAAAAAATCTGCTGTAACATAAAACCTTTTGCCAGGTTATGAAACCCACATTACTACATAAATCAATTATCAAATATTCCAAATGAACAAGGAAAAATTACATTAACTTTGTTCAAAACGTTTTGTCATAGTTAAGAGGGGCAGAACGGTCCAACTGACAATTTTGAGCTGCTAAGATGTGACAGGTGTAACTTTTTACAAAAACCAAATGTCTGCACACAGCCTTGTAAGGGTCTTACATCCAACTAATGATGGTATTATAGAAAACATTTACCTACATAAACACCTAAACCTACAATCCCAAATATATTGCTGCCAATTTAACATAATATAATAAAAGATTAAATACCGGTAAGTAAAATAAACTCAAAATAACATTAGGGATCACTTTGGCATAGCTCCAAGTTTGATGTCAAAATGCAGACATAGATTGTACTCTTTGATGACCACCACTGCCATAACACAACAGACATACCAGTTTCTCTCCTTGAAGGACAAACAACCGTACCTTACCATCTTTCTTGAAAACAGCTTTTGTCTGCATCCGTTTTTCTCTTCCTGGACATTTTGGGCTCATTGTTTGTATTTCTCAATTCCACTTGTTCGGAAAATGATATTGATGTGGAAAAACTGCAATCTAGTGGTGATGCTGTTACTTCGCTGGTAACATAATTGGCGTGCATTATTGGAAATGTAGTTTGTTGTCAGAGCACCCTTTTGACTTATTTACTATACGACAATCAGACCTTTTAAGCTCTCACAGGCCACATCTGGCCCGCGGGCCTTGAGTTTGATACATGTGCCTTAAAAGATCAAAGAACAAGTTCAGAAATGAACCCAAAACCTGAAGTATCATCTAACTAACCAACAAATTGAATCCCTACTCAACCACGATTCTCTTTTGCTACGTTTTGCACGTTCAAGCCAATTTTTTTCATTTTTTTTTCAAACAAAGGTGTGGAAAAAGGTCAAGCACCAGGGGTCAACAAACTGCAGCTCTGGAGCCACTTGTGGCTCCTCAGGTTCTCTTGAGGGGGTCACACTTGATAAACACGTCCATCGTGACCAGACGGCGCACCATGTACACTTTTCATCACCCCAGCTCCAAGGTCAAGGTCACAAATTGAGCTCAGAGGTTATACAAGGTCATTGCTTGTCTGGATTGTCGCTACAGATTCTTGAATAATAATTTGATGGACGTACGATGTGCCTCGTGCGCTGTTCGTTTATGAATTTTACAAACCGGATTCCAAAAATGTTGGGACACTAAACAGTCTGTAAGCTTTGCATGATGCAGATTGACCTCTCACTCTTCACAAGCAATTGGTTCAGATACGTGGACGATACCTGGGTCAAAAGTGAAGCTAAAGAATTGGAAGGATTCACCAGACCCATCAACTCTGTTGACAACATCAAGTTCACCACAGAGGATGCAAACAACTAGTTGCCTTTTTTGGACTGATTCACATGGAAAGAGAGGACAACCTCAACATGAAGTCTACAGGAAACCAACCCACACAGACCAGTACCTTCTGCTTGACTCTCACTGTCCACTGCAGTATCAAGCTGAACACGTCCCCATGAAGACAGAAGGGAAGGAAAAGGAACAGAAATGCATCCAAAAATCTCTCCAAGCATGTGGATATCCTAACTGGGCCTTTGGGAATTCAGCGAAGAAATCTTCAAAACACACCACTGAACAGAACCAGAAGAAGAGACAGAAAAACATTGTCATCCCTTATGTGGCTGGAGTATCAGAGAAGCTCAAAAGGATTTTCTTCAAGCACAACATCCCAGTACATTTCAAACCCAACAGGACCCTCAGACAGAGGCTGGTCCACCCTAAGGACAAAACACCTACACACAAACACAGTGTGGTGTATGCAGTTCAGTGCAGCGAGGAATGTCCAGGTCTCTACGTTGGAGGAACCAAACATCCTCTTCACAGACGCATGGCTCAACACAGGAGAGCCAGCTCTTCAGGACAAGACTCAGCTGTTCACCTACACCTCAGGGATAAGGGGCACTTCTTTAAGGACCAGAGTGTCCGCACGTTGGACCAAGAGGACAGATGGTTTGAGAGGGGAGTGAAGGAAGCCATCCATTGGTATGTAAAAAGAGAAAAAACAGAGGAGGAGGTCTCAGATTTCAGCTTTCAAAAACCTACAATGCAGCTTTGGTACTGATACCCAGCCAGTTTCACACCTGTCAGGAATTTCAAGAATGCGACCAGAGTGGCCCCACTGTGGGTGGGAATAACAAAGACTCTAACGATCCTCTATTGTGAAGAGTGGTCAATCTGCATTATGCAAGCTTACAGAACACCTCTGCTTTATAACTTGAATCCTACGCTCCTTGTTTCTTTGAATTGAGAAAGCGCCTCAGATGAGAAGTGAAATGTCTTCAGTTACAAATAAAGTCCAGTTGTTTTGTTTTTAACCTTTTTTATTTTTTGGATTGACCTTGTCCTGACTGAGAGTCTTCATCGGCGTAAGGTATGAGAAGTCAATGAGTGGATGCGATGACATTGTCTCTGTAGTGACAACTGATGGTGTATCAGCTTCTTGAAGGGGTGTCCCATTCTGTAGAGGAGTATTTTAACCCCTCATGACTTTAAATTAAACAATAACAGGTAGATCTGAGGAGTTTTAAATGGTGATTTTTTTATTATATTATTTTTGGAGGGGGGGGGGGGGGTGCAGTGGTAGCCTTGACCACCATAGATTAATCTTGAGCCACCTCAATAATTTGAGGAAACTACTTTTAAACCATAAAAAACTAGAAAGCAGTTTCCTCAAATGATAGGGGGTTGCTGGTTTACATATAAATACTGTATGGTGGTAGCCATCTTGGATTTTGACTTGGCAACCCAATTTTTAAAATGACCTTTTTTTCACCTACGTAAAGCCACACACTGAAATTGAAGTGAAAAACTCACCTGTTTTTTTAAATTGTCCAACTCACAAGTCAGACGGAGGGTATTTCCATGTCCCCACTTTGCTCTGTCATGGGGGTCAAAATAATTAATCCTGGGAACTGAACTTTTTAATTTCCAGTTGGTGAACAGAACTGCACCTTTAAGGGTTTGCTCTTTTATTTCCCTCGACGTGAGGTTGTGTGGCGAGCTCGTCAGCTAGATGAGCGTTCCATTTCTGACAGGATACAAATGCTTTTATTGTTTTGTGTCTGGAGACATTAGCTTTTATTTGAAATGTACTCAATAAATTAGACTTTATGGATGAATAAGAACATTTTCCCAGCCCTGCAATCTTTCAGTTTGACCCTGAAGGACTTGTTTTGATGTTCAGATTTCTAAAATGTTCTTATCGTGTGTTTGCTTTGCGTGATAAACATTGTTGTATGTGGGGATGAAGCCTCTTATCTCTCAGCTTGTCTGACTCGTTCTAAAATAAAACCAAAAAACACGTTTACAGAAAATAAAACATCAGATTTCTCGTAGTTTCTGTTGGGAGTTCAGAGGGAAAAGGTTTATTTTAACTAAACAATAACTGGAGAGATCGTTCTCTCTGAGGAGGAAACAAAAGTAATAAAACTTTGTCCTTTGGCAAAACATGTCTCGGTTAGAAAAAATAAAAAAAAGACTAAATTAAACAACTAAAAGTTTATAAAAACACAAAAGTTCAGATTGATTTGTATGGTTCTGATTTTTGTTGAATCTTTTATTGTGAGATGTTTTTAGGAGTTGACTCGTCTCAGGAGGCATTTTGGATCCTTTTTACGAAAGTCTTTAAATCCTTGAGGGTTTTTGGCTGCTCCTGGGAAATCTATTGGCACTTTGCCACAGACTCAACTCTCGTCAGTTCCACTCCAAACCGCACCAGTTAAAGGCCTGTCCATTACAGTGAGGTGTAGTACCAGTGGTGTGCTTG
>JARVLU010000255.1:5712150-5743703 GCA_031762415.1 Simpsonichthys santanae
CCATGTCCATTACAGTGAGGTGTAGTACCAGTGGTGTTCTTGGTGACTATGGTCCCATGTCCATTACAGTGAGGTGTAGTACCAGTGGTGTTCTTGGTGTCTATGGTCCCATGTCCATTACAGTTTCGTGTAGTACCAGTGGTGTTCTTGGTGTCTATGGTCCCATGTCCATTACAGTGAGGTGTAGTACCAGTGGTGTTCTTGGTGACTATGGTCCCATGTCCATTACAGTGAGGTGTGGTACCACTGGTGTTCTTGGTGACTATGGTCCCATGTCCATTACAGCCTGGTGTAGTACCAGTAGTGTTCCTGTTGATTGTGTGTCCCAACTGCCTTCGGACCATTATGCTCATCCATTGTAGTTGCGGGCTGATCCCTATCATCGCTCATGTTTTAGTTCTTCTGACTAATGACACAAACAGCTGTCAACTTCTCACCAAGCTTCTTGCCAATGGTCTCACAGTCCAGCCTTGTGCAGAGCTATCTTGTCCATGAAGTCCTTTGGCAGATCTTTGGTTTGACCCATGTTGGTTAAAAGGCCGGAATGGAAGAAATTAAAACAAGTACATGTACTCATATAATCATTATGTGATGTGGGCAGATGTGACTAAGTGATTAGAGCAGTCGTTCTCCATTAAAGAGTTGGGGGTTTGATTCCACCAGCAGTCACATGCTCAAGTGTCCCTAGGAAAGACACTGAACCGCTCATTGCCTCCCATGTGTGTCTCATTGAATGTGATAAAGCACTGATTGTTCTTTGTATAAAAATAAAGTGCTGTATGAATGAGTATATGAGGACACAGATTGTAGTGTCAGCGCTTTTAGTATCTTGATAAGATAGAAGGCGCTATATAAGTACATTCCATTTACCATTCCATTTAATGCATTTTTCTCTCTTCATTAAAAAAAGCTTTTATTTATTTGTAAGAGGATCAAATAATTCTTCTCACCTCTGGAAAGGTGTTATCTGGTGAAAGTAGCTTAAAGAAGAGTGTCGTCTCTTTGGAAAAATTCAAGTTGCTGAAGTTTCTGGTTGTAACTGATCTGCTGTTGTGGACTCTCAGGGTTGTGTAACTTCTTAGAAGGTGTTGTTTACTCCCATCGTGCCGGAGTAGCATTTAGAGTTGTAGGAAAAACTGATGGTGGCTGACGGAGCCTCTGCAGGCAACAGGAAGCTTTCACAAACGTCTAAACATGGAGACCACACAGTGACTAGTTCAATAAAATCAAGTGGTCAACTAGCGCAAGACTTCTTCAGTCAAGTCCAACGACAGTTCAGGATTTATTTATTCATTTAAAGTTGTTCCTCTGTGCTTGTTTGGAAAATGAAGCATAGCTTCGTTGGTATCTTGTGGTCGGTTTGTGTTTCTAAAAACAACCGCAACAGTTCTTTATTTTTGTCTTCAAGAGATTTCCTCAGTTGCGTTGCGTTGCTGCTGTTCCTCGTGTGTTGTGTAATGTTTAGTTGAGCAGAGTTTCAGCAGCTGGTATTTGTTTTAAAATAAATTACACAAATCTGTTTTGGTTCTAATTTACATTTAGCGTTCTTACAAATGTTATCTTTTTATTTTGAAATGTTAGTCATCACAGCTAATTTTTTATTTAGTGTCATAAATTGTACCGATAGTTCACATGAAATGACCACTTTGGGGCATTTCTTCCAAATATCCTCTTCCAGTTTAAAAAGCGGTTTTTGGTCTGGTTGATGAACCAGTTGACTAATCAGTTGTTGTAAACATCAAATAAATATCTTTGGTGTTTCTCACTTCCTGTCAGTTAAGCCCCACCTTGTGTTCATGATGAATGTTAAATTCCTTAAAGGCATTTTACTTTGTGGAAAAAGCAGCTTGTTGCGTAACGCTAAATCATATGTGTCAAACTCAAGGCCCGAGGGCCAAATGTGGCCGTCGTTAACATCTTATTTGGCCCCACAAGATATTATTTTAAATATAAAATACTTTTAGCGCTTTAATTTTTTATCAGTAATCTTTAATTATGATGTCAAATGTGCAACATAGAACACCAAATGAGACCAATCAAACTCTTGTTGAAGAATGTGACCAAGAAAAGATGTTGGTATCTAACTGGAGTTCATGTAGATTCTGCAAACTGCCCTTAGTTTGAAAAACGTTTTAATTTTGGCCCCTTTTGTGAGTGAGTTTGACACCCCTGCACAGCAGAAAGCAGCTTTGTCACATCACTTCCTTCTTTTTAAATAACATTTTAACCCTTTCCTTTGTGGGTGGGAAAACTACAAAACTTGCTTTACCTGGCAGAGTTGTTCATTTCTAAAAAAATAACTCACTTAGAGCTTGGAGGTAATATATAGTGACGACAGCAGAATAGAAATAAAGGCTTCATTCAGTGAGAGGTCATTTAGTTTTACAGCCTCAAAAAAAAAACTCCATTTGAGTTTTTATTTTTTATTCTCACTTTACATGTTAGCCTGGAGGGAGGGCGTCGGGTTGTAGTCAGTGTTAGAATTCTGGGAGGAAGCTTTTTGGACAGATTTACCCAATCAAATCCGTTTCTGCACCAGTTTATGATGGAAGAGGAGAGTTTCCTCTCCGCCATCCACCAGTACAAAGCTGAGGCCTCCTGGATTCAGCCTCTGATGGACCGTATGGTCACTGACCTTTAGTCATTAGCAAATATTCACCAGGGGACACTTTAAACTGGGAAAGCATTTTCTGTTGCTGAACAATGAGTGTAGCACCACGTTCCTGCAGAGGTTATACGTCCTGCGTCACATCCTGTTGATCCGTGGCTCATTTCTGCAGGATTTCAATAAAAAAATAAAAAAAAGACACATTGTCCACAAAGGTCATGTGAATATCCAGCTTTTCAGCTGAGCAACAGTCGAGAGGATTTGCTTCAGTCGTTTTGATCCATTTTAGGAAAATATTTTGGCTGACACAGAAACCTACATTTCACTGCTCCTTTTTATTTTTGGTCAGTTAGCCGATTATCACTATGACGTGGGTAAAATTAGTGCACTCGTTGTGGTTGCAGTCAAATCCTTACTTGGTCCAAGACCATATACTTCTGTTTGCTGTCTTTGTGTTATACGTCAGGACTTCGGCTCCTTAAAATACCCGTCAGACTGGCACAGAGGGCGTGGGAACACAGGTCACCGGGAGCAGACGGACCCGGCTGGCATTTAAACCCACGAAGCCCTGACAGGCTTTCAGCAGAACGAAGGCTTCAGCCTGACGAAAGGCCGGGCGCTCCGAAAATAGAACGTGTACTCAAGAAACTGCATTTTCAGTGCCCTGTTGCGTTGCTAGTTGCTTCAACAAGCAGAAAAGAGAATAAGACTAGCTTAACACAAGCTAAACAAAAAGGCAAATGCAGAACAACAGTAGCTAAAGATGGCAAAACATATGCTAACATGATCAAAACAGTAGGCTAGCTAAAAGCTAAAGGTAGTAAGGTCTGCTAAAAGCTAAAAATATCAAAACAGAAGCTTGAAGCTAAAGTGGCAGTACAGTAGCTAAAATGAGCAAAACATGCTAAATTAATCAATACAGTAGCCAACATCATAGATTTAGGCTAGCTGAAACCTAAAGTCGTCGAACTTGAGCTAAAAATTAACACTACCAAAACTACAACTAACATCAAAACAACAGGCTAGCTAAAAGTCAAAAGTAAACTACAGCTAAAAAATAAAAACATAGCAAAACAGGAGCTTAAAGCTAAGTGAGGCAGTACTGTAGCTAAAATAAGCTAAACTACAGCTAACATTATCAAAACAGTAAAGTAGCTACAAGACAAAGGTAGTAGGACGTCAACTAAAAATATCAAGACAGAAGCTTAAAGCTAAAGTGGCAGTGCAGTAGCTAAAATGCTCAACACATATGCTAAATTAAGCAATACATTAGCTAATATCAAAGCAGTAGGCTAGCTAAAACCTAACGTCGCCGAACTTAAGCTAAAAACCAACACTTGCAAAACTGCAGCTAACATTATCAAAACAATATGCTAGCTAAAAGTCCAATGTAGCAAAATTACAGCAAAGAAAAAAAAAAAATACAGCAAAACAGGAGCTTAAAACTAAGTGTGGCGAAGTGCGTACTGTAGCTAAAATAAGCTAAACTACGGCTAACATTATCAAAACAGTAGACTAGCTGAAATCAAAAGTAGCAGAAATACAGCTAATAATTAAAAAAAGTAAAACAGGAGCTAAAAGTTAAAATGTGCTTATCTGAAACTAATAGCTAAAAGTAACAGGACTATAGCTAAAAGCTAAATGTGACAGTAGCTAAACGTTATCTGTAATATAACAGAAACAGTAGCTGAAGCAGGTTTTTAAAGAAAAAAAAAGTTTTTAAAAGAGGAATTTTATGTAAAATACAGTTAAACATTTTAAAACGTATCAAAGTTAGAAAAAGCAAAAGTCAGAGCTCTGAGACGTCGTCGGCTCCGTTTCTAATGATCCTGTTTTAACGTCACGTTTTAAAGTTTTCGTCTTAAACTAAACGTTCTGTCGCTCGGCGCGTCGGATCTTTTTTCTGAGGCGGCCCGACTCGTTTTCTCTCACGAGGCCGCAACGGTGCTAAATCAGAGCGGTTCTGACTGAACCGGATTCGATGTGGGTCAGTAAAAATAGCTGTGAAGGAGGCGCAGAGGATGCACGAGCATCTTCTGGCCCAGTTAGGTGCACGTTCTGGAGGAGAAACCGGTGAAACGTGCTCAGAGGAATGAGGAGGAAACCTCTCAGGTGACCTCAGGTGACCTCTAACCAGAACGCTGCTGTCAAAACAGGAAGTTTGGGCGAAAATCTGATTGGCTGTTCAAAACAAAGGCAGGTCACATGTTAGGGGCTGTGATTGGCTCCTTTTCCCCTTCGGCTATGTCTAATTCCTGCAGAACAAGCTTGTTTAAGTAGTTCACTGCAAATCATGGCAGACGTGTTGAACTTGAATTTGACAGGAAGCTAAATGTTTGTAGAAGTTAAATGCAGATTCCTTTTAATAAAAATAAAAAGCAGTGACTGGATCTGGTGTTTTCGGCTCGAGTTGCCTTTTTGTTGTTTCTGCTCCAGACTGACAGCTGGAATCGTTCTCGAGTGGCTGTTTCTGCTCCTGCCGGTTGTTTGAAGGAGCCTCTGGCCTTCTCGCTCCCGCGGGCGGCTCCGTGAGTGACCGCTCTCCAGCGTGGAGCTGAGTTTTCACGGTCTACTAAAGCTGCGTTCACACAGCCGAAGACCAGAATGAACGGCCTCGGACAGTCGGGAGGAAATGACTCCACCCTCTTTTTTAATCCCAGGGCTTTACCAGACTCGATCACAAGGATCTCTAAAACGATTCAAATCTGAAGGACGTGAAGAAAAACCAACAGATTCCACCGAGTCGGGTTCTGTGGAGCCAAAACAAAAACTGGTTCCGGCCTCGCAGTGTCCATCAGGATCAGGAGCTGCTGATCATGCGAGACCACCCCAAGGGTCAAAGGTCATTTCCAAACTGTCTGAAGTCGATCATTCTTGAGAAAGATTATTCACACTTGGAGAATATTTGAGACAGTTGACTAATTTTACCCCAAAGGGCAGACCATGCAGTGACTCTCTAGGCCTCAGTTAGCAGGTTAGAGGTCAAAGGTCATGGCTTTTTCTCTCTAAAACCAACATGGCAGCACCACTTAGGTTTGGAAAGTTTCATCTGAAGGAACCACAAGACTGCTGGACCAGAACTCTGTAGACCAAAGGGTTCTGGAGTCAGAGAGTCCATCTGTCCAACAGCTGATGTTTGGACCAAACTGGGTCCGACAGAACCAAGATCTCAAACTCAGCAGCTGATCTACAACAGAACGGGTCAGAAAGGACTAGTCAGTGTCCAGAACCTCAGCCTGACTGAGATGCTGTGGTGGACCCTCAGAGAGCTGAGCAGAACCCTCAGTGTTCGAAAGAAGAGTGGGTCAGAACTCCTCCAGAACCTTTTGAGGCTGATCCAGAAAACCGCTGAACGTTCTGCTGCTGACAGAGGTTCTACAGCTGCTGGATCTGGATCTGGAACCAGTTTTCTGGTTTTGTTTTACAGCCCAGTGTTTATTTTAGCTGCTGTCAGACGCGTCCCTGCGGCCGGGTGTGGCTGGTGTCACCAAACTGATGCAGCTCGACGCAGAACCTCGCTCCAGCTGGTGCTTCCTGCTCAGATCGACGCAGCACAACGTTCACTTCCTGAATCGACAGATGGTTTGGACCCGAGCGCGTCGGGTTGGGGACGTCTGTCCACGTCAGCCGGGTTTACTTTAATCATTAATGCAGGAAACGTCAAAGAAATAAAGCGGTCCGACCGGGTCTTCAGCTTTAACATGTTTTTATTTACATTTTCACCTCTCGTCGTGTTTGTTTTGTCACATTCCTTTAAATTAAATTTAAAAAATGCAAATATTTGTGCTTTTTTTTTTTTTTATAACATATTGAATTTCACCCAGATGTGCTCTGAGCTGAACACTTCGAACAGTTCGGCTGCTGTGCACGCTGAAGAACGCACAATCGTGCACGGTGCCAGCGGACACTGTGATGTCCTGAACTTTTTGTGAACCGTGAACGCACCGTCTTGAGAGTTGAACGCTTCAGATCACCTCCAGTCTCCCACACTTTCTGGATGAGAGTTTAGATTTAAATGTTGTAGAAATTAAATTTTATTTTTAAAAACAAGATAAAACCTTAATTATTGTCAGAACCGTGTCAGTCCGGGTTCAGGAACTCCTCCAGAACCTGCGCAGAGATCAGAATCTTATACCAACATTAAATCAAACACGTTCAACTAAGTTGTAGTTAGAACTTCTTGCATGAACGCTCAGAACCTTCATGTCCTCTGTGGTGCCCGACTCCTGTACCGGGGTGGGATTAAGAGTCACCGCGCCTCGAGCCACAAGTTCTGCTGCCACACCACAAATTTAGAGGAAGGAAGTGATTACACCCTGACACACACACACACACACACACTCTGCGACAGAGGTTCTTATAATGAGAAGGCCCGGTTTGACCCGAGTGGAGAAAAGTCGGTCAGATTTAGAAAACTGAACCCAGTCCGCTCACCTGGACCAAGTCCAGTTTTTCTGTGACTGCGGGAAACATGACAGCAGGTTCATGGTTCTGTCTGTGTTTATAAGCATGGCCCGGTTCGGCCCTACTAACGTTTGTTTTTGTTTCTGGTTCCGGTCAGGCCGAGGCCAGGCTTGCGGCGAAGAGGGCGGCCCGAGCAGAGGCCCGGGAGATCCGGATGAAGGAGCTGGAGCGGCAGCAGAAAGAGGTAAACGGGTCGGGAACCAGCAGCGGCCGAGACCATCGGTCCTGAAGGTCCTGACCTCACAGAGACCAGGATGTAGACCGAGACAGGAAGGACAGGGCGGCCATGTTGACTCAGGATTATGAGCTAAAATCTAAGATTATATTCTTGTTTGAGTGCTGCTGCCATAAATAATGAGTTTAACTTTTAGTTTTGCCTTTAAAACTTAAAAAAAAAAAAAAAAGTAAATAAAGGTTTGTGCTGTGATCCTGTGGGTCCCGGGTCGGGTTGTAAACCTGAGTCCTAAAGCCGGGTCATGAAACACCAACACGAAGTTTTAGCTGTTTTAAAGAAGCAAAACGTCACAAATTGATCAAAATAATTTAATTTATAAGACTTGTTGTTAAAACGTTTACTTCAACCGGCCGTCGTTCGCTTTTATTCGCAGGTCCACAGCTGAGACGTTTGGGCGCTGCTGGTGTGAACGAGGAGATCCCGGTTCTGTTTGACGCAAAACGTTTTAATAATCTGATCAGAATGAGCTGAAGGACCAGTCGTCCCTCATCAGCCGGATTCTGCTGTTACTTTGAGTTAATTTAAATGTTTCCAAACCTAATGCTCAACCCTCCTGCTGCCCTTGGGTCAAAATGACCCACAAAACCAAACTGTGACCCGATGGCAGCAGGAGGGTTAAAGGTTCAGCTTTGGTTAGTCACTGACACCTAGTGGTCACTTTCAGTACTGCAGCTCACTAACATCGAGCAGCACGGAGCTAAAATATAATGAATATGGTCTCAAATCGTTCAAATATAATGTTTTTATTTTGTTATCAACTAAATTAAAACACAACTGTGGGAAAAAAAATTAACTAAAGTCAGTTTGTCCAAAAAACATTTTGTTCCAAGAGATTTTAACACGAGGTCAAAGAAGGAACACTTGAGCTGCTTTCGGCTCGCTGGTACATTTTAGCTGCTTTATAAGAATTTCAGATTTTATTTTTTACTTTTCTTGCTGCTTCAAACTAAAATGTAAAATCAAACATTAAACTTCGATACAATGTTGATTTTTTTTGCCCTTTTTGCCAGCTTTATTTATAGAGCACTTTAAATACCCACAGGACCAAAGTGCTGCACACAATAAAACAATCATACAGTCAGATAATAAAAAACAAAATTATTAAATTGTATTAAAATTAATTCAATTTTCTTTGTCTTCGGCACACTCAGGAGCAGCTGACCTGAGGGATCGAGAGGGTCTATCTAGCAACTAGGACGGATAGGGCGGAGCAAGTCCATTTAGAGCTTTAAAACCAAATAAAATAAATTTAAAATTAATCCTAAAATGTACGGGCAGCCAGCTCAGGGAAGCTAAAACAGGAGAAATGTGGTCAAACCTTCGTGTGCCAGTTAAAACCTGTGCAGCAGCGCTCTGTACCCTCCAGTCCACCAGAAGACGACAACAGACCAGAACAGGACAATGTGGTTTAAATACTTTCAAAATAAGAGCTCAAACAAAACATTTTAAAGTATAAATTAATAAACAGATCTATGATATGGATCCTGGAGGTCCTGATGAGACCAGCAGGTCTGGTGGAGGACAGTGTTTACTCCACAATCCTGGAAAAGTTCCTTTGAAACGCTAAGTTTGTAAAAATAAAAATCAGCTGTGATGTTTATCAGAATTTTTAAAGTTTCAAAAGAAACTGTCCTTTTTTTTTTTTCTTTTCTGATTTTTTTCATTTACTCATGAAACGCACCATCTGCACTTTAAGAAACTCTAAAATAGCCAGTCATGAAATAATGATAAGGTCAAACATTTTAGGAGTAAAAATGCAAATTCACAATTTATTTAAAAATACAGAGGATTTAAAGTCTGATTAAGTCGTAAATGAGGAGAAATAACAGATAAAATGTGATAATTTATCCTAAATCATAAGCTTAAAATAAAACTACAGGCTTATTTATTTATTTATTTATTTTTTTTTAAAGAAGCATTTTAATCTAGACACGTACGTTTCGTTCAGTGAGTGAAAATGTTCAGATTAGTCTTTAATGAAGCACTGAGTTATTCTGAGTACGTTCTGGATTATCATTAAGCTCAGTCTGGTCAGAGTGTGAGTTTAGAGGAGATTAGCCGGTTGCTTCAACCTGTTGGTGTTGTCGTTGTTGTTGTTGTCGGTTCGGGTCGTCTCTGGGACTTCTGGGTTTTTCTCTGGACGATGAAGACGGACTTCAGGAGAGGAGACGGGATCCCTTGAGGGTGAACTGCCTGCGTGATCAGCCGCCGGAGGATGGTTCCTCTCCTGGTTCCCTGACGGCAGCGGGACGGCGGGGCGGAGGCTGACGGGCAGGGGGCTGAGGGCCGCCCTCATCGGGCGCCCCAAACCCCCTCTGATCAAGAAGGGACGATCGGTCAGTACAGAACCCCGGAGGCTGGTTGTGTAACCCGGTCCATGAATGGACTCGAGGATTACCTGCTAATTGGGCGTCCAGACACCGAGTGAAAGATCAGAATCTGCTGGTTCTTGGAGAGCATGTTGTTTAGAGCTGAATCCTGCTGTTCGGGAATAAACAGAAGTTTGGTGCCGTTTAGGCTGGAAGGAGACGCAGAAACAGAGGAAGGTTCTGCCGTAGAGACAGGAAGTCGTCTGCAGGTCTTTACTTCAGACACAGAGAAACATCTTTACAGTTTCCTCCTCAGTCTGGGTTTGTTTTTATGACTGGAAATCAAAACCTGAGGTCCTTGTTCCACCCTGGATGTTCTGGTGTGTCAAAGAAACGAGGTGTTTACACACCAGAGTCTGAGCAGCCGAGCCATGAACTGGGCAGGAGTTCAGGACTTTATAAATCTGGATTAGGGTGTGGGGGGGGGGGGTGTTTGTTTTCAGCGTTTGTTGTTGGATCTGCTCAAAGAAGCTGCAGAAAAATGGGTCGTTTTTAAATTTAATATCAATTATGTAGTTTTACTGGTGAACATTAAATTATAGATGTTATAAAATCAGTTTTTCTACAAGTACTCACTTTTATTTTGATAAATTTCATGACACGTTTCTCTCTGTGGCACAAAGAAGTTTCAGTTAAGTCTTAACCAGTCACTTTAAAGGCCTTACATTTATATTTTATGGCAGCACGTGTGTGAACAAACATTTTTTTTTCAAAATTGCTAAAATGAACAAAAAATTTGCTAAAATCACAAATAATCACAGCTAAAATTGGCACAACAGTAGTAAAACATTTTAAAACAGATGCTAAAACAGGAAAAAACGTTAAATTGCAAAGCAGATGCTGAAATAATCAAAACAGTAGCTAAATTAGCTAAATATTTGCTGAGATTTGTAGCTAAAAGCAACAGAAATGCTAAAATTGGATAAACAGAAGCTAAAAGTACCTAAACAAATGATAAAACTGATAAACTTGTAGCAAAATTAGCTAAACAGATTTTCAGATTACCAAAACATTAGCAAAACAAAGACTAAGTTTGGCAAAACTGTAGCTAAAAGTAACAATACAGATGCTAAAATCAGCTAAATTGTAGCCAATTTGCCAAACGATATTAAGAATGCCAAATCAAACGAGGCACTTAATTAATCTAGAGAAACTGGAGTGCTAAACTCAAAGTCAAATTTTCACAACTGTTTTTTTTAAGACTCCAGTTTCATATTAGGATGATCTGGTTTACTTGTTGTAGAGAAGCCTCCATTTCTTTCTGAGTGAAAACAGTTTGTCAGAAGAACTCACTCATTCTAGTTCTGAAAGTCGCATAAAAGACCAGAAAGAGGCCACCGACGGAAAAACTTTTCCCAGGATTCTTTACAGTTGGATAGAACCGACCAAGCTCTTCGGGATTCAGGTGGACTCGTGTTCTTGGTTCAGTTCTTGTTGGCTCTGTTCTACTTAATATAATAGTTGGGCCAATTCATGTTAGCTCGGTTTTAGTAGGCTCAGTTCTTGTTGTCTCAGTTCTTGTTAGTGCAGTTCTTGTTGGTTTATTTCTTGTTGGCTCAGTTCTTGTTGGCTCAGTTCATGTTGGCTCAGTTCTTGTTGATCCAGTTCTTGTTGACTCAGTTCTAGTTGGCTCAGTTCTTGTTGGTTTAATTCTTGTTGGCTCAGTTCTTGCTGGTTTAGCTCTTGTTGGTTCAGTTCATGTTCGCTCAGTTCTTGTTGACTCAGTTCTTGTTAGTGCAGTTCTTGTTAACTTGGTTCATGTTGGTTTAGTTATTTTTGGTTCAGTTCATGTTAGCTCAGTTCTTGCTAGTTTAGTTCTTGTTGGCTCAATTCTTGTTGGCTCAATTCTTGTTGACTCAGTTCTTGTTGGCTCAGCAGCTCATGCTGGCTCAGTTCATGTTGGCTCAGTTCTTGGTGGTTTAGTTCTTGTTGGCTCAGTTCTTGTTGACTCTGTTCTAGTTGGCTCAGTTCTTGCTGGTTTAGCTCTTGTTGGTTCAGTTCATGTTCGCTCAGTTCTTGTTAGTGCAGTTCTTGTTGACTCGGTTTTTGTTGGTTTAGTTCTTTTTGGTTCAGTTCATGTTGGCTCAGTTTTTGTTAGTTTAGTTGTTGTTGGTTTAGTTGTTGTTTGTTCAATTCATGTTGGTTTCGTTCTTGTGGGTTCAGTTCGTATTGCCTCAGCTCTTGTTGGCCCGGTCAAACTCGGCTCAGTTCTTGTTAGTGCAGTTCTTCTTGTCTCTGTTCTTGTTGGCTCAGTCGTTGTTGGTCCTGTCTCCTCACACTGTTCCCTGCTGATTCTTGTTTGTTTGTTTGTTTGTTTTTCTGTTGTAGATCTTTCAGGTGCAGAAGGTAGGCGAGCTCTTCCTCTTTCCTTTCTTAAATTCATATGACCCTGTGCTGAACCTTCTTGACATCACAGAACAACATAACCTGTCACCTGGACTCTTTTTCTCTGGTTTCCTGTTTCTCCACAGAAATATTACGGCCTGAACACCAAGTTAGACGAGCGATCCGACAGCAAATGGGGAGATATTGAGCAGTGGATGGTACCGATGAGATTGTGGTTCTTTAACGGTTCTTTGTGTGTTGGACAGGTGTACAGCGTGCCGTGTTTGTATTTTAACTCCTCGTTAGGTGGATTATAATGAATCAGAGCTTGAATGTTTAGGAGCAGGGTGTCTGTTCGGCTTGTTGTGACTGCATGAACTAGTTTCTAACAGAGTTTCGGCACTGATCAGCATGTGTGTGCAGCAGGTTGAAGTTTCATTAAAAAATGAGTGACGTTACATGAGATTGTAGTAAAATGTGTTAAATTTAACCAGAACAGGAGCTGTTTCTGGGCACAGCTCATGTTTTGGTTGTGGAGGGAGTCAACCCAGGGTCTCGTCTCTGCTTTATGCAGATGATGTGGTTCTGTTGGCTTCTTCAGGCCAGACAGATGCTTAAATTGGCAAATTTGTGGTTTAAATGTTAAATTTAAAATGTTAAAGATGTTAAAATCACAAAAATTGTTGCTAAAATTGGCTAAACAGATGCTCAAGTAAGCAGAACTGTAACTAAATTAGAAAATACATGTTGAGATAGGCAAAACTTGGCTGAATAGGGATTTTACGTAACTAAATAGAGACTAAAATTGGCAAAACTGTAGCTAAAAGTAACAAAATGAGTGATAAAATTAGCTAAATCGTAGCTAAATTAGGTAATTGTTGAAACTGACAAGTCATTGAAAGTTGTAAGAGATCATAATATTGTCTACACAGGAGTTAACCGTAGCTAAACAAATGCTAACAGTTTGACCAGCATGTGTGTGCAGCACGGGGTTGAGATTTAATTTGTTGTGGTTTTAAAGGCATGCATCTCTGTGCATCTGTGCCATTTTATATGAAAATCAAATAAAATTTGTTCTAATCTAACCAAAGCTAACCAAAGGTCCAGGTCTGGGTCCAGATAGACGATGTGTCAGTAGGAATCAGTGACAGCACTTCTCTTTAGTTTTATTGAAACCTTTAGTTTACCAGGAAAGAAATCCATTGAGATGTTGATCTCTTTTACGAGGGATCTCTCGTACGAAAGATACGAGAATTGTAGCTGATCACAGATTTAATATAGAGTCGAAAGAACAAGGGCCCTAAAATAGACCCTTGTGGTACTCTTGTGGACACTAGACACACAAGGTTTCTTCTGTTCTGGATATTTGATCTTGATATCTGATCAATCTTCATCCTGATGGACTTTCATTTGTCTGCTTTTAGATGCAGATAAATTCACTGGTTCAGTTTCAGTCACTAACCCTCACCTGAACCCGAATTAAGGCCTGAAACTCAACAAGAACCGAGTCTTTTCTTCACTGAAGGCCACAACATCTCTCTAACTTCAGGACTAACTTTGAACCCAAAGATACATTTTCTTCCTCGTTTACTCTCATTGATCTGTGGCATCTCTCCTCCTTCTTCATCCCTCCTTTTCTCTATCTTTCCTCCTCATCCTCCCCCAGGAAGACAGTGAGAAGTACTCACGGCCTTCACGGATCCAAACGGTTGGTATCTTCACTCTGTTTCCATCTCACTCTCTCACTCTTTCTAATCTGTTAAATTAGCTGAACTTTGGTTTGTTGGAAACAAATCACTGCAAAACAATAAATAAATAATTTTAAATAAATAAGGTTTTCTTTGCGTTTGTGTGTCGTTTCCAAACCACAGAAGAAAACTCAGGTGTGATTTCTTAACTCGCGGCGCCTCCGTCATGGCGTCCCTTCCTCTAATCCTAATTCTCCGTCTCTCTCCACGCAGCTGTCGGACGAAGATGAGCGGCTGTCGGTGGGAAGCCGCGGCAGCGTCAGGGTGAGTATCCGACACTCAGAGCTGTTTCTGATCAACGTCGTCTTCCTTTAATTCACGATGGTGGTGTTTTTATCTCGAGCAGTCGGATCTCGACTCTGGGGGGGCTTATGGTGGAGGGGTAAGGGTCCAAAGTGTCCACATGGTCTGTTGTGACTAACAAAGCATGTTTATGGCACAAACTGATTAACTCGTGGAGTTTTTGTGCGACGGAGGGATTTTGCTTCCAATTTTATCAATAATCGAGTGTATATTGTTTCAGATGTTCTATCGAGATAAATTAAAGATGCACAATAGAAATAAAATAAAACTGTCACTAGTGTTGAGGGACGAGATCTAAAACTAAAACATCAAGTGGAAATTTGTCTGAAATTTTGGAGTTTTGGAGAGTTAAAATGTTCCATCTCGTTCTTATTGCATTTTTATTTCTCTTGTCAGCTAAAAGTTGTTTATATATGGAATTATATATGTTTATTCCATTTCTTACCTAAGATGTTGACGTTATTTTTTTGGCCGTACTACATTCTGGGCGTTTATCGGTTGTAGCTGAGACTGAAAAATAAGGAGTCGGGGCTAAAAGTTATAACGTGACAAAGTTATATTTTGTATTAATCCTTATGCACAATATATGGATTGAAACAATCAAACGTGATCAACTTGTGATTAATTAATTAGCTCTGGAGCTAAAGATCACTGTCTAAAATTGGGTTGCCACGTCAAAATCCAAGATGGACCATGCCATGTACTGTATATGTAAAGTGACCACAGTCATTTAGAGGAAACTATGCTTTTTGGTTTTTATATTAAACACAACATTTTTGTATAACATAACATATACCATAACATAACACTTTATTTATAAAGCGCTTAAAAACAGCAACAAGGCCAACCAAAGTGCTGTACAGCAAAAACAAAGTACACATCCACAGAGGTAATGATAAGAACTAAACGACTAACATTAAAGAATACAAAGTTAAAATCAACTCTCACATTGTCAAAAGCCTGGGAATAAAAGTGAGTATTTAAATGTGACTTAAAAACAGTGAGTGTGGGAGCCTGTCTGACATGCAGTGGTAACTCATTCCACAGTTTTGGACCTGCAACAGAGAAGGTTCTGTCACCTCTGAGCTTAAAACGAGTGCCTGGAACCAATTAAAGCATCTGGTGGTCAGCTGACCTCAGAGAGCGCTGTGGTACATATGGCTGCAGCAGATCAGTGAGCTAGGAGGTGGCGGAACTGTTCAGAGTTTTAAAAAGATCTTCAGTATTAAAATGAATCATAAATTGAAGTAAAGTTTCCTCAAATCATTGGGGTGGCCCTTGGGTTGGCTGAAGATTAATCTATGGGGGCCAAGGCCACCACTAGCTACCCCCTCCTGCCCACTTGAATATCTTCATCAAAACATTAGGGTTTACTTAATTGGTCTGTGTATGGAGTGAACTGAGGCCTCTCCTGAGCATGAATGTGTTGAAGGTTCAGGAAACGATGCTAAGATGTGCTCTAACTTCTGTCGGACCAGATCAGTCCGGTTGAATTGTTCTGTCATCTGTCTTTGTCCAAGCTGAACTCAGTTCAGGTCTTTGAGTGTCTCAGCGTCAACGTGTTGATTTCTAATTGTGGAATATTCTTCATATAATCGAGTGTTTCAGGCTGAATGGTAACATGGATGTTCGTCCCGGTCTAGCATGTTTCTCTGCTGCCTGGCCCGTGTGTTCGGTCCGTTTTGCCTGCATGACTCAGTTTGATCAGCTTTGATGTTCTTCATCCCTGCTCTCCATCCTTCCCTCTAAGGGCTCCTCGTTGCACAAGAAGTCAAAGAAAAAGAAGAAACACAAGCACAAAGACAGAGATGTACGTCAACGGGTCTGATTGTAGAACAGAGCCCGTCCAGATCTCCTGAATGGGAAAAGAATGAGCTCGTTTGTTGTTTTTTCACAGAGGAACAGCATTGATGATGATTACAGTGTCCTGTCCAGCAGGGTCAGTAGATGCATGTTCAACTAACCGTGGAAACGTCAAACTAACTTCAGAAGAACGTGGTTCACCATTTGATTTAACAAAAACTAAAACACAGAAACGGGGAGTGAAACGTCAAATCCATCTTTACAGAAAGTCTCAGCCAGGAGCTGTGTGACCTTTAACCTCTGACTGTAACTGAGGCCTGTATGTGATATATTTTCACTAAGGCTGCATGAATAATCCAAACTGCATTTTTATTTTGATATTCAAGACTGCAGGATTTGTAAATTAATTAAAATGATAAATAAAATTACAAGATCAAAAGACTGCAGCTTCAGCCGTATTGTGGACTCTGTGCCGGTCTGTTGTGGTGAAAGGGGAAGCTCTCCGTTTACCAGCCAGTCTACGTTCCTACCCTCATCTTTGATCAGGAACTCTAGGTAGTGACTGAAAGAACCAGATCCTGGATCCAGGCAGTCTAGATAAGTTTTATCTGCAGGGTTGCTGGACTCTCCCTTAGAGATCAGGTGAGAAGGTCAGTTATCAGGAGAGATTCAGAGCAGAACCGTTGCTCCTCCACATCCAGAGGAGACAGTTGAGTTGGTTCAGACTAGGGATGCACGATATCATCGGCATGGTATCGATATCGACCGATATTAGAGATAAAGTTAAATATAGGACATCAGCCATTCCATCAAAATAACAACAGCCCTAATGCTGTCACGTGCGTTCAGCCTTTTTGTTTAAAGTAAATACATTTCTTTGACTGTAGGACCAGGTGAGCAGCAGGTGTACCTGTTCATGGTGTACTAAGACATAGAACAAAACAGGTATTTTAAATTATTAATCATTAGTAGATGTTTATAGACTATAAGCAGCAGTGGTGTCCCACCTAACGGAGTTTGTGTTGTCACCACCTGATGCAGCGAGGGTTACCTGTTCGAGCTCAGCCTCATCAGTCAGGTGGAGTCAGGTCCATTTTCTGGTTTAATGAAGCAGGTTTTTGTGATTGATCCATTAACACCTTTGTTCTGGTGGTAAACGGAGAGACCGAGGGCCGGATAGATTCAGGTCTTGGTTTGTTCCTTTCTCTGTAGCCTCAGAGTCCAGTTCTTGTTAAAACCCTGAACCAGCTTTCAGAGGTGAAGTCCTGGAGGGTTGGTGATGTTTGACACCTCCTCTGTTGTTGCCTCTCAGAGCTCCAGACTGAGCGATGAAAGCCGTCTGTCTCGGGCCTCCAGATCGGACCTGCAGCCGGTGGGTGACTCTGCACTGGTACCAGTTTGCTCTGGTTGAACTTTTAAAGTGGTTGCTGTGGTTTGAACCAGGACATTTGATCAGATGATTTAACCTATTGGTGTTTTTTTTCTTCTTCATATTTTAACAGACAGTTCATGATTGATTCACAGAAATAATTGTTTGTGATTTTGATTTAAAATTTGTTTATATTTGACTTTAAGTATAAAATTAGAGATGCACTAATTCTGTTTTTGTGGACAGATCCATCCATCCATCCATCCATCCATCCATCCATCCATCCATCCATCGCTCTCTTACTTTCTGCTCTTTTGTTTATTTTTGGTCATTGAATGCACCACAGCTAATTAACTCTAGCAGCGGCACAAGTTTTCACTGAGTGAAGGAGGTTTGGTTCTAGTCACCAGCTGATTGTTCCGTGCATCCCTGCACATCACGTCATTAAAAATACACGCATGGTTTGAATTTGTGCAAAACGTTTTGCGGTGATTCACATTTTTGAACATCCGTACGGTTTGTATGAAAGTTGAAAACTGTAAGCCACGTCTCAGGAGGCTTGTTAGTAAAAAGTCTGACCCTCTTTGTTCTTTTTCTGCCTTCTCTCCTGGGTTTTGTTCCTCCAGGCTTCTTACGCTTCCTCTGACTTGTTTAGTCTGAACGGTCTGTCCTCCTCCAGAACCCAGGGCTCAGCTTTCAATGGCTACCAGGTCTGTAGTCCACAGACTGATACCAGCAACCAGACACACACAAACCTGATGGAGTTAGAAACCGTCAGGCCTCAGGGACAGGTCAGGAGAAGCTTACGCTGCTCATTCTATTTCTCTCACAAACATGCTCCTCTCTTGTAGCGCCACAGCACTCAGACCTTCCAGCAGCTCTGTCCGAGGGTTGGTTCACCCCAGTCTTACCTCTTTCACCTGTGTTTCACCTGCCACGGGTCACACCTGTCTCACATGTCGCACCTGTCTCACCTGTCCCACCTGCATGAGCAACTAAAGAAAGTCCCCTTTAAATGATTTATTGTTCACTCAGCACATATTTTACCGTACGCTTGAGTCAGGTTGTGTCACCAGTGAGCAGAGAGGCACTCGATAGGATCTGTTTGATTAAACCTCTGTGAACGCATGGACGTGTGAATGTGAACGTATTATGAACTTGCTAATGTAAACGTGTTAATATAAACTTTTTAAAGTGAACGAGTTGATATGATCATGTTAATGTGAGTTAACGTGAACATGCTAATGTAAACATGTTAATATAAACATGTTAACATAAGCGCGTGGTAACATGAATGTGTTAATGTAAACTTGTTAATGTAAACGTTTCAAGTGAACGTACTAACGTGAATGTGCTAATTTAAACGAATTAATATAAACGTGCTAATGTAAAGTGCTAAAGTAAGCATGGTAACGTTAACGTGCTAACGTGAACGTGCCAATGTAAATGTGTTAAGGTAAGCATGTTAACATTAATGTGTTAACATGAACTTGTTAATGTAAGCATGCTAATGTAACCATTTAAAGTGAAAGTATTAACGTAAACGTGCCGATATAAACGTGCTAATTTAAACGTGCTAATGTAAACGTGTTAACGTAAGCATGGTAACATGAACTCGTTAATGTAAACGTGTTAATGTAACCATTTAATGTGAATATATTAACATGAATGTGCCAATATAAATGTGTCAATATAAACGTGCTCATTTAAACATTCTAATACTGTATAAATGTGCTAATATAAACATGCTAATGTAAATGTGCTAATGTAAACGTGCTAATATAAATGTGCTAATTTAAAAGTTCCAATATAAATGTGCTAATTTAAATGTGCTAATGTAAACATGTTAATGTAAACATGGTAACATGAACGTGTTAACGTGAACTTGTTCATGTAAATGTGCTAATGTAACCATTTAACGTGAACGTATTTACGTGAATGTGCCCATATTAATGTGCTAATTTAAACGTTCTAATATAAATGCGCTAATATAAACGTGCTATTGTAAACTTGTTAATTTAAACATGCTAATATAAACGTGCTATTGTAAACGTGTTAACATAAGCATGGTAACATGAACGTGTTAACATGAACGTGCCCATATTAATGTGCTAATTTAAACGTTCTAATATGAATGCGCTAATATAAACGTGCTAATATAAACGTGCTATTGTAAACTTGTTAATTTAAACATGCTAATATACACGTGCTAATGTAAACGTGTTAACATAAGCATGGTAACATGAATGTGTTAACGTGAACGTGTTAATGTAAGCATGTTAGTGTAAACAACGTGAACGCGCTGACATGGACGTGTTAATGTCACTGCGTTAACGTGAACATAATAACGGTTAGATTAACGTTAACGTGAATAAACGTTCGTTTGAATGTGTCACATGTTCAGAGCTCCCTGTACGAGGACAGTCTGTGCAGCGGATCCCGTCGAGTCTCTGGATCCAGCTCCCATGTAAGATGATTTAACCGTCTAGTCATTTAACAACATCTGGACTGATCCTACAGAGTCGTGCACACCTGTTTGAGCTGAATGTGAACATGTGCTTCTGATATTTGCTCTAGATTCAGCTCCTACGCTGAAACTATCTGGTGGGGGTTAGATGTTGTGTTTCAGTGACGGTGTCTTGTTTCTGTAGCCTTTAGAGTACAGTACCGGTAGTTATCGCGGCTCCCGGGCCTCCAGCAGAGCCAGCTCAGCTCGGACCAGTCCAGTGGTGAGAGCTCCTTCTCCGGTTCTGTTTGTGCAACATCTGCTGATTTATTAACCTTTATTTAACCAGGCAAATCCACTGAGATCACAGATCTCTTTTGCAAGGGAGGCCTGGACCTGAAGGCAACCCAACACGCATGTTTTTGATCTGTGGGAGGAAACCGGAGTACCCGGAGAAAACCCACTCACGCATGAGAAGAACATGCAAACTCCACACAGAAAGATCCCAGGTCCAACCGGGGATTAAACCCAGGACCTTCTTGCTGTGAGGCAACAGTTCTAACCACTGATCCATTGTGCTGATCTGAGTGCCGTTCCTGTAACTGCATGAACCTAATAACCTTTTAGTTTAATAGAAAAAGCCTTGCAGTGGAGATGGTCCAGAACCAGAACCGTTGGTTCCAGCTGTCACTGTGTCGCTCTCTGTTGGCACATTTGATGAATTATTTAAAACAATCGTCTGTTTTTTTTGTTCGGAGAATGGACAGGTATCTTCAGGTGAGGATGTGAGTTGCATGTTTGGAGTTTGATGTGAAACTGAACACCTGAAGTGAAATTAAAAAGGTTCAGCTGCTTTTGATACTAATTTTTTATTTTTATACTATTTTGGTCTTGTGGGTGTTAATTGTTTATTATTGCCTGTATGAAGCTGGTTGAAAGCTACATTTCGTATTATGATAAAATGTCAACAATCGACTCCTGTTTCTTGACTTCTTCGGCTGTTTTTGATGTGAATGTGTAAGTTTTGTCTGGTGTTTTCTTGCTCTGTTTCGCCTCCTGCTGGTCGTTCAGGATAATTGCGGCTCTGTTGCCAGTTTTCTGAGGAGCGGCACCAGAGACCTGGACCATGTTACTATTCCTGACTTTCCTGAAGTGAGTCTGTTCTCCAGAGGCTGAAGTCATGATGTTGGCTGAAGTTTCTGCTTGGTTGGTTTCTGTGGCTGCCGTGTGTTTTTGTTATGTTTTGTTGAGGGATGTATTATTTTTTAAATTTTATGGTGGACCATAATGTTTGGAGTGATTTCTAACTGTCAGTCTGAGGGAGTTTTTATAACTATTGGCTGCATCAAACGGGACTGAACAGCTGGTGTTCTGTTTGGATTTATTGCCATTTTATCAGGAGCTCGTCCTTTTTCTCATCTTAGTTTTTTCTGACCCGTTATCATTTCTCTTCACAGGTGGAGGACAAAGATTATCTTGAGAAGGTGAGGAACTATCATAACTTCCTCCTGTCATCATATCAGACGTCATATTACTGTGCAAAAGTCCAGATCAAGTCATTCCAAGCTGTCGCAGTTTAGTAATCAGAATTTTCAACTGTTTTTTTTCTTAAAATTACCAAATACAGTAGTACCAAATTACAAAT
Organism: Simpsonichthys santanae; assembly: GCA_031762415.1. Classification (NCBI taxonomy): domain Eukaryota; kingdom Metazoa; phylum Chordata; class Actinopteri; order Cyprinodontiformes; family Rivulidae; genus Simpsonichthys; species Simpsonichthys santanae. Next base: position 5,733,466 of record JARVLU010000255.1, read on the forward strand.
AGTCATTATTTTAAGTCCTCAACAGTCGCCTACAGCCTCAAATAGTTACAGTGTAGAGAGATCAGCTTTAAGTCTCATATTATGAAACTCAGTGTCTGTAAAATTGATGAATTAAAGCTATTTTTAGTGGATTATGTTTGGACCGATTAACTGTGACGATCACCTGAAACTGAAACCAGAAATCATCCAGTGATGACTTTTTGAGAGTGTTACTAAAACCTGTCCAGTGGTTCATGAGATATTTTGCTAACAGACGGTTTGCATGCATCTTTTTATTTACATGTACATTTGATCTGCGTGTTTCTGTTTCAGGGATCTCGAGCAGCTTCCACCCTGACAGCAACCACCCTCACGTCTTTAGGAGGGACGTCCTCCCGCAGAGGAAGTGGAGACACCGCTTTGACTGTGGATGCCGAGAGCGCCCTACGAGAGATTAAGGTACTGTTCTGACCAGAACCAAACATAAGACCTTTATGAAAATTAGGATTCTTTTTCTTTCTTTCTTCTTTTTTTTCTTTGCAAACCCTGCTGTCACTCTGACAAGTTGAATACAACCTTTTAGTATTTGATGGAACATGAAACATCTAAATCAAAGGCTTCTTGGTCCAGTTAGTGTTTTTTTCATTCTTCCTCTGTAACATCTCACTGTCGTCACCATTTCTGTTTCAACTTCATCTGCGCTCTCTGCTGCTGCTGCTGCTGCTGCTGCTGCCGCCGCCGCTGCTGCTGCTGCCGCTGCTCCCGCCGCTTCGCTCTCCAACAGGAGATTCATGAACTGAAGGATCAGATTCAGGATGTGGAAACCAAGTACATGCAAAACCTGAAAGAAGCCAAGGTACACACCTGAGACTCGGCTCCCGACTTTTTACCGACGGGTTCTCTGCTGCTAACTCAACTGATCTGGTTTTGTGTGTTTGGTTATTAATCAGGTTGCAGATCAATTAATGACTCAAAGGGATGTCCGACTACTTACACAAACTGACTATAATCTATTTTATTTCCCTTTTTCTTTTTCTTCTTTTGGCTTCTACCTCTTCAGGTGTTGCCACAACGCGTCATCCTCCTCCATCACACTCTGTCCTCCGCGTGCAAAGAATTATATGTGTTTATTACATGTTTCACCTGAGGACCTCGCCGTTATTTTACCGGCGCCATGCATTTTAAGGCGATGACGTTCATCAGTTGGAGACAGGAGTCGAGGCTAAATTGTTATAACATGACAATGTAGTTACATTTTTATTAGTTCTCATGCACAACATGTAGATCAAAACAATCAAACGTGATCAACTTATGATGTTTAACTTATTAGTTCTGGAGGTAATGCTAAATATATTAACTCTTGAGCTAACATCATATATGCTCAAGTTCAAGAATCTTTATTATCTCCAAGGGACTGGATGCTCAGGCTGGAAGCAACCTGAACTCACTATGGTGATCAGGATCTGCCAGAATCAGCCTGGCCTTGTTCACTGACCTGGTCTCATTTTGTAGCTGAAGTGATTGTTTTCTCAATAAGGTCTGTTGTTTCAACTAATCGGACATCCTTTTAATAAAGCTGCATCTGTGTGTGACCATTTCCCGCCTTTTTTGTGCACTTTAGACGGATCAGAGCTCGGATTTCTCTCCTTTTAGCTGCTGGTTTTTACTGAAAACATGGCCACTCGTCACGTCTCTGAGCTTGTCCCGGTTCTGTGCTTTCGTGTCGTTGCTTCAGGATGCGTTGGCAGAGGTGGAGGAGAAGTACCGTAAGGCCATGGTGTCCAATGCTCAGCTGGACAACGAGAAGAACAACCTGATGTACCAGGTGGACACGCTCAAAGACTCGCTGATGGAGCTGGAGGAGATGCTGTCCGAGTCGCGTCGGGAATATGACGACAAAGTCAGGGTAAAATTTCTTTCACTTTAAAACAAAAATATAATTTTTTTTTATAAATGTATTCAGCCCTCCCTAAACATTTGGTACTACCAATGGTTTTGTTTTTAGAGGTAAATTCTGCAGATTCAGGTTATTTGTTGCCTCTTTTTTTTTTGAAAATCACTTGTAAAACTTTAAAATTATTAAAATATACAAAATAAATAAAGGCTGAGCATTCATTGTTCTTCAACTTAGATCTTCAGGAGTTTTCCTGGACTTTCCTCAAACTTCTGAGGATTTATCAGGGCTGCCCAACAAGTCATTTTTATGCTGGCAACAAGAAACTATCAGTTACAGTCAGTCATGATCACAAACAGGAAGTTATTAAATCCTGACTGTCAAAATAAAAAACCTTTTATAACCTTTAACGCCTTCTTTAAAAATTTGTTGAACATGTTAACATATTTTCACCTACATGTATAATCAGCGCTTGAAATGGGCCGGTGCTCACCAGTACGCTGCACCTGCACATCTAGATTGTCATTTTTAGCGTACCACCCCTTCAGCAGATACTCGGCGTCACCAACTGTAGGCTACGGGTAAATTTTAAACCACATTACCCACAAACAGGAAGTCATGACTCGATCTACTCTGCTACTGATTTGGTTAAATTTAGAGGATCTGGTGACATGATCCATGATGAACAATGATTGGTTAAAAGTTTAGCACAAGCAGCCAATCGGACTCTGATTTTTGGTACCAAGGACCTTAATATATCCAGTCTGCACATTAAGAGGAGAATCATTATTGTGAGGAACCAGGAAATGTGTTGAAAATTTAAATCTTGTAATAACAACATGTATCTTTTACGTTTTGTATATTTGAACACGAGATCAGACTGTTTGTGTGAAGCTCCGCCTCTTTTTGGGAAACAACCTTTGAATTCTGATTCTGATTTGTGGTACAGAGGACCGTAATGTATTGTCTCTATACAGAGAGGATTGTTGACAGACTGGATGTATTACAGTAAAGAAACAGGAAATCTCAGTTTTGGCCAAACAAGACGTGGATGTTTTACACGAGAGGGGAGCAACGTCTCTGTGAAGCTCCGCCTCTTTTTGGGGAAAACAAACTCTCCACTCTGTGTCAGTGAATTAAACTCCAAACTCAGAAAAATGCTTTAAATAAGACTACATTATTCCTCTAAAGCTTTTGGTCCCTGAATATTATGGTCTGTCAGCCAAATGTTTATTTAAAGTCATTACTGGTAAACGATTTCCAGCGTTTTGTTGAAAAACTTTGCTAAATATGGACTAAAGTCATCAGGTTGGGTGAACAGCGCCACCCAGTGGCCTGATGTGTCATGAACAGATTCTGTTGAGTTTTTTTTTTAAGTGCCGTAATCAAAGGGCCACAGAGTGAATTGGAAAGTATATTTTCTTTAACATGGTAAATAAAAATAGGTCTTCACTATACCCCTTACGAATAAAATACATACTTTCTGTAAACTGCCCGTTGTGACAATAAACTTTTTATCTTAAAATATGCACACACACACACACACACACACACACAAAAAAAAGTTTAATATTTGCTATTTGGAGGTTTTAAACTTCAGTCTCTTCTGGAAATACAAACAATAACTTACCAGTTAAAACAAGTTTTAACTTTACTTAATCCAAAAGTCTTTACGTTTTTCCAAGATAGTTAATTTAAGATTATTTGATAAAATGCATGTTTTTTTAAATACCATTTTTTTTCTCCTGAATATTAAGGACCAGGTGGAGATTGTCCAAGGGCCTTTTTTGGCCCCCAGGCCATATGTTGCCCCTGTGTTATTTATTAAGAAACTTTGTTTTGCTAGTCTGGCTGTCAGTCATGATTGTAAGTAATAAATAAACTAATCAAATTGTTAATATATAGTTAGCACTTTTCAACCAGTAGCTGCTGAAAGATTCACAACTTTAGTGACATCATAAATATGGATGCAGTTTAAAATGATTTAAAAACAACAAATCCTGCTTTGATCAACCTCTGCCTGCAGCTGTATGAGCTCAGCGGTTCAGTGAAAATATTGTTTCATATAAAACGAGGCCAGTTGTCGTGTTTTAAGCTGCGTCCTGATCCCTGCAGGAGTTTGAGCGGGAGAAACACGCCCACGGCGTGCTGCAGTTCCAGTTCAACGAAGTGAAGGAGACGCTGAAGCAAAGTGAAGAACTATTGAACGTGAGTGCGGTTCCTCCGGCCCACCGTCTCGGTTCTGGTCTGCGCTCGGTTCTCTGTTATAAATGCTGCATGTTCGGCTGCTCTCACCGTTTCCCTTTTTGTGCACACCATCAACTTCTTCAACTTTCCATAAAACTCTTCTTTCATCCTGCGGCTGTTTAGGAGATCCGTCAGCTGCGTCTGAAACAGGACGCTTTCGTTAGGGAAATCTCAGACCTGCAGGAGACGGTGGAGTGGAAGGATAAAAAGATCGGGGTACGAGTCCTGACCCGTTTCACGACCCGAGTTTCGTCTTTGCATGAACTTTATTCACCTTTCCTCTCCTCTGGTCACTCTTTTCTGCACGCCGCCTTTGGCTCAGGCTTTAGAGCGACAGAAAGAATACACAGACGCCGTCCGAGTGGAGCGGGACGAGCTGAGGGAGGAGGTGGTGAAGCTGAAAGATGTTCTGAAGGTACCGCTGCGCGGGTTCTCCCCTCAAACAACCTTTGGTTCTGGAGCTCTAACCTTCGCCTCTTCTGTGCAGAAACATGGAATCATCCTGGGACCCGACCTGAGCGTCAACGGGGACGCCGGTGAAGCAGAAGTGGACGAGACCCCCGGAGCAGAACGCGAGTCCCGCTCGGCTCCGGACACGCAGACGTCTCCGGCGGAAGGGAACGGCATGCTGGGTAAGAAGCCGCCCTGTCCTCACGCTGCACGGCTTCGCAGGCGACTAACGGAAGCGCTTCGTGACGAAACGCTTCACCGTCCTGTCGGCGCTTCTTTCCACTCTTTTCAGAGAACGTTTGACTTCTGGAGCCGACCCTTCGGCTCTCATCTCCTCGAGTTAACGCAGAGTGTTTTGACTTTTTACGCAGATAATCTTGGTGATCCTCTGTATTTTTCTCAAAACTAAAGTAACGTTCAAGGAACTGTAGGTTTTATCAGCGTAAGTCTATTTTATTTTCCTGTTTTTTTTTTCTTCAGGGGCTTTTGGTTCTTAATTCTCTGAACGTCTTGTATTTGACGGGGTTTTAAAAATGTCTGGAAATTTATGTCTCCTGTTTAAAGTGATGGTGTAAGTGTGCTTTAGCTACTAATCCTGCAGCTATGAAGAAAAATTTAAACTACCGTATTTCTGGCCTATATGTCGCATCAGTCAAAAAATGTCTCATCTCAGCTTAGATGCTTTTAAGGATCCAAAAACGTGATTTTGGACAGTTAAAACATATTTTAAAGAGAAAGGGAGGCGTCAGTGAAGAAGACCGGAGTTGAGTCTTTTGTCATCCATTGTCATTAGTTGAAAGAGACACGAAGAAACGATAAAGCCGATAAAATAAAAATGAGGTCGATAATTTTCATTTATCTTGCGATTTATTGATTTATTGTTTATCGCGACAGGTCTAGTTTTCAGTTGATAAAAATACTGAGAATCACCAGTTTGACAGCTTCAGGCACATCTTTCTGGCTTCATGCTCTCATGTAAAATCTAACTTCTCATTTTTAGATTTTTCTTTTTACACTCTGGCTTCTTTTAGGCTTCTCGTGCACCTTTACTAACATAATCACTAAGACTAAATGAACAAAACTGACCAAAGGTGGGATGTGTGGTTGTTGGTGGTTTTTAAAAATTTGGGTGGCGTTTTTTTATTTATTTATTTATTTATTTATTTATTTTTAAGAAACTATTGATCTGTTTAGTGCAGATTTATTTTGATTATTGTGAAGCTCTTTCTTGTCCTGCTGGATTTCTTCAAGGTGTTCTTCCTGCCTCTTCTCCTCCTGCTTCTCTCAGACATCTCGGTTCTTTGCTTCTCTTTCCGCCCTCAAACCCAATCAGGTGTTTCTGCCTTGACTTTGACCTCTGCTGCTGCGCCTCCTGATGATGAAGATGTTGAAAAGTCTTTGTGTTGGCCTTCTGTCATCGTGTGCTCTTCATCATCTCCCAGGCAGCACAGAGGAGGCTGAGTTGAGGGGTTGCAGAGAGGAAGAGGTGGCTGCAGAGCGACAAGAAACACTGGAGGAGGACGAGAACCTCTTGAGTCCTGATGCACTCTGTAATGTTGTCCAGGTGCCCCAAACAGAAGTCTGCCTTGAAAACCAGCCTGCTGAAGAACAAGAGACCTGTTTACCCAAAGAGGAGTGCATGTCAGGAGAACGTGACCTCATCAAAGACTTAAACGTCGATGCCATTGACTGTCCGGACATTGGAGCTAAAAAGGTCATTATTGTCAGGCAAAACATTGAGATCCAAACAAGTCCCAAAGAAAGTGTTCCACAAACCAAAGTGTCTGAGGAGGAAACTTTAGAGAAAAGTCCAGGCTTATCAGAAAGTACGGATGTTAAACCAAACATTACCGAGCATTTAGAGAACAGCCAGCAGGGACCTGGTGAGGAGCGCAGTCTGAGAACCACTGAGCCAAATCCACAGGAAGATGCTGCACAAGTACTCCAGAAACAAATCTTAGCTGAGGAGGCTGTTCCAAACACCGAACCTCAACAAGAGCCCGACAACGCAGCAGAGGCAAACAACGCCGAAGCTGAGGAAGTGCCGAGCAAGTCTCAGCCTCAGGTTCTTACGGCTTCGGGCAAAAAGAAGAAGAAGAAGAGGAAGAGCAAAAAGAAAGGAGGTTCTTTGGATAACAAGAACCAACAAAAAGATAAGGAAAATGTTGACAAATCAGAAAAGAACATAAGTAACGACGAAGTCACCAATGAACCTGACACTAGTGTCACTGAAACTTTAAAGACGCCCCCGTCAGATCAGGTCAGTAATGAACAGGACGGTCAAGAACTTGACCAAGTAGATGCAGTAGAACCTGCTGAAAACTGTTCCCAGAAGGAACTGATCACAGATCTAGTTTGTAACAAGGTAAACACAGAGGAAACTATCAATGCCAAGACTTTAGGAGAAGCTGAATTTGTGATATCTTCTGAAACACTTGATGAAGCAAAGGTGGAGCTCATTAAGGGCGACCAGAATGAGGAAGAAACTTTGGAAAGGGAGAAGATACAGCTAGTAAAACCTACTGACAGCTGTTCTGACAGGAAAACTCTCCAAGAATCAATCACAGACCATGTTTCAGGTGAGGTTGAAGGAGGGGAACCTGGACCCTTGGAAAACACTGATGCTGTAGAAACTCCCAGCCACATGGAAACTCCCAATGAAGCAAGACGAGAGAACATCGAGGACACACAGAACGAGGAGGAAACTGAGAAGCTGGCAGAAGCCGTAGAACCTACTCAAAGCTTGTCTAAAAGGGAAAGTTTTCAAGAACCAGTCCAAGATCATGTTTCAGATGTGCTTGACAAAGGGAAAACAACATCAGAAGTTGATGCTGCAGTATCTTCTGAAACGCCACGTGAAGCAAGAGCTGAGGATGTACAGAACCAGGAAGAAACTTTGGACACCAAGAAAGTAGAATCATTAGGATCTTCTGAAATGTGTTTTCTAAAAGAACCTTTCCAAGAACTAATCACAGATCACGTTTCAGATGAGCTCAGAGAAGGGAAAACTATCCGCACCGAGGCATCAGAGGAAGCTGCAGTGTCCTGCGAAATGCCGTACCGTCCTGAAACGCTCAACAAAGACGGCGTGGAGCGAACTGAAGATGAGCAGAACAAGGAAGAAATTTTGGAAATGCCAAAAATGGAACCAGAGGCCAAGGAACCCACTGAAAGTGCATCTCATGTCGAATCTTTTGAGGAATCCATAACAGATTGTAAACTGGGAAAAGACGGTGGATTAATGTTGTTTAAAGTAAAAGAACAGGAGTCCACAAACAGTCCAGGACCAAAGACAAGTCCTCTCCAATATGAGCTCATTGAAGACCCCAATGAAGAGGACATTTTGATCGTAGATACAAGAGGAGAGAACTCAGATAGTGGAGAGGTCCAGACCCCATCAGAAACTGTAGACGAGACGAAACATGAAACCACCGCTGAATCAGGCAGTAAAGACGACCATAAACCTGAATCACACAGTCCAAGGAAGGATGACACGGATGTTGATAAACCTGAGAGTAAAGACAGAAACTCAACAGCATCTCATGATGATCATGATGGAGACGTGGCTGAAAGCCTGGGTGTGGACTCGGACAGCGCTGACCCTACCATCATTGGTTTAGACATCGGTCCTAAAGCAAACGATGGACAACCGATGCCAAAGATTGCAAACGAAGAAGAAGTTGTTGCTTCCTGTCGAGAAGGAGAGCTGAAGCAAAACAGAACAGAGAATGAGGAGCTGAACGAAGACGAAGCAGGATCTGGAAATCAGTCGGAGCCGGACAGGAAACCCAAAGGGTTCAATGCTGAAAATGGTCAGGACGGGACAGAAAACACAAATCAGGCTGATTCAAAAACGGAAACAAAAGACTTGGAAGCTGCTGGAGTGATTACAAGTCAGTCCTCCGAGGAGAAAGAAACAGCTGAACATCCAGAACCTCTAAATGCTCAACAAGATGAGGACACTGGATCCTCTTGTCTTGATCCTTTGGCTGAGCAGATCCATGAATCCAGCAGGAAGGAAGCAGAGGGCGTCGATTCACCTCAACCCTCACATCAGGACAGCAACGATGAAGATAATAACATGGATGATGAAGGGCAGTCTTTTGATTTTGATGACTTGGATATAGAAGTAGCTCTAGAGTCCACTGCATCCATTATCCCAGAACAGGAGGGTGTTGAGAAGGGACTTGAGGTCGTGATAGATGGAACCAACGTTGGCGGTTCAAAGATGGCTCAAAGTAACTCTGAGACGCACAAAAAGACGGAAGACAAACCAGTAGACGGTGGAGATGAGAAGGTGACAGTTGATGAGGTGAACCATCTGGTCACAAAAGCTGATTCTGTGCCTCAACAGGACCAGAGCTCTTTGCCTCCTGGAGGGTCTTCACCTAAAGAGGTGGAAAATGTTTGTGAGGAGAAACAGAACGCAACAAAGGAAAAAGAAAAAGATCTAGCTGTCGCCTCAGAGAAGAGTACCGAGAACATCTCAGCATCAGTCAAGGAAGGGTTGGACGTCATCCAACAGGATTTGGATTCACCAAAGATTGTAGACCAGAACGTTTCCGACAAAGACGCTCCACCGTCCGGGAAAGACGCCAAAAAGAGTACCAAGAAAGGCAAAGGCAAGGGCAAGGAGGACTGTAAGATGTCTTAATCTGCAGGAACGTGGATCTTTGAGGAGTTCATAGTGTTTGACATGCAAAGCCTCACAGCACTTTGATTTTAAAAAGTTGTGTATGTATATTTTATTCTTCATCAAACAGTAAAATGAAAAAATATGGGAGTAGAACTGTTGAGTGACTGTAGGTCTAACGTTTGGGTCAAGCTGTGTTCGATCTAACGGGTAACGTTTATCACAGTGTTTATTTTATTTTATTCATGTTATAACTCTGCAAGTATTCTGAAACACAAGCCCCGTCCACACCACGCCAGATGTTTTTTTAAATATCTGGTTTTGGTTTTAGTCTGGACTTAATGGTAAGGGGTCAGGGTTTGTGTTGGGGCTGAGTTAAAGAGTTGTGTTTTGGGGTATTGTCGAGACCATGTTTTTCTTGTAAAAGTGAGTTAAGTTCATGTGTTTTAGTGGACATGGACATCAAGTGTCCCCTCGGTCTGCAGCTGGACCCTTTTCAGTATTTCTGCATTGGAAAAGGTCGCCTTCAGCCAAATACTTCTCAAATCTTTAGCCAAGCTACAAATATTCTTTAGTGTTTATTTTTCTTTTGACCTTTGTTTATCCAGTAATGTGCAATTAAAGTTAACGAGTTATTTTTAAAGACAGTCCTGGGGGGTTGCATTTGGTTGGACTACCAACCCCAAAGTTACATCTTCCCACTGATATATTACCATGAGCGTTCTCGCCACCTACCGGCGCAGCGTTGGTATTTCAGTGTTTCAAGTTGTGTAGATCATGGGACCACCATTCTGGTAACTCCTTTTTTTATATTTCATTCAGATATTAACTGGTTATTAACATCAGGATTCAAGTAGCTGCTTCTTGTTTTATTTTCCTGTCACATACTCTGGACTGTGCAGAATGTTTGTTGCCCTGCTGAATAAAAAACCTCTGATGGGATTTTATTTACCAAGACTTTTCTTAAAGTTTATTGTTATGAACTGTTGTGTGAATGTATCTGTAGACGTGGCGTGCACGCGCATGCTAACACAC
>JARVLU010000255.1:5777724-5799538 GCA_031762415.1 Simpsonichthys santanae
AGAGCCTGTTAAACCCTCCTGCTGCCCTTGGGTCAAAATCACCTCAGCTTGCACTTTCAGTCCTGAAGGTTTTATATATTAGAACAGATAAAACATAACCATTTGGTCCTCATCAGCAATTAAAATTAATCAAATCCTGCCTCAAGTTTGATTAATGTATTTAATCAAAAACATTTTATTTTGTAAAAGAGGCCTGGGCTTGAGGAGGAGTCCCTCCTGCTGCCCTTGGGTCAAAATGGGGTCAAAATGACCGCAAGGTCTTAGTCTTAACTTAGTGGCTCTCAAACCTTGTTTTGCAGATTGAAATAAAGACATTTTAAGGTGCAAGTGTCAGTTTGACAAATAAAAAAGTGTTTTTAAGTTATTTTGACTCCCCTCATGTGCAATAATTTGTAGCACATCGCCTTTCAGTGTAGCAAAGTTAAAAAAAAGGAAAATAAATGCATTACAATGTGAGGGTTGTAATATTTGAAAATAATAATGTATGCCTTTTTGTGTGGTTAAAGGGACTTGGAACAAAAAATAACTACACGACAAATTCATCAGAATTGATGCAAGAAAAATGTAAATAATTTTAGATTCATCATAGTTTAATTTCATGGTAAGTTTCCAAATATAAACCATATAATATATTGAAAACTGCAGACATTAAACTGACACGTTCACTGAGAACAATGAGAGTTTTGAAGAAGAAAAGGTTCTACGGAGAAACACTTTCATTACAATCTTAGATAAACAAATAAATGTCCTAAAAAGGACTAAAGCAGCAGAGACAAACAGGAAGTGCGCTCTGCCGCAGCGTCCAAACGCTTTTTGGTACAGTACTGGTCCTGCAGCGAGATGAAACGAGGCGAGGAGCCGAACTCACCTCAGCTGGGTTGACTTAGAGCTTTAACACATAAAATATATTGTGTCTTTATTAAAACATGAATGAACTCAGTTAAGTGACCATCAATTAAAATACTTGACTATAACGTTAACACGAGGTCTTTGGATCAGACCATGGTTTGACCAGTCTTCATGGAGCACCAGGACAGAGATAGCAAGGAGGGCTTCTGCTCCTGCCAGACACCATGATACTCGTACATCTCAAGGGTCCATCAGGGTGCCAGAAGGTCCAGTCAGTGTCCATTAGGAACCCAGCAGGCCAAGTCAGATTCAGTCAGAGGACCATCAAGGAACCAGCAGGTCCATTCAGATGACCTTGCTCAATCATTCAATCAAAACATACATTTGGTTTTGCTGTTAACTCTTCTAGAAAAGTAAACAAAGCAAAACAAAGCAACTATATTATTTATAATACCAGCAGAACTAAAAAAAAAAAAAAAAAAACTCCCAGTATGTATGTATTTAAGTGGTACATGCTTTACATATTTTTAAATTAAATATGGGTTTTGTCACATTTTAAGCTTGTAGATAAAGAAATAATTCAAACCTTTACTGACAGCTCAGCTTTTGAGCTATAAGATATCAGGACTTGGCTCAAACTACGGCCCAAATCCTTTTCCAGTGACTGCACCAGTCATAAATGAGTTTAATTTGACTAAATATTAAAAAAGCAGAACAATCAATTTGCTTTTTAGCCTGTTTGAAACCAACTCCCCAGCCAGACACTGAAGTCAGCCATCATTTTACACCCCTGCTGCCTTTGGGTCAAAATGACTCACAGGCCTCAGTTTTAAGAGTGAAGCTTCATTGGTTGTTTTGACCCAAGGTCAGCAGGAGGGTTCAAAACTAAACAGCTCAGGCTGAGGATCTGACAGTGCTCCTCAGGGAGCTTCCAAACAGGTATCTGCTGAGTGAGAAGCCCGTCTCCGCTTTCTGTTTTTAACGAGACAGCCTGAAAGCACTCTCACACATAAATAATGATTTTTAAATTTAATAAATCTAGTCCAATATTTTCAACTTGACTATGACTGTTTATACCACTAACAGGATGTTGTAAATCATTTAAAACGAATAAACATTGCCATAAATTATATGTACACTTGGGATTATTGATGGCATTGACTTTCTGTTCTTACAAATACTTGACATTTTAAAAAATCTTTTATTTTTCAAAGGCTTAAACTATTTTCAGTAGTTTACTGTTTGATTTTTTTTTGGATGTGACCTAATTTTTATGAACCAAAACACTTTTCCACAACGTAAAGTAAGACAGTAGCCCCGGAGGGGACGTGGGGGATTTTATTTTTCTATTGCGTTCCCACACACAAACGTTTTTGCGTTCCCACGCAAAGTTTTTTGGGTTCCCTCACAGTACTGTATGTAGAGTTACCTCACAGACAACAATGTGACTCCCTCAAAGAAACTGGTCCAGATGACATGATTTAATGGAGTTTTCTTTTGAAATCAGCCTTCAAGTGTGTGTGACATGATGTTGGAACTATGCATAAAGCGGCATATGTTGTATCATTCAACTACAGTATTTTCTTTTTTACAAGCAATATGAAAAATCAATGAAAGCGTGTCTGTTTTGCGCGCCTTTAGTTTAGCATTACGTCAGTTTTGGAGATGACGTTTCGGTAGGCGGGGCGTTCGGCTCTTGACGTGACTGGGCGCTCTCTTTGAATAATGGTAGGGCAGACTTTGCCTTCTTTTAAAGATAGCGACATTACATGCAAACATGGAGCTTTACAAGTTTTTATTTGTTGTGTTTTGCTGTTGGAAGACATGGAGAAAACTGATTTTACAACAGTGACTGGACAGCAACTCGACTGCTTGTCTCAATGCTAACGTGTTAGCTTCTAAGCTAAAGGGTGCACTTGAACTAATTAGCTTAGCCACATCCTATAAGTTTTTTTTTGCCTTTATTTAATAATAGTTAATATTGTAAAATAAATAAATAAAAAGTAGCTAATGTTTCTTGTGTTTTGAAAGCTAGCTGCTACAACTGATAGACCGCAGCTAATCACTGCTCAGCTCATGCTAATTTGTTAGCTTCAGTCCTCATTTGAATCATTAGCTGAGCCTCTTAATTACGTCTTGTTTTACATTTCTATGAATATAACTATGTCAGACACAAACATAATGTTGCTTTAACAGATTTTTTTAAATTATTTATAGTGTATTTTTATATTGCTCTACATTTAGTGGCAGCTAATTGTTCAAATCACTGCCAAGGATTTTAGCTTCCAACTTGAGTGCAATAACTTTATAGCTTTTGTTTTACATTCTTTTAAATTTTACACTCTGACATTGAGAACTGCTTTAATCATAAAATGTGTTCCATGTATAGTGCTCAGTGGTGTAGACCAGTGTTTCCCAACTCTGGTCCCTGAGGAACACCATCCTGCATGTTTTAGTTGTTTCCCTGCTCCAAAACACCTGATTCTGTGATTCAGTTACTTTCTCATGTTCTACAGAAGCATGTGAATCACCTATTTATCAAAATCAGGTGTGTCGAAGCAGAGAAGCCATTAAAACATGCAGGATGGCGTCCCTCAAGGACCAGGGTTGGTAACCCTTGGTGTAGACTACATTTTTGTAGTGGGAATGCTGTGCTTAGAAACCAAAGTACAGTGGTTAGAACAATGTAATCGTCAATTAATTTTGATTTGTAATCATACTAAACATTTCCAAATTTCTCTGATGCTCATATTTGAATACATGAACAACAAACTTTGTACAACAGTTGGCTTGGTGTTAAAAACATGTTATAGAATTTATAAAATTGTATCAAGCTGCATACAGACAAATTGCTACAGAAGCATTTAACTGCTGTTTATCATATCAATGACACGTGCGTAATGATATGTCATGTATCATTGGGCACTTTTAAGTGGGTGTACTGAAATTCTTAAGCTTTTCTAGTGGGTATACTCCGTATACCAGAATATCAAGTACACTACACCACTGATAGTACTCCTGTTCCTAAAAATACAACTTTACAGACAGTTAACTTCTCAAATATGGCTAATACCACCGATCCAGATTTAGTTTGCTTCATGTCCATGTATTTTTATTTGTTAGCTTAGCCTAGCTGCAAACTTTTATGGTTTTTTTTTTTACTGCAGCTCATAAGTTTGATGGGTATACTCTCAAAAAAAAAACCTCATTATTAACTCTATTTGAGCACCTGGTTTATGCTTTTATATGAGAACGATGGTCAGGGAGGAATGGTTCATTGTTGTAGATCGGTTATTACGAAGATCTTTTGAGTGCACATCTTTAGTGTTTAATGACTAATTGCTCTCTGTCCTTTACTGTTCCATATCTGCAGGTTCTGATAGTGGGTGGACAATAAAACCAGGACTTGCACTGTTGTTGGACAACTTCAACCAAAAGGAACCAAATGGAAGCCTTTGCATTGAAGGAATTTTTTTAGAGCTTGCATTTGTTCTAAATACGATCTCAAAACTATAGCAGGAGTACGCTGTCATTTTAAGGTCCGGTCCATTTGATGAAGCTCCTCTTCATCCCTACGCCTTCTCTGTTTTTTTCTCAACATACCTGACTCTACCAGTTTCGCACCATGCGTCCTTCCCTTGCCACGGCGGTCCTACCGGCCAGAACCCGCTCCCACAATCCACCCAACCTGGCCGTTGGAGGCCGGGAACACCTGTCAGCTCCTCGTAGACGCAGCCCCAACCCCAACCTGCGGCACACCCTCAGTCCGGAGAACCTGCGGACTCTGACAGAAAGGAGCGGGACGCCCGTCGATGCCGCTTCTGTTGTCAGCGTTCCGATTGGACTGACGCGAGCCAACAGCGACACCGACCTGGTGACCTCCCAGAGCCGGTCTTCACTCACGGCGTCCACTCTGGAGTTCACGCTGAACCGGGGCCAGAACCTCGTCATCTCCTGGGACATTAAGGAGGAGGTGGACGCCACAGACTGGATTGGGCTCTATCATATTGGTGAGAAATTATCTTTTACTCATTTATTGTCTAAATAAATGGAAAATATTATGAGTGTAAAGAACTTTAAACTATATGTTCCTAGTTTTTCTGCCTAAATGAAGCTTAGTTCATACGCTGGTAATAAAGAAGTGAATCTTAGTGTTTTATTGTCTAAAAGTTTCTAAATCGTTCACTCTGTTCACATCCGGTTTTCTTACGTTTTTCAAAATGTAACTCGTTTTTCAGTTCTTGTTCTAGTTCTACAGTTCGTAAATCAAAATGTTCTGCTCATTCAGGACATTCCTGCTGTGATATTTTACTGAAAATATTTTACTTGAAAATTTACTTGAATTATTTATCTTTGTTGGCTGCTGGGAGGAGCTGGAAAGGAGCTGTCCTCACATCGTTCAAACCCGTTGAGCTGTTTAAAACTTTTACCGCTCATCTCATATTAGTTCTGGTTCAGCTGTTTGCAGCTCCTCTCTGTTTGTTCAGCTGCTCTTTAAGTGTTCTGTTTCTATTTTAGCTTTTTTTTCCTCCCAATTTCTGCCTTTTGTGCTTCTTTTGAATACTTTCAACACTTTTTGTTCCTTTCAGCCTTTTTTGTTGCTAATTTCATTTTTTCCTGCTAGTTTCAGCTTTTTACTAATCTATTCAGCCTCTCTGCCTATTTCAGCTTTCCCCCCTAAATTTCTGCTGCATTCAGCTTTTTCTACACATTTCTGCTGCTTTCAGCAATGTCAGCTGTTCAAATTCATTAACAGTTTAGTTATGAAGTCTTTTTAGTTAGTTTCAGCTTCTTCAGCAGCTCAGCTAAAATCATTCAGCATTAAGCGTTCACGAGGCGTTTTCACAGGAAATGACATTTTTCTAGTTTGGCTTGGTTATTTTTAAATCACACAAAGGTATTGTAGAAGCTCTTCTTGAGTTTAAAGGGCTAAAAATGGGAAGAGAAATAAAAATTAATAAAAGCTGATGTAGTGTAAAAGTTTTGCTCAGTGACTCATTGGCTTCTTTTCTTTTTTGGTTTATTTTCATATAAATCAGATCTGAAAACCTGATAGGATAAATTTTTGACCTCAATAATAAAATTAATCTTAATCTACAAAACAAACTTCATTAAAACTTTTACTACGTTCTACAAAATAAAAGTGAAATTTATTGCTGTAGTTTTAAAAATGCATCTACTGTAATTTGTATGGAAACTCAAATTTTCTTATTTATTTACTAGTTCTTTTTTATTTATTTATTTATTTATTTATTTATGTTTTTAAAAAATGTTTAACTTTTTATAAAATGTTTAACTCAAATTTTCCAGGGAAGGTAACAGGGACCAGCTTGTCAAATTGAATTATTTTATTTTAAACACATTTGGCTGAAAACCATTTTAGTTAAGGATGCTGCTCAAATAACTGGAGGCTGTAAAAAGTTTGTTGTGTACCAGATACACTTTAATATTTATCTTTAAAATGTTCAGCTGCAGGAATATTGTGCACATATTTCATAAAACTGGATGGAAAACTTTCTAAAATACTGTTTTCCTGGACGTTATTCAAACAAAGCAGCTGAGGGGCTTTAAAGTGACATTTGGCTCCAGAACTGTGGGCTGCAAACATTTAATTTAATTTAATATTCTGATTAATTTTAATAATTTTGTGACTGTGAGGCTTAGAAAACCAAACAGAAACTGAAGACTTGAACCAAACGTCCTCCTCTGCTTTCCCTCTGAATCTTTTTATTTTTGGAAACGTTCTGTCCTGACTCGGCGCCGGCTCAACTCGTCTCGTCCTCAGAGGCTTTTTTTTAGCTGATCCTGGTGTTTTATTATTGGACATCTTATAGTAGCTTGGTAGAGCCTTGGTGCTGGAGCGTCCAGGTCCGAGTCAGTGCTGAAACACAGGACCGGAGGCTGAGTCAACACGTATGAGCTCTGCCTGAGTGTGCCGTGACAAACCGTGGTCTCCGGTAATGTATGCTAATCTGCTTAGAGGAAGTTGACAGTGGGGGGAAACGCATTGACCCGAGTGCTGAAGGAGGCTATCAGACTCAAACTGACAGGCGGATCTGTCCATGGAGGGGAAACTGAATACAGCAGGGATAGTGAACATCCAGCACTTTGCTAGAGTTCTACAGCGCTGCCCCCATCATGAAGAGACAAGTCCTGATGTTCCCTCAGGCTTATACAGAAAACCGTGATTTCACTTCTTCTCTTGTTTTGTTGCCTCTCATCCAATGAGCCTCCAAAGTAGCCGTTCATGTGATCTAAACACACATGCAAATCACCCACCTTCCCCTCCCTCCTGTCATGTGAACAGTCTCAGGAAATGTTTTTCCGACGTTGATTGTGTGTGAGTGTAGGGGAACACCTCAGCTCAAAAAGAAAAAGTAAAAAAGAGAAACTCCGAAGCCTTCGCACGTCACACTGGAACTCAGAGGAAAACCACGCTTCTGCACTTGACCTCAGAGAGGAGAGAGAAGAACCTTCAGCAGACGACTTCAAAGCAAACTTCACACTAAACTTCAGACAGAGAATACTTCCTAGCGAGGCATTCTAAGAAGAAAGAATTGAGAGAAGCAACCCTTCTGCAGACGTCTCAAGACGAGAGAAAGATACAGAACCCAGCACCAGACCAGAACCGGGCTGGCATTGATCCGAGAGCTGCCTGCCAGGCAACCATCACACCGCAGAGGACTGGTAAATCCAAGCTGACTACCATAGACCTTAGTCCCTCAAACCGATGACAGGTGAACTTTGAGGAAACTTCAGTCACCCAAACATCTGAGGCCTTGCTGGTCCCATTTAGCAGCTGTCAGAACCATTCCTGACCCCTCATCTACAAATCCTGGTAGGACAGATTTTTCCACACCTTTCTGGAGACCCTACATCACAGTAAACTTATCAAACTTAGTTCACCTTAGATACAATTTTAACCACTTCACAAACCAAAACCAGTCCCAACTCTGCCTTTTGAGTTTCACTAATTTTAATCATCACTTTGATTCAATGCCATTTGATGTTCAGTTAACTTTGTCATGCATAATTTTCACCATATATATCACAAATTATTATTTTTTGTAATAAAATACATAAAAATCAACTGAATTTGTGATTATTTTTGGCTTATCTGTGTGTATTAATTGATTTGATATTCTTTAAACACGAGAAAATGACTCACGTTCAAGTTACATTACTGTATTTTGGGGTGAATAGAGACTGATTTTCCTCTGCAAGAGAGAGGTGGTGCCCAAACAACGAGGTTATTTGCACAATACATGCATATCTTATGAGCTTAGTTCATAACTGATAATCAAAACATATATTTACATCCCACATGGCTACATGAGTTACACGGTAATGCTGCGTTCGTAGAATCCCCAGTGGTTCAGGTCACTAGATGGCGCTGTGGTTTTTGTACCACACCGACACGCGCAGACACTTCAAAACAGTTTCACCCCAAACGGTGAATACACAAATGTTCGTTTGGGCAGAGGACGAGAGGTCGGGTTGCTCCTGCGTGGGTTGATCAAGACAATGAACGTTTTGATATCCGTTGTTACTGTTTATCTACTCGCTCCATAAAACTGGTCACTGCAGGCATCCGTGGTGCGCATGCTCGCTCCAAACTCCGGTCCGAGATCTAGATAAACAAAGCTATGGTGTCAGAAAAAAACAATTGTTGTCATGTACACAAACAGCTGAACCGCAACAGAAACGTTACTGTTTCACATGAGAACGTGTGTAAACTAGGCCTCAGGTTTCAGTTTTCCGACGTATCCAATGCAGATTAGACTCTCCAATTAGTTTCACACCAATTTGAATCATCATGGATGTGACTGAAGCTTCTTTTATGTGAGCCAGTCTTTTCAAGACCCTAATGAGGGAGGGAAGGGAGCATGTGTAACCTTTGACCTGCAAACTGAGGCCTGCAGAGATAGAGCTCTTGGGATTTGAGGTCATTTTTCTGAAATATCACACAATCTTAACTTAAATTTAATTCACTGAGACATCAAACTTGTGGAGGGTCAGTAATTGGAAAGCTTTTTATTTTACATTTTAATTTCACAAGAGATCTGGAGTCTCTCATGAGAAACTCCAGTGGATTAATTCATATCACCTGGCTCAGTCTGTACATCGGAGAGCGAAGGACTTCACAGATCCAGTGGTTTGCCATTGACTGGTTTTGACAAACGTGACCATATTATAATAAAACTGTGGCACTGAAGAGTTATGACGCAGCTGGACAAAACAAATGGCCTAAAGGCTTAATATTTATTCAATCAAGTTGACCTCCAGCGAGTGAACCAATCCTTCTAACACGATAACATCTTCATGTACTGAGAGCACTTCAAACTTTTAGTCTGCGTGTTCAGGTGGTTTCTCATCAGGCTGCATCCAGTTGGTGAATGGTATTTATGAGTTTCCATGTCTTGTGACAGTTTAGAAGCAAAGCGTCTTAATTATGTCTCATTCATGTCTCTGATTATAATTTGTCTCCAATTAGTCACAGATCAGTTGCATTGGTTGCCAAACCCTCCTAAAGTTGATATGTCTCATGAAAACTGAACAGATAAGGGTTTGAGACGTTCACAATAATTCTACTTTGAGAGCAAATTTCTTCTGCAAGTAGTTTGAACATGTTTAAAATTGTTTCCCGAGGTCTCCTCCCATTGGACATACCCAGAAAACCTCCCTAAGGGGGCATCAATTGGAAATCCTTCCGGCATCTTGTAAGGATGCTCCCCTGGACGTGTCCTTAAGGAGGTGTTTCAACTGGGAGAAGACCCCAGGGAAGAACCAGGATACTCTGGCTAGGCTTCATCATTAAGACAGTCCAGTGAAATGCCATCTTCTTCTTCCTCTGGTCATTCAGAAATCGCTTATGGAGCCAGCCCCGTCGCACACAGATGTGAATTTTCAGATGAAACGACCACCATGGAAACAAAAGCTACGTGGAGCAGAACTCAGCTGGGTTGACATGATGCACAACATATTAAACATGTGGCATCACCATTCATCTTACCTCTATAATAAATATTTTCTTTGTTGTGTATTCCTACAACCGGGCAGTCACACGGACCAGATGTCATCACTTTGTTGCAACATTGAGTCGCAGCACCAGTGTACCTTTTCACACGTTAACTGTTTAGGCTCTGTTACTACCTCACTTTGTGGAACAAAGGGACACCAAGAGAGGCTGGAGGTGACCAAAAGGCATCTTTGTCCTGGGTTCAAGTGTTATGTCTCTCAGCTAGACTGGGAAAACCTTGGAGTCATCCCGTAAGAGGTGTAAGAGGTGACTGTGGAAGGAGATGTCTGGACTCCCTGTTCAATCTGTTGTCCAGAACTGGAGAAACGTGATGGATGAATTCAAATTAATGCGTCCTAAGAGCGAAGACCTGTAACTCACACAAGGAAACCAAGAAACCTCAAGTGTTTCTAGACTTTTTGGAAACTCGGTCACGAATGACGTTCTCAGTTTGTCTCTTACCGTGGTGACCCAGAGAGATTCTGTTGTTTTGGTCCTATATATTCAGTCTTTGAGCATGATGGCAACATGGTGAGGTACTGGTCCAAACAATTTTTCATTCATTCATTCAACCTTTATTTGTACAAGTTAATCCCATTGAGCCTCAGGAACTTATTTACAAGACAGACCTGAACTTTAACAAAGAGTGATGACAAGTGTGGACAACAATAGACAATCAGAGGATGCATACAAATTGAGAATAACAAGTGAAAATGAAACAAAACAAAAAAAAAAAAAAAAACAGCTAGGTTGTAAGGCGATGTAGAAAACTAAAAACAGCAATTGATCACTGACACCGCTGCTGCGATACTAACGTTGCTCTGTTTAGCCCAAAATAACTTCATGACCTGCTTCAGGGTCCTATAGCCCAGTGGAGCTAACACTTTCATTGACTAAGCAGACATTCAATAACGTGCGCGCTGCCCCGGCCTCCTCACACACACATACAGATTCAGCACACACTTCCTGGGTTTGGGCCTTCATTAATCTGTGTACAAAACTGCTACGGACAGCGGAAATCCCCCTCCATGCTCTTAATTCGGAGGAAGCTTGTCCTTCTGGTTGAAGGTTGCACGTAGACTATTTTGGGAACGGATTTCACTGATTAAAGGAAAAAAACTGTTTTTTTTTGGATTGCAGAGTGCGCAGACCTGAACGGGCTGAAATGCATCACTGTGACAGTTTTACTCTCCGAAAGCACCAGCGAGAGCTGAAAAAGTTTTTGTCTCTTCGCTGTAACTAACAGTTCTGCTTTTCTCCAGATGAGACCAGCCCTTCCAACGTGTGGGACTGCAAAAACAGAGGGGTCAATGGCACCCAGAAGGGTCAGATCGTTTGGAGGCTGGAACCGGGACCTTACTTTATGGAGCGTAAGTTTAACTTTTATAAAGATCCCAGTTCCATTGGCTCTGACATTTTAAAAGTATTTTCTCCTCCCTCCACAGCCGAGACCAAGATTTGTTTTAAATACTACCATGGGGTGAGTGGAGCGCTGAGAGCGGCGACCCCCTGCATCACCGTGACGAATCCGGCGGTTCTGGTCTGTTGCACTGCCTTTGTGTTGAATCACGCTGAACCACTGAGATTCAAAGCTACATCTCAAAACATTTTTCAGATGCACGCTTGTTAAAATAAGACACAAGAAGATGATCTTAAAGCATCGTAATTAGTTGCAGTTGTTTATATATGTAACACCAAATGATGGTTCTCGCTCCGTCCAGCTGTGTGCTTCCATCAAGTTTTCAGGTCGTTGTGATTTCAACTGAAGAACGACACGCGTCATTTAATCGTTTTGTCGTGTTGTTATTTTATTTATAAAAGTACAACAGGAAGGAGGAGAGAGGAAAAACTGTCTGGAGTCCACCGTTCTGCAGCGAGCAGGATTACACACAATCAGGTCTTCAGATGAGGCAGACATTTAAGACGTTTGACATTCTTCACCCTGAAGGTCAGACTGTGCTCTACAGGCCTCAGTCAGCAGGTTGAAGGTCATGACCTCTTCTCTTTAAAAACAACTTGGCAGCTCGAGTTAGGTTTAGAAAGTTTAATCTGATGGAGCCACAAAAACGTCTGGACCAGAACCAGACCAGAGGACAGATGTTTACCCAGAATGCACTGCAGGAAACAGCTCCTCCCAGCTGTCAGCATGGTGGTGGAGGCTGATGGTTTGGACTCCTGTCAGTCACTGAATGGACCAGGAACTTCTCTGTAGACCAAAGGGTTCTGGAGTCAGATGAGAGTCCATCTGCCCAACAGCTGAAGCTTGGGCCAACACAGCAGCTGATCTACAACAGAACGGGTCATAAAGAACAGAACCAAGGTCCAGTCAGAGTCCAGAACATAAGCCAGCTAAGCAGAACCCTCATTGATAGAAAGAAGAGTGGACCAGAACTCCTCCAAAACCATGAGATTGATACAGAAAATCACAAGGTTCTGCTGCTGAAGAAGGTTCTGACCCTGCCGGGTCAGGTCTGGAACCAGTTTTTGTTCAAGCTGCTGGATAAAGAAAACAGTTTTTCATATTCAGATATTGTTCAACAATGAATCAACCAGTGTAATGGGTCACGTGCTGCTCTTACCTTATTTAGAACAATGTTAATAAAGTAAGCAAGCTTTAGATATTTAGTAAGATGTTTTGAGTGATGACCTGATCTGAACGTCCTGACATGAGGAGAAATATTTCTTCTGTTTATACTTGAGGTCTTCCTGTGGTTTGCAGACTCTAATGCCGTCTTGTTTTTGTAGGTGGAGGGGCTGGCGGAGCAGGTGGGTGTTGAACATCCTCGGAAACTGATCAGCTTCACTCTAACAGGTGAGTTGAAACTGTTTTGAAGTCACAGCCACTCCTTGATGACCGGCTGGGGTCTGAGAGAACAAGAAGGAGGAACAAACAAACACAGAATGACAGGTCCAGGTGGACGTTCTGCTGGAATAAAGAATAAAAACATGTTAAGGATAGAAATAATTAGAAATACAAACCGGTAGAGTAGAGCAAGTAAAGACAAGTGCAGAGTGAGGAAATGTGGTCAATGTGTCCACCAGCGGTCTAAACCTATAGCAGCATAACTAAGGTATAGCTCAGGAAACCCAAGCTGACCCTAACTATAGGATTTGTCAAAAAGGACAGACTTAAGCCAAATCTTAAAAGTAGACAATGTGTCAGGCTCACGGATGGAAAATTGAAGTTTTCTTCCACAAGCGAGGAGCCTGATGGCGTAAAGCGCTGCCTCCCACTCTACTTTTGGAAACTCTAGGAACCACAAGTAAACCTGCAGTCCGAGAGCGAAGTGCTCTGTTAAGAAAGTATGGAACAATAAGATCTAATGATATACAGTAAGATGGAGCTAGGTTGTTGGGAACTTTGTTTGTTAGACGTAAAATTTTGAATTCTATTCTAAGTTTGACAGGGAGCCAATGGAGAGAAGCTAAAACTGGAGAAATAGAATCTCTTCCACCAGCTCTCATTAAAACTCTGGCAGCAGCATTTTGGATCAGCTGAAGACTTTTTAAAGAAGGACACCCAGATAACAAACCATTGCAGTAGTCCAGTCTAGATGTGATAAATGCATGGACCAGTTTTTATGCATCATTTTTGGACCAGACGTTTCTAATTTTAGCGATATTACACAGGTGGAGGAAAGCGGTACTAGTACCTTTTTAAATGTGGGGGGTTAAAAGACATCCTGATCAAAAATAACACCAAGATTTTTAACATTGGAACTAGAGGCCAAATGAATGCCGTCCAGAGGAAGTGAAAGGCCGCAAAGTTCATTCCAAGATGCTCAGGTCCAAAAACCACAACTTCTGTCTTGTCTGAGTTTAAAACCAGAAAATTAAGGGTCGTCCAGGTTTTTATGTCTTTAAGACATGCTTGTAGTCTAAGTAGCTGATTGGATTCATTGGGTTTCATGGACAAATATAACTGTATCATCAGCATAACAATGAAACATTATTCCATGCTGTTTAATAACTTTACCTAATGAAAGCATATATAAAGCATTGGTACAAGCACTGAACCCTGAGGAACTCCATGACTAACTTGGGCATTTGAAGAAGCATGTACAAACTGGAATCTATCAATAAGTGTGATTTAAACCATTTTAGAGCCATTTCTTTAATCCCAATATCATATTCAAGTCCCTTTAATGAAATATTATGGTCACCTGTATCAAATACAGCACTGAGGTCTAACAAATATACACAAGTCCATTGTCTGAGGCCATGAGAAGATCATTAGTAACTTTCACCAGAGCTATTACTGTTATGATGAGCTCTATACCCTGACTGAAACTCCTCTGATTATTTCTGTTCAGATGTTCACACAGTTGATTTGCAACTACTTTCTCAAGAAATGTTTAGATGAATATTAGATTAGATATATCGTGGGTCTATAATTGGCCAGAATTTCTTGAATCAAGATCAGGTTTCTTGAGTAAAGGTTTAATTACAGCAACCTTAAAGCGCTGTGGTACGTAACCATTCATTAGAGATAAACAAAGCAGATCCAAAATATGGATATTAATTAGGGGAAATACCTCTTTAAACAGTCTGGTTTGGGTGCGATCAACCAGACATGTTAATAGTTTGTATGAAGTTATTATTTCTGACAATTCAGAGAGCTCAACAGGACAAAAACAGTCCAAACATACAGTAAATCAGGTTCTTATGACATTTATAAAGCTGCTTCATCTGATAGGGAACCAGAGGTGATAGTAGGAAGGGTGGTGTGAATTTTCTCTCTATTTGAAATAATTTTATTTATAAAGAAACTCACAAAGCTTATATCTGTGGGGGAACATGGCTCAACTGAGATAGGACTTTTCATTAGTATATTACTGAACAGAAACCTGGGTTTATTTTTATTCTCATCTATTAAAGATGAATAATATGCAGTTCTAGCTTTATGGAGAGCTTTCTGTTAGCAGGTCATCTCTCCAAGTTAAATACAATTCTTCCACTTTAGTGGAGCACCATCTCCTTTCCAGCTTTCTAAGGAGCCAGCTTCCTCTGACTGATTTAATATCTTTTTCAGCGGAGCAATTTTATCAGGTGAAGTTTGCATTGAAGTTTTAAAATGATCAACAAGATCATCTCTGGTGCATTATTCCACAAGACGGGGCAAATTACAATGGAAGAGATACTTTAAATTTGTTTTCTGTGCTCTTGATAGACACCTACTATAATGAAATTTAATCTCAGTGACTGTGTAGTTGGTTAATGTAAATTAAAAATTAAAAATGGTCAGACAGAACAGGATTTTGAGCATGTATTAATAAGTACTTAATCTCTGCCATATATCAGAGCCAGATCAAGAGTGTGATGATGAGAATGAGTGTTGACATTTTAGGTAAAACCAACAGACTATTAAATTATTAACAACAGTTCAACAATTCATAAATCAAAACATTCGACTCACTCTGGATATTCCTGCTCTGACTTTTGGTATCTGTGCAATTTTGACTTTTTGATTTATTTAACTTTGTTTGTAACTTTATTTAACCATGTGTATCTTGTTTTAAATGAATGGAGCTCTCCACATCTTCAAACCCTTTAGCTGTTTACAACCTTTTTCTGCTCATTTCAGACCTTTCATCTATTCTTTTAGCTTCTTTCTACTAAATATTTTCTACTAATTTTCTGTTTTTTTTTTTTTTTAACTGTGGTACTTTTTTGTTTGCTTGTTTGTTTGTTTGTTTTTGTCCCAATTTCAGCTTTTTTTTTTAAAATCTATTCAGCTTCTGTCTATTTCTGTTACATTCAGCTTCTTTTATTTTCCTGCTATAGCAAATGTCAGCTGTTCATTTTCAGCTTACATTAGCAGTTTAGCCATGAATTTTTTTTCAGCTGGTTTCATCTTCTTCAGCAGATTTCAGCTAAAATCATTCAGCAATAAGCCTCTGCGTTTTCACAGTCTAGTTCGTTTTGTCTCACAGAGAAAGACGAAGAGCTTCTGACTCAGTTCAGCGAACGTTTCAAAGCATTTCTGGATTTTTCTTTTTCACTTTTCTTGTTTAGATGTTGTTGTTTGTTTCAATCCATATTATTTGGTTGCAGATTTGCGAGCCACTGGCCTGAAGAAGGGCATGTTTTTTAACCCCGACCCTTACCTGAAGATGTCCATCCACCCAGGGAAGAGGAACATCTTCCCCGTGTTCAGCCACCACGGACAGGAGCGGCGGTCAGCCATCATAGCCAACACCATCAACCCAGTGTGGCACGGAGAGGTGGTGCTCGTCGTTTCAGACAAGCGTCTTTATTTACTCACAGAGGGATCTGACAACATGTTTACCTGTCCACAGAAATACACGTTTGTGGCGCTGATGACGGACATCCTCTACATCGAGGTGAAGGACAAGTTCGCAAAGAGCCGACCGATCATCAAACGCTTCCTCGGTCAGCTTGCCATCCCTGTGCAGCGGCTCATCGAAAAGATACCGGGGTATGAGACGAACAGATGCCTCATCATGGTCTGAATATTTAAATTTTTAATTTATGTTTCTGTTTTGGACATGATTCTTTTCCAGAGTTCAGCCTGTGAGTTTCTCCTTGTGTCGGCGCTTGCCGACCGAACACGTGAGCGGTCAGCTGCAGTTTAAAGTGGAGCTAACCTTGACTGGACCCGATGGTACGTCTCCTGAATGCGATTGATCTTTCCACACCCCGACTTACCAGTTTCTTTGTTTTCCTTTAATATTCATCCTCATCCTCCTACCGTAGGTGCCTCTCCCGACTCAATCATTGGTATTTCTTCCTTGAACGGAGCTCCAGGAACTCCGTCAGATGACGAGGACTTGCCCCATCCCCTTCCAGGTGTGGTCTCTGCAGGTGCTTCTCCGACTGGCTCCCAGGGCTCTCAGGGCATGTGGGAAGGTGGAGCCATGGCTTTGCCAGTAAAGGACCTGCCTGTTGTTAGAGCGGAGGCCAGATTTGTGGAACCTGTGATGTTTTCTGATCAGACAATGCTCCAGAGGTCCCTCAGTGAGGGGCTAGATGCTATCGAAGCTCCTAAAGGTCCAGGAGAGAGACCTCTGGGCGCTGCCTCACCGAAGCTGTGCTCCAGCTTCCCGACGCACACGAGGCTGAGTGACATGCTGCACATCGACTCCGACGAGGACGAAGAGAGGTCCGGCATGATCGACGTGATGCCGATGCCTTTGTCGCCGTTGCTGATGAACGGAGCACCTCTGTATGTCGGTGGTCCCGATGAGGACGACCTGATTCCTGAGCCGTCAGAGTGCTCAGCTCAGGAGGAAGAGCTTGTGGTGGAAGACGGGCCACCAGACAAGGAGATGGGGCTGGATCTAGAAGCAGATCTGGACTTGGAGGATATTCTGGAACAAGATGTTTTTCTTGAGGCGGAGGAAGAGGTTCCGGTCTCAGAGGTAGTTACCCATAATGCTGTAACAGAGGTTGCAGGGGCAACTGAACAAGGAAGGATGCCTGGTGAGGAGGCCTCATCAGAGATCGACACCTGCTCCATGGCAACAGCACCTCAGACTGTGTTTTCATCATCTGAGAGCGGCCCCGTCACCCAGACCACCGCCGTGGTGAGTCTGATCCTGGGTTTCATTCTGAGTGAAAGTCAGAGAAATATATATACAGGTAGTACTCGGGTTACGACGGTCTCGTCTTACGACGTTTCGAGCTTACGACGTTTCGAGGTTACGACGCATCTCCCTTATTCACATTACACGGTTACGCTGGTTTTACTTCAGTTTTTACGATGGTTTTACGACGGTTAAATGTCGTAATGTGGCGGCGCAGCAGCGGAAGAATACAGTACTGTACGGAGAAGTATGGCGTCACTAGCATCCCAGTAGGCTATTAGCCCTTCATTAGCCATTCATTAGCCCTTCATTATGGCTCCCAAAACGCAAAGAGGACTCTTCTGATGGCAGTGCATCGAGGAAAAGGAAGGCCATCGCCATGGACTTGCGTCGAAAGTCTGTTTACGCGCTTGGTAAAACAGGTACGTCACATGTATACGTATGTTCCGACTTACGTCAAATTCGGTTTACGACGCCGCGTGAGAACGGATCTCCGTCTTAAGTTGAGTACTACCTGTACATATAATATATGCTATATCAGCACAGCAATACTTTGAATATTGATCTTATTCTAAAACAGATCACACTCTGGATTGACCTCCACATATACAGTAAATATATAAACTTCACTGATCATCCATTCCTTCAGGGTTTCTTTTAGCTTAACTGTTGTCTATCTCCTGTAGTTATTGCCTTCAAGCTAACTTTAGCAAACACAAACATTAACAAACCTACGAGCTAACATTAACAAACCTACGAGCTAACATTAACAAACCTACGAGCTAACTTTAACAAACCTACGAGCTAACGTTAACAAACCTACGAGCTAACGTTAACAAACCTACGAGCTAACTTTAACAAACTTACGAGCTAACATTAACAAACTTACGAGCTAACTTTAACAAACCTACGATCTAACATTAACAAACCTACGAGCTAACATTAACAAACTTACGAGCTAAGGGTAACAAACCTACGAGCTAACATTAACAAACCTACGAGCTAACATTAACAAACCTACGAGCTAAAGTTAACAAACCTACGAACTAACGTTAACAAACCTACGAGCTAACGTTAACAAACCTACGAGCTAACATAACAAACCTACGAGCTAACGTTAACAAACCTACGAGCTAACATTAACAAACCTACGAGCTAACGTTAACAAACCTACGAGCTAACTTTAACAAACCTACGAGCTAACTTCAGTTAACAAAATGTTTTCCGTTATGAAACTGTTCTGTGATGCCAGAAAGTCTGGAGAACGCTGCTTATCGGTTTCTGAGTGAACGTGAGTCTGTTTGATTTCATGAAATAATTCTGCTTGTTTGCAGGAAGCAGAGGAAGGAGCAGTGACGGCCATAGATCCAGGGGGGGGCGGAGGCTCAGGCCCCCCTCCAAACGGTGATGATGATGGAGGTGGTGGGCGACCTGTAGCTACTGAGGCTGAAGGAGAAGCTCCACCTCCCAGCCAGTGCCAGGAGGTGGAAGAGCTCAGTGTAAGGATGCTGAGCCTGCAGGCGACAGGGGGAGGAGCTGAGGAACAAGAAGGGGAGGAGACAAAGACTCGAGAGGAGGCGGGGCCAATGGATTCAGAGCACACCACCACGGAAACAGATGGAGAAGAAGGTATTTAAGCAAACAACTGCAAAATGTTCAGTTTTAGTCTATAAAATGTTTTTGTTTTTAGTTTAATGTTACAAACTATTGATTAATTTAAAACGATTAATGTAATTAGTCATTAATTATGAAACATAACAACCTGGTCTTTTGTTTTTTTGTGTTCAGGAGCGCGTGTTAACGGCCATCCTGTACGTTCTCTTCCTTCTGTGCGTCACGACATCCACCGGTACCAGCGCGTGGACGAGCCGCTGCCTCCCAGTGAGTGTGTGTGTCTGCATGAACCCTGTTGTTAGCCTGTTGTGTTGTTCAGCTGTGCATCTTTATTCATATTTATTTGTCCGTTTTGTGAACTTGTGCATTGCTAATGGGACCGACCAAGAAAAGTCACACAATTGATTAGTCTTAAAGGGTTATTTAGGATGTCTGGAAGAGAGATTTTATTTAAAAAAAAAGTTATAGATAGTTAACATGTTACCTGTTGAAGATACCTCCTGGAACAAAACAGTTTAACTCCGACCAGGTTGATGAGCTAATGACTAGTCAGTGTTTCCCCTGCCATTCTACAAGCAGAACACCCCACTCTGTCAACAGAAACAAGCATCTTGCCTACCGAACGAGTTTCCTCCTCATGATAGCTGGACTCTCCCTGAGATAGGGGGACAAGTTCAGTTATCCAGGAGAGACTCAGAGTAGAACCGCTGCTCCTCCACATCAAGAGGAGCCAGTTGAGGTGGTTCAGGTATCTGGTAAGGATGCTCCCTGGATGCCTCACTAGGGAAGTGCATAAGTGCATCGGGCATGTTCAACTGGGAGGAAATGCCGGGGAAGACCCAGGACAAACTGAAGAGACTGTCTCGGTTGGCCTGGGAACACTTTGGAGTCCTCCCAGAAGAGCTGGAAGAGAAATGTCTGGACCTCCCTGCTCAAGCTGCTGCCTCCAAGACCTGACTCTGGAACAAGTGGAAGATGATGGATGGCTCTCTCTGCTGACTAAAAAAAAACTTTGATTGATTTCTATCAAATAAAATGTTTCCTTTGGTTCTTGACTGGTTTTATTTCTACAGTTTGGTGCCTCTTAGACTTTTTAACGTCTGCTTCTTCTCATCCATCATTCATTTCCTCTCAGACTGGGAGGCTCGGATCGACAGCCACGGGAGGATCTTCTTCGTGGACCACGTGAACAGGACCACCACATGGCAGCGTCCCACTGGGCCCCCTGCCCCGCAGGGCCTGACCCGCTCCAACTCCATTCAGCAGATGGAGCAGCTCAACCGCAGGTGAATTAAAGAATTAAAAACAGAAACCATCGGTTAAACCGATCGGCAGCGAGCAGCAGGGAACGTCTCTGTGCATAACCCGTGGTGGTTTTGGTTCTTTGTCTTTGGGGTTTTTAAATAATTTAACTGTCAATACTGAATCTTAAAAGAAACGTCTTGGTTCAAGGATTGCATTAGATTGAAAATCTAAAAAACTGTTATTCAACTTTAATGTTACACAGATCCAGTACAACTAAAATAAAATCAATATATGATTTGTCTTGGTTCCATTTTTTACATGTCAAATATCCAAATGTCTGATTAACGTGTTTTAAAACCAAAAATCCCACACCCCCGCAGATACCAGAGCATCAGGAGGACCATCACGAACAGCGACCGCTCAGAGGACAGCTCCGCTGATCTTCTGTCAGAACCAGAGAATGAGCTGACGCCTCACTCTGTTTCAGGTTTGTGTCAACATCCTGGCTCAGGGGTCTGCAACCTGCGGCTCTGGAGCCACATGCGGCTCTTTGGTCCCTCCACAGTGGCTCTTTCAAGCTTTGATCAAAACTAACTTTAAACTGAATTGTATTTGTTCTTGTAACAACAAAAAGGGCTAGTTTTAGCAGTTTTTCCAGTCATTTCCTTTGCAAATGTGTGAATACTAGAAATAATAGAAGGAATAAAACATACTTTAACTTTATTTATTCGAAGAAGGATATTTAATTTTTCCACAGTTAAAATAATTTACCTAGAACTGCACAGTTCATTGTTATTTTATTTTTAACAGTTAAAGAACACATTATTTTTCCTTCTTTACAATAATCTTGTCTTTTTTTTTTTTTTGTCTTAAAATGTAAAAATTATCAACAAATCATTAGATATTTTCAGCTTTACAATGACCAGAAAATTACCCTACTGGCCAGAAAACTACCCTACTGGCCAGAAAACTACCCTACTGGTCAAAAACTACCCTAATGATAAAAAAATACTCTACTGGTCAAAAACGACCCTACTGGTCAAAAACTACCCTAATGGTCAAAAACTACTCTGCTGGTCAGAAACTACTCTGCTGGTCAAAAACTACCCTACTGGTCAAAAACTACCCTACTGGTCAAAAACTACTCTGCTGGTCAAAAACTACCCTACTGGTCAAAAACTACTCTGCTGGTCAAAAACTACCCTACTGGTCAAAAACTACCCTAATGGTCAAAAACTACCCTAATGGTCAAAAACTACTCTGCTGGTCAAAAACTACCCTAATGGTCAAAAACTACTCTGCTGGTCAAAAACTACCCTACTGGTCAAAAACTACCCTACTGGCCAGAAAACTACCTTACTGGCCAGAAAACTACCCTACTGGTCAAAAACTACCCTACTGGTCAAAAACTACCCTACTGGTCAAAAACTACTCTGCTGTTCAAAAACTACCTTACTGGCCAGAAAACTACCCTACTGGTCAAAAACTACCCTACTGGTCAAAAACTACTCTGCTGGTCAAAAACTACCCTACTGGTCAA
>JARVLU010000255.1:5799638-5843742 GCA_031762415.1 Simpsonichthys santanae
TCTACTGGTAAAAAACTACCCTACTGGTCAAAAACTACTCTACTGGTCAAAAACTACCCTACTGGTCAGAAACTACCCTACTGGTCAAAAACTACCCTACAGGTCAAAAACTACCCTACTGGCCAGAAAACTACCCTACTGGTCAGAAAATTGTCTTCTAACAAACAAAGTGGTCTGTGGGCCACCAGTTGAGAATCCCAGTTGTAGCAGGTATTGTGGCTCCAGACACGTTTACTTTAGTGAACAAAGGGGCATAAATGGCTGCTTTGATGGTAAAGGTTGCAGACCCCTGTCCTGGCTCCTCTGATGTGTCCACCTCGTCCAAATCTTTGCTTCTTTGTTGGTTCTGTTGCAGAGTACCGCAGAGACAGCGCCGTCGCTCACTCCAGCGGCCGCTCGCGGCTCTCCCTGCTGCTCCAGTCGCCCAGCGCCAAGTTCCTGTGCAGCCCCGACTTCTTCACCGTGCTGCACTCAAACCCCGTCAGTCCGTAAACACGACACGCTTCACACCCGTGGAGGCACTCTGAGCGTTGTGCTCAGAGAAACACTTTTTTACTGTTGTATTTTTCTAAATGTGTCCTCTTGTCTTCAGAGCGATCCAGACTCCAGCAGAATGTAGTTTCATCTCTGACCAACGTGTTTTGGATTGTTAGGGTCATTTTTAAACGTGAGTGGCGGCGCAGAGGTTGGAGAAGGTGGGCCTGTGATTGGAAGGTCGCCGGTTCAACTCCCCAGACCGACAACGTCAAAAATGTGGGTGGGAAAGGTGAAACACACACCTGCCTCCACCCTCATTTGCCCCATTCTGGGCCCTTGAGCAAGGCACCTAACTCCCACCATCTGCTCCCCTGGGTGCCCTAGATGTCTGCTCTCTGCTCCACACAGATGGCTGTGGTAGCTCGATGTTTGTGGTTGTGTCAGGAAGAACATCCGGCGTAGAAGAAAAAACAAATTGCCAAGTCTTCGTGCAAGTAAGTCCTCTGTGGCGACCCCTGAAGAAGGAGCAGCCCAAACAAACAAACAAATAAACAAACAAAAAATGGTTATTTTTAAATGTACATTTAAATTGAAACAGTACGAGACAAAACTGTGAACCAGCCAATTAGAGGTTCTATCTTCTACCTCTTATCTGTGATCGGTTTGTGGAGGCAACAGGTCAAGAAGAGAAACCCAGACCTCTCTCTCCTGATCCTCCTGGAGGATTCTGGTCTGTCCCCAGACCAGAGAGGATCTATAACCCCTCCAGAGAGTTCTGGGTTTGCCTGGGGGGGTCCTACCAGTGGGACATGCGCAGAAAATGAAGGCGTCCTGATCAGATGAACCTCCTCAGCTGACTCCGTTCGATGCAGAGGAGCAGCGGCTGTACTCCGAGCTCCCTCCGGATGGTAGAGCTCCTCACCCTGTCTCTAAAGCTGAGCCCCCCTACTAAGGAATCTCATTTCAACCACTAGTATCATAGATCTGGTTCTTTTGGTCATGATTTAAACTTGTGGACCACAGGTGAGGGTTCAGACCAGTAAATCCAGAGTTATGTTTTTAGATTCAATTCTTTTTTTCTGCCGAGACCAGCCGAAGCAGTACCCTCATTTCTGAGGTCGAGGACCTGATCCATACTCTACCATCACTCAGCATAAAGGACCCAGATACTTAAACTCTAACACGCAAAACTGGAGGAGACTTTCCACCCGTTTCCGATTGAGGACCAGAATCCTTGACGGATAAGCATCAGCTGCATCAGGAAACCTCACCTGGAAAAATGGAAAACTTGGCGCCCCCTCTGATCCAAAAATGTGGACGAGCGTCCGTTGGTCGAGCCTTGTCTCCTGGGACTCGGTTGGGTCAAGCCTGAACCAGAAACTTGATCCCACCTTTATGTGGGCCCACCACTTGCGAGGAGGACCATTGAGGGTGGGTGCCATGCAGGCCAGGCAGCTGGCGAGGGAGGGTCCATGGCTGAGCAGATTCTTGGAGACATAAAGACATGAACTAGCTCTAAGGACACTGAATGTCAACTGGATTTTGCTGGTTCTTGTATTTTTAGTAAAGGCGTCAATGAAACCAGAACCCAGAACATGTTGGTCAGATTTTGAACCTGTTCTCTAGTTCCTACAAGTGTCTCTTGACGTTAGTTTTTTTTTTCCTCACATATTTTAGAGGAACACAAAGTTGTGTTAGAAACTCTCGGTGTGCTGAACTGGTCTCTTTCTGAAAAGTTGACCTCCACGTCCATCGTCTTTGTCCAGAGTGCCTACCGCATGTTTACGAGCAACACCTGCCTGAAGCACATGATCAGCAAGGTGCGCCGAGACGCTCACTACTTCGAGCGCTACCAGCACAACCGGGACCTCGTCACCTTCCTCAACATGTTCTCCAACAAGCAGCTGGAACTCCCCCGGGGCTGGGAGATGAAGCACGATCACACCGGGAAGGTGGGTTTTCATCGGGACATGAACGTTTAGACCCTGGGTCCATATCCAGGAGCCTGAAAGATGCTTCACTGTGGTGCATGGAGAAGGTTTCTGAGCATGTACATCTCAACCCTCCAGCCGTTCTTTGTGGATCACAACTGTCGATCGACGACCTTCATCGACCCACGGCTGCCCCTCCAGAGTTCTCGGTCCACCGGGCTGCTGGCCCATCGCCAGCACCTGAGCCGCCAGCGAAGCCACAGTGCTGGAGAGGTAAGAAACAACCAACTCTTGAGTCAGTGTCAAATTAAAGCTCTGCAGACTTTGATTATTGCACAAGGCTAAAATCTTTGACTTCAAATGCTGTGAGCGTTATTTGACCAATGAGAGGCACCGAATGCCATCTTGGTGTTTGGCTACATCTAGGCATAAGAAAGTCTCCTGGGAAAAAATAAAATTATATATATAGTCATATAGTACCGGTAGTACAAGTATTAAGTAGTAGTTTATTTTAGTATTTATTAAAAAAAATATATATATATATACGTATATATACATATACCGTATTTTCCGCCGTAAACGTCGCTTTGCCATATAAATTGCATCAGTCCAAATACTGTATGTCTAATAAAGTGGAAAAATCTATAAATACATCGCTTCGCCGTATATATCACATCTATTATGCGTCACCGCTGACGACCCGGAAACGTGGGGCTAACCTGGAAATGTGGGCCGGTGTTGTGATAAAAATTGATTGGCTGCCAAATGGCAGCAGCAGGAGTGTGCACGGGCGGACTTTAACAATAATTTAACCAGATTAACATCTAAAAATAATTATTTGTTTGCTCGAAATTATAGCAAACGTGTCTCGGTTTAACTTTTGCTTAATAAATGCACTTTAATGGTCAAATCGGCTTAATTTCACCGGGGCGGCGCAGCTAAATTAAGCTGATTTGATGGTTGCTCCAGGCAGACGACGGTGGCAGTTTACGGCAAGCCGATTGTGTCATTAATAGCCACTTTTACCTATTACATGATACAACGGCATGCCATACTGCTCAAATGCCATCTAGTGGCTGAAAATGGTAATGTTCAATATTTTCAATCAGAATGAATGAAAACGGTCGTATCTCAGCCAAATCCATAAATACGTCACTTTAGCATATAAGTCGCATGGCATGTAAATTATGCAAAAACACGACTTATAGGCTGGAAAAGACGATAATGAACAAAAATATAAATGCAACACAGCTCACGTTTTCCACTGAACTCAAAGCTCAAAGGCTTTGTACGTACACAAAAAGCTTCCTTTTGTCTCAGGTGGTGGACGAATCCCGTCAAAGCAACCCTCCTGTGATGCCCCGCCCCTCCAGCACCTTCAGCGGTTCCAGTCGAAGCCCGTACCATGACGTGGTTCCTGTCGGTAAGCCCGCCGGCGGCAGGTTGGGTCATGAAGGCTCAGAAAACACTTTTTTTATGTTGTCCTCCCCTCACCTTCAGCCTACAATGACAAGATTGTGGCGTTTCTACGGCAACCCAACATTTTTGAGATCCTGCAGGAAAGGCAGCCCGAGCTCGCCAGGAACCACTCACTCAAGTGCGTCTCTTCTTCTTCTTGTGTTGTAATGTTTCTGTTTTAACCTTCACCTCCAGTGCCTCATCATCATCAGCTAGCAGCACTTACCCTTAACCCTGATGGATTGAGTCTGTTGAGCCTCTGACGAGTGTGTGCGCGCGTGTGTGTAGGGATAAGGTGCAGTTCATTCGCAGTGAGGGGGTCAACGGCCTGGCTCGCCTCTCCAGTGACGCAGACCTCGTCATGCTGCTCAGGTGAGTCTTGCAGGTGGCGACAGGAACACCTGTTGTGTCAGATTGATGCTTTTTGTTGCTTTTTTCAGCTGGCACACACAAATGTAAGAGTTGTGTAGTGTTAATGTGCAGAGTCGTGTTGTATCTATGTAACAGGTTGCCATAACTTGAAGACCAAATAAAAGTTAGGCTGTGAGCGATTTTTATTTTTTGTACCATCATTACAACTTAAAGCGATAAAGCTGATGTTTTGATGTGGGGTTTTCTTGAAAAGGTTATAAACGATTATGGTCTTACCTGTTCCAGATCATTCTTTGATTGACTTCAGTTTGGAGATAAAGTTTTATTCTGACCAGATGGACAGGCTAATTGTTAATTCAAGGCAAAAGTTAACTAATCTGAGATCATGGTTAATACAAGAAAATGGCTAATCCAAGCTAATAGTTAATTCAAGCTATTGTTTAGTCTAAGATAATGGTTAACCTAAGGAAAGTGGCTAATTCAAGAGTAAATGGATGATTCAAGCTAATAACTGATCTGAGCCTATGGTTAAATTTAGCTACTGGCTACTCCGAGCTAATGGGTAATCAAAACTAATGCTAATCTAAGCTAATTGCTAAATTTAGCTAATGGCTACTCCAAGCTAATGGCTAATTAAAATGGTTAGCTAATGGCTAAATTTAGCTAATGGCAACTTCAAGCTAATGGATAATCTTAGAAATTGGATAACTCAAGCTAAAAGCTCATTCAGACTAGTTACACTAAAGTAAGAGTTAATCTGAGAAAAATGGCTAATTCAAGATAATTACTGATCTGAGCTAATGGCTAATATGAGATAATGATTAATCCAAGCTAATGACTAAGTAGAGGAAAGGGTTGGATTTAGATAATGACTAATCTGAGATGATCAATCTGAACTAATGGTTAATCTTAACTGATGGCTAGTCTGGACTAATGGCTAATCTAAATTAATGGCTAATTCCAAAGTGAATTAAAAAAACTACAATTTTAAAGGTTTTTAAGGTTTTTATGATGGTTTATATAAATACTATCATTTTAAATTGTTATATTGTCAATAATTTCTCAATGGGAATAAAAAATTGTTCACGGGCTGCTTTAGATTTCCTTCAATTAACTGCTGTTTCCAGCAAATTGCTCTACAAATAACTACAACTTCTACGTGAATATAGTTGAACACCAAACTGTAAAGGTGTAAAGTTTATAAAAAATAGCATTTTAGAGATTTTAGTTATTTGAAGGTGGAAGTAATCCACTTCAGTGGAGGTCCTAGTTTGTAGGTCTGGTTAGAACTAAACTTTATTTCTCCAAACTGAGATGTTTCAAAGAGCTATAAACACAACGTGTCCATACGCACCTCCAACTGAACCCCACTTTAGAATAAAATACCCATCACTTCAGTAAATGTTTTTGAAATGCAACTTTTTGTTGGCAGTGAATATTTTTCAGTTTCCATGAAAAAGGAGAGCGATAGTTAATCCGATGGTTTAATAATGAAAGGGAGAACGATATGGTTAATGTGATGTTTTAATAAATGTTAAATACTGTACTGGTAATTCACCTGCTGCTAACTTGGTGTGGTTTAAACATGACTATGTTTCTTGTAGCTGTTTTGTGGGGTTGCCAAGTAAGGCAGTACCTATTATTATCCACCTGACTTAGTGTTTCTTAACTTTACATCTTACTCTTCTGTAAACTTTAATGCGGCCTGAACAGCAACGTATCCCCCACAAATGTTATATCAATACGACCGTGATGTGGGCTGTTACTTTTATTGGCGTTTTGAATTACCATGGCGACGTAATTTGCAAGCAAAGAAGCCATTTTTCTAATTCAGAATGCCAGACAGAACTCAACAGCTTCTAACTTGCTGCAACTCAGTCATTCTTTTAGATGTTAAACTGAAATTTGCTCTGGTTGTAGCTGAGAGCAAGTTTTCATTCAATCCTAATGCAAATCAAAATACCAAGATGGCCGCCTGAGCTAAAAAGGAAAAATACTATATATCAGCTCATTTTAATTATATTGAGATAAATCTTTGTGCGGTGATAGCTGAGAATGTTTCCTATTACATCACATATTGAATCCAGATCAAAAATCCAAGATGGCTGCCTTAGCTAAAAGAGAAACAATACGATAACTCAGCCATTTTTAGAGCTATTCAGCAAATTTTC
This sequence comes from Simpsonichthys santanae, assembly GCA_031762415.1. Lineage (NCBI taxonomy): Eukaryota > Metazoa > Chordata > Actinopteri > Cyprinodontiformes > Rivulidae > Simpsonichthys > Simpsonichthys santanae. The sequence goes on from JARVLU010000255.1 coordinate 5,806,048, forward strand.
TCCAGAAAGGAGCACCAGCAAACTGGGTTTTTCTAATATGGAGTGCGCTGCTTGTGGGAATCAATTTGTTTGGCTGCTCCTCAGATTGAAGAAGTCCTTTGGATGAAGGATGAAACGTCTCAGCAACAAAAGAAACCGTCCAGAGGACCTGACTGAACTTTTTACCTGGATTATTGAGCATGAACTTTGGTGCTTCTCCAGGAACTTTCTAGTTTTTTAATTTTGTATAGTTCCCATCGCATTTAGCTTCAATCTGGGCAGTTTAATTAGCTTATTTTGTTACATAATAAAGACGTGTTCAGCGCATTTCCAGTTTACTTCCTGTTTGATAAAATCCAAATCTTTTGAAGAAAGTTGTGTTTTACTGTAGCAGCTTTTAGAAGACAGGTCCAGCCAAAATGTGGGACGAAAGATGATTAAAAACGTTGTCTTGTCTCATATGTGGAGGTCTCGTCACTAAATTTCTCACCGTTATTGAGATTGACGTCTTTCTGTGACTTTTCTTTTTCTATATCTGTCTCTGACTTTGTTTACCCTCATCTCTTGTCTTCAGCCTTTTTGAGGAGGAAGTGATGTCGTACGTGCCGTCGTTACTCCACCCAGGTTACTGCCTCTCTTCTCCTCAGAGCTCCCCCGGTAAATCTCTGTCTCGCTGTCTGCGTCCACCCCCCAAAGAGCGAAGCTTTGTTTAACACTCACACTTTCATATTAGATTCTCGCTCTTTTATTACCCGAGCTGTTTTATTACAAAACATGTGACAAAATATTTAGTGTCAGCGTCTCTCTTTGCGACAAGGTAATGTAAAAACACAAATAGACATTGTTGTATTAATTTAATTTAGTTTTATTTGGGACGTTGGCTCTGTGGAAGCAACATATTAGTTATAAAAAGGCTTGAGCTTCGCTGTATAAAACCTGAGACATAAATAGGGATCACACAACTAAAGTAATTTAACCTAACATTATTTTAGACAACTGACTATTTATTTTGTATAAAATAGTGTAAAAAGAGCACATTGGAAGTAAGGATACGAGGTTCACCAGTCTGTGTAAAAATAGTGGAACAATATCATAATGTTCCTTAACGGTAAATTGGGAAGACTTTAAATATCCCATCACATGTACAGTTCATATACGTTCAATATATCAAATTCCTCTGTAAACAGATTTATGGTATCTTTCAGCTGATAAAAACTAAAATTCTCTGAAACCAATCCCAGATTAACCTGCATACACTTGTGATTATACGCTCAGCTTCATTGAATCTCCTGATTATCTGCCTGTCTGTCCTTCTCCGTCTTAGTTGGACCTGCTGCTGGACAGTTACTTTATGGTTTCCCTCCCCCTAATATTGTCCCCGTGTCCTTGATTGTATTTATTTTAATGTTCCAGGTACTCAGCGAGCCAACGCCAGAGCTCCTGCTCCCTATAAACGGGACTTCGAAGCAAAATTGAGGAACTTTTATCGAAAGCTGGAGACGAAGGGTTATGGACAGGGGCCGGGTAAAGTCAAGTACGTTGAACCATTATGACTGAAGAAACGCTGGTCTGATGTGACTGTTTTTAAACGACTTGTACAAAATCTAAATGGGACACCTTTAGTGAGAGATGCTACAGGGGAAGACACAAGGATGTGTAAAATCTGTAACTGGCAGCACGATAGCTCTGTGGTTAGCATTGTTGACTCACAGTAAGAAGGTCCTGGATTCAGTCCCCAGTTTGGACCTGAGTCTTTCTATGTGGAGTTTGTTAGGTTTAAATACCCCTTTAGTGATCTTCTAGCCTATTTAGTGGTGCTGTAGTCCTTCTGCTGCCCTTGGATCAAAATAACCTCTGAGGTATCAGTTTTAAAATGGAGGATTTTGACCCAAGAGCAGCAAGCTAACACTATTTGTTGTAATCTCATGTCACAGATCATTACTGATAAAATAGCTACCATATTTTCTGTTGGTTTTCTTTGCATAATTTACATGTCCTGTGACTTATACGCAGATGTGACATATTATGGATTTTTATTTCTCCCATAAACCAATTTCTGGCTGAGATATGACCATTTTCATTCATTCTGACTGAAAAAATTGAACACTACCATTTTCAGCCGCTAGATGGCACTCGAGTAGTATGGCATGCCGTTGTGTCTTGTAATAGGTAAAAGTGGCTATTAATGACACAATCGGCTTGCCGTAGTCTGCCACCTTTGTCCAGCTCTGGGATCTTGCCTGGAGCAACCGTCAAATCAGCTTAATTTTGCTGCGACGCCCCGGAGAAGTGCAGCTGATTTGACCATTAAAGTGCATTTACAGAGATACACCTTTGCTATAATGTTGAGCAAACAAATAATTGTTTTTAGGTGGTTATCTTGTTAAATTTCGAATAAATGCACAGCGAGCCCTCCCTCTGCGTGCTCCTGCTTCCACGAGATGGCTTTTGAAATGCAGTTGATTTGACCGTCATAGTGCATTTATTAAGGAAAAGTTAAACTGAGACGCACCTTTGCTATAATTTCAAGCAAACAAATAATTGTTTTTAAGTGTTAATCTTGTTAAATTCTTGCTAAAGTCCTCCCGTGCACACTCCCACGGCCGCGATTTGGCAGTCGGTCAATTTTTTGCACAACACCGGCCCACATTTCTGGTTGTCAGCGGCGACGCATAATAGATGCGACATGTATGGTGGAAAATACGATAACCTAGATTTGACAAGACTTTACCAATAGCTGAAAATACTAAATGTTTCCATGAATATTAGGAAAGTAGTTTGGGCAAAATTTGAAAATATGCATTTTTATTCCTTCTGAATTTAGAAACGTTTGATCAAAAGTTAACTTCTGGAGACGTATATTTGTTTTGACACCACGTGTTGCTCCCAGGCTCATCATACGCCGAGACCATCTGCTGGAGGACGCCTTCAACCAGATCATGTGTTATTCCCGTAAAGACCTGCAGAGGAGTAAACTCTACGTCAGCTTCGTGGGCGAGGACGGGTGAGGAAAAAGTCGGGTTGTAGAATGTACGTGGGTTGTAACTCACCCTCCTTCTGCCCTGGGGTCAAAACGACCCTGACCCAAGGGCAACAGGAGGGTTAATAAAACAATGGTGTGAATGCTGACTCAGGATTTCTGGAAACTCTGGATCCTGATGAAATCAACTCATTCCAACAGTTCATACATGTTTGATGGTTTATTTGTTGCAGGCTGGACTACAGTGGACCCTCGAGAGAGTTTTTCTTCTTGGTGTCCAGAGAACTTTTCAACCCGTACTACGGACTGTTTGAGTACTCAGCTAACGACACGTACACGGTGCAGATCAGCCCCATGTCCGCCTTTGTGGACAACCACCATGAATGGTGAGTCATGGGTAGTTGCTGTCAGCTCATTTCTTGTGGCTAGTTGTTGTTGTTGCAGATATCGCCTTTGAGCCCACGAGTGTGCGTTTTGTTTTCATGCTGGGTCCAGGTTTCGCTTCAGCGGGCGCATCCTGGGACTGGCTCTGGTTCATCAGTACCTGCTGGACGCGTTCTTCACACGTCCGTTCTACAAAGGTCTTCTTCGTATGTGAGTGTTTCTCCTGAAAACCGAAGCAGCTGGTTGGAGCTGACTCACTAAAACACTTTGTCCAGACAACCTAAAACCAAACCTCTGCTCCATGGTAAGGTGTTGAAATGCTAAACAACGAGCGTCCCTGAAACTCACCGCACTTCTGCTCCTAAACGTTTGTCAGGCGGAAAAAGTTTTGTTTGTTTTACTTGAAATTGTTGTAAACATTTTTTTCAAAATGCCATCATAAGTCATTATCTTCAGATTCAAGTTAATTTATGTTGAGATAAAATTAAGAAGCTGTTATCTCAAAATAACGAGATAAATCTTTTCCACCTCTCATTTTCCATTTAAACCTACATTGGTGTTTTGTTGCGTTAAGTAAAATATTTTAAAAAATACATATTGTTAGATTCAAGTAAATGGCAATAATGATAATAATAATAATAATAAATTTTATTCGTCTTCAATAAAATCCAAGGACATTAAATAAAGGTTAAAAACAATCCAATACAAAAGTACCTTACAGTTACAAGTTCAAACGATTAAAAATGATCAAGGAAATTAGAATGAGTGGACAGGAAGAGAGTCGTTGTCGAGGAAGAGAGTTCCGGTGATGGTAAACAGAGTGGAACAAAGCTCAGTTTCCCACGAGGCTCAAGCAGAAGGACGGCATGTTGAGGTGGATAAAAGCTGGGTGTCATCAGTGAACCAAAGGGGTGTTGAATTTATGAAAAATTCTGCCAAGGGAAAGATTTAAAAAGAAGAGTCCCTAGGACGGAGCCCTGAGGCACACATGAAGTGACGGGTAGAGTGGGATCTGAAAGATTTGAGTTGGATGAACTGAGTATGGCCTGTATGGAAGCAGTTAAGTCACGCATTTCAAATTAAAATGGATTAATAGAAATACTTTTTAGTTTCCATGTGGCCTGTGTGTATTTCGTCTTTTCAGAATTAACAGTCTTGAAATGTTCTATCACAAAGAAGCAGATCTTCAGTTTAGGAACAGATCTGCTCATGAACCCACAAATGGTTTTGTTCCTGCAGCCCGTGTGATTTAAGTGACCTGGAGTTCCTTGATGAGGAGTTCCATCAGAGCCTGCAGTGGATGAAGGACAATGACATTGAGGACATGCTGGACCTCACGTTCACTGTCAACGAGGAGGTTTTTGGACAGGTGTGTGTTTGTTTACTGTTTTTTTGCGCTGAAAACAGATTTCCTCACTAACAAATATCTGCCTGTGACACTGCAGATCACAGAGAGAGAGCTGAAGCCGGGTGGGGCCGGTATCCCTGTGTCCGAGAAGAACAAGAAGGAGTACATCGAGCGAATGGTGAAGTGGCGAATAGAGCGTGGAGTGGCACAGCAGACCGAGAGTCTAGTCCGAGGATTTTACGAGGTAAACGGCTGAGACGAAGGACAAAGATTTGTCCTTTGTAGTCATTTATTAAAGGGGTCTCAGACGAGTTGGAACAATAGACCTTAGAAATTATTGACACACAAACGTTGCCATTTTATTGACGCTGCAATGCGTTCTGGGTAAATTACATAAACAGGTTGCAGTGGTGCGAACTCCATTCAGCTTGAATGTTAATTTTAGACATTATCTGCTGTTCAGTCTTTGAATTAGAAACAGGACAGAAGAATGAAGAAAGACTAATAACTAATAGCATTAGCTAATACTTTGTATAAGCTAATATATTTGTTGTAAGCTCTAGAGCTAATACACCTGTCGTTAGCTCCAAAAGCTAATATATTTGGTGTTAGCATCAGAGCTAATATACTCGATGTTTGTTACAGAGCTAATATACCAGGTGTTACCTCCAAAAGCTAATGTATTTTGTATTAGCTTCAGACCTAATATACCCGATATTTGCTTCAGAACTAATATAGCTGACGTTAGCTCCAAAATCTAATATTTTTGGTGTATAGCTTCAGAGCTAATATACCAGATGTTTGTTTCAGAGCTAATATACCAGGTGTTAACTCCAAAAGCTAATATATTTGGTGTTTGCTTCAGAACGAATATATCTGACGTTCACTCCAAAATCTATTTTTGGTGTTAGCTTCAGAGCTAATATATCTAATGTTTGTTTCAGAGCTAATATAACAGGTGTTAGCTCCAAAAGCTAATATATTTTGTGTTAGCTTCAGAGCTAATATACCAGATGTTTGCTTCAGAACAAATATATCTGACGTTAGCTCCAAAAGCTAATATTTTTGTGTTAGCTTCAGAGCTAATATATCTGATGTTTGTTTCATAGCTAATATACCAGGTGTTGGCTCTTAAAGCTAATATATTTGGTGTTAGCTTCAGAGCTAATAAATTAAACATCACAAGTTGATCATGTTTGGTTGTTTCAACCCATATATTGTGCATAAGGACTAATGTAAAATATAACTTTATTGTAACGTTGTAACCTTTTAGTCTTGACTCCTTATGTTTTAACTGCCGATGAACAACATCGTCCCAGAATGCATTGCTCCATTAAATAGTAGTGATGTCCTTAGGTGAAAAATGTAATAAACATTTTTTTTAAAGTAAGGAGTTTTCATGTGTCACAAACAACAACTTCTAGTAGAATAGAGAAATAATTACATATTAAGGCCAATATGTGCGGGACAAAAATGTGTCACTGGTCCAAAAGGGCTTAGGTCACTTACTGTAACACACTGACTCAGATTAAACCCTTCAATCTGCTGGAGGAGACGAGGAGGTTTGTGAGAAATACACAGACCCCAGTACCACTATACCCCTTTGACCCACTGGCTCCTTGTTTGTTGTCAGGTGGTAGACGTTAGGCTGGTGTCCGTGTTCGACGCCAGGGAGCTGGAACTGGTGATCGCCGGCACTGCAGAGATCGACCTGGCAGACTGGAGGAACAACACCGAGTACAGAGGAGGTACGTAAGACTGGAGGGCAGGAGAGAGGCGAGACCCCAGGTGAACGCAGCCAAGGACAAATCAAGTATTTGGGTTTCTTTTTTTCTGGTCCCTTTCTATGGAACAGAGGTGTGCTGGTGAAGATTCTCAGTCGTCCAGGACATGATAAAGTCAAAGAAAGGTTCAATACAGAAACAACTGGATTTTATTTTTTGTATGAAAACGTTTCGGTCCCTAGAGGTGCCCAAACTTTTTCTCTGAAAGGGCCAAATTTAAAATCTATCAGAGGGCTGTGGGCCAAATGCAATAATATTATACATGAAATCCAAATAATTCTTTAAGTAAAGTCCATTTATTTATTATACAGTTATTTATCCTTCCATTCTGTATAAAGAACATTACAGAACAGGCTGCGTTGGTAGTTGTGGTGGGGGGTCTGGGGGTCTTCCCCCAGAGAATTTTGAATAAAGTAGATGCCATTTCATGCATTTTGATGTATTTTATTACAGTAGATTAACATGAAACAAAACTTGTAAACTGTTATTATTGAAATCTCTGACTGCAAAGCGTTCTTAATGAAACAGCTCTGCAGGTAAGAGGTGTTCACTTCTGGGCAAACTGAGGTCGCTGACTGGTCAGTCGCTGATGTGCCCACTGGATTGATTGACAGGTGGCGTGACTCGTGCCAAAAAAAAAAAAAAAGATAGATTTTACTGGCCCGTTTGAGACTGTTGTCATTTATTCCATATTTATTCAACATTTGTTTAATATTTTGGTGAATCTACGGTTTGAAAACCATCCTAATGATGGTTTCTTAATTTTTCAGAGCTGCTGAGTTAAAATTTAGGGGTGCTCAAGAAGGGTGTGTAATGGGCACCTCCATGAGGCTCAGCTTTGTTAAAGGAAATGTTATTCAGTAGCAAGAAACTGCTGAGAGACCGTATGAAGTCTGTCAAAATAAAATGTAAATTCTAAAAAAGTTAAGTCTGGTCCTCTGGACCTCTTTTTTTGTTGTTGATTTTTCTACCTGGATTTTTGAGCATGCTTCAACGAAAATTTTTATATACCGGTAGTAATGAGGACGGCTTGGCGGGCCAACTTTGGCCTGCGGGCCCCACTTTGGGCACCGCTGCTTTAGAATGTGTCTGACAGATGTTGATTTATGGTAGCTAAAGTAAGAGCACCCTCTTTCAGTCCAGGTTTTACTCGTTGGGACTCAAATCCAATCATCTGGTCCTCTTCAGGTCTCGTACAACACAACATATTACACAACCGTAATGCTCCTGATCCAGCAGCTTGTCGAACCCCGTTTAAGAAGCAAGAACTCAGAGTGGAGTTCAGTCAGTCCCACATGGTTGTGGAGGACTTTTGGCCCACTCTTCTTTCCAATGTTGCTTCAGTTAACGGTTCTGTTCAGCTCTCTGAAGGTCCACCAGAATTTCAGTCAGGCTGAGATTCTGGACTCTGACTTGACCGTTGGTTCTGTCCATTTTGACCTGTTATATCTGTCTCCAGAACCCTTTGGACTACAGAGGAGCTCCTGGTCCACTCAGTGACTGACAGGAGCCCAAACCATCAGCCTCCACCACCATGTTGACAGCTGGGAGGAGCCGTTTCCTGCAGTGCATTCTGGGGAAACATCTGTCCTCTGGTCCGGTTCTGGTCCAGAAGTTTTTTGGTTCCTTCAGATGAAACTTTCCAAACCTAAGTGGTGCTGCTATCTTGTTTTTAGAGAGAAGAGGTCATGACCCTTGACCTGCTGACTGAGGCCTGGGTCTGACCTTTAGGGTGAATCTGCTGTGAAGAGTTCTCACGGTGTTTCTCTTCCGATATGTTTTTCAACAAGTAAAACTAAATAGTCATTTAGGTTATTTATGACGATAAAACATGGATTACCTCCTGAAATCGGTCAGTTTTGGTTTATTTACTTGCCGTTTAGAAAATGAGGGCTCTTGAGTGGAAATAATTTACATAAAACAGTTAATTTTCCACCTGTTTGTTGTGTCAGCTCACTCTAAGCAGAGGCCAAAGCATTAAAACACTCCTGGAGGGTCAGATCGTTACGTTTGAAACGTTTAATAAAATCGACTGAGACGGTCCAAACGGCTCCGTCCATTAAAGATTCACCAGCAGAACCTGGTCACAAAACGCTGCAGAGAGGCAGGAGGAGGAGGAGGAGGAGGAGGCCTTCGTTGTTATTCATCTTACTCATGCACCATCATCATGTCTCTACCCCTCAGGTTACCATGACAACCACATAGTGATCCGCTGGTTCTGGGCAGCCGTGGAGAGGTTCAACAACGAGCAGAGGCTGCGGCTGCTGCAGGTGAGTCCGAGCACCCCCCAGTGGAGGCCGGCTTGATGCTTCGAGTAAGGTTTCACTGAGCATCAAAATGTTCTGATCCATTCTAGTTAATTAAAGGAAAACAAAGGAAACAAAAACCTCTGGAGAAGGTGGAAAGTTGTCTAAATGTCAACAAATTTGTTTTGTCAATTAGGAAGTGATTTAACCCTCCTGCTGCCCTTGGGTCAAAATGGCCCGTGAGGTCTTGGGGCAGGGCTTTTCAACAAAAGTGCTCAGGGGCCACAGTTTCTGGAAAACAGCTCGGGGGCCGGACATCCAGCAATTAAGATCATTATGTAAATAAACCAAGCTTTACAATGATCTTAAGTTTGTTTATTTTATTGCATTGAATCATAAATGCAACAAACAGAACTCAAACCCAGAACCAAAATAAAAGTTTTTCTTTTATGAAGTGGGCCGGCTTAAAGTCAGCTGTGGCCACCAGTTGAATAGCCCTGTCTTAGGGTTATCTTGTAGCTCTGCATTAGCAAAGCTGTAGCTTTGCTAATGTTAGCTTGTAGCTTTGCTAATATTAGCTTGTAGCTTTGCTAATGTTAGCTTGTAGCTTTGCTAATGTTATCTTATAGCTTTGCTAATGTTATCTTGTAGCTTTGCTAACGTTATCTTGTAGCTTTGCTAATATTGTCTTGTAGCTTTGCTAATGTTGGTTTATAGTTTTGCTAATGTTAGCTTGTAGCGTTGCTAGCTTTGCTAGGTTAGCTTGTAGTTTTGCTAATGCTGTTTTAGTTTTGCTAATGTTAACTTGCAGCTTTGCTAATGTTAGCTTGTAGCTTTGCTATTGTAGCTCTGCTTGGTTAGCATGTAGCTTTCTAATGCTATCTTGTAGCTTTGCTAATGTTGGCTTGTAGCTTTGCTAATGTTATATTTACGTTATATTTCGCCCCTGCCACTTGGAATATTCTGCAGAAGCATTTAAAGTTATCATCTCTTGTTACGTTGGGACAATTTAAATCAATTCTAAAGGAACGAGAGCTCACATCACTTGGCTCCTGTAACTGCTCTAATGTGTAATTATGTGATCTGTCCTGGACATGTACATGTATTTTGTGTACTGTATTTGGTTTAGAATTTTGGATTTGTTGTATGTTTTTTGCTGCTGTCTTGGCCAGGTCACTCTTGGAAAAGAGGTTTTTAATCTCAATGAGTTATTTTTCCTGGTTAAATAAAGGATACATACATACATGTTATCTTGTAGCTTTGCTATTCTGGCTTTGTTAATGTTAGCTAATAGCTTGTAGTTTTGCTAATATTAGCTTGCAGTAATACTGTTGTTAAGTTGTAGGCTTGCTAAGCTTAGCTTGTAGGGTTGGTATGGTTAGCGTGTAGGTGTGCTGGAGTATGTGTTGTAGATGACTCTGTTATTACCACACCAAAGTTTAGCTCATCATATTGTCACACGGACTGCGGGATTGTCTTTTTTTTTGTTGGCATCATGTAAGCTGTGATGTTGTTTTTTGTTTGTTTCGACATTCGGTTTCCTGTTATGTAATCTGTTGCTGTGTGCTTGGTCTGTCTGTCCCTGTACAGCACTTTGGTGTGCACTGCCACTGTTTAAAGTGCTTTATGAATAAAGTGGTATGGTATGGTTATCTTGAACTGTGATGACTGTTGCGGACGTAAGTTTATTTAAGCACAAAAAAGTTAGCCATGATTCACGTTTAGTTTGACCGTCTTAAAAGTTTTGATGGATTCGTATTAGCTTTACAGTTTTTGTCTTTCTTACAGCTTATTAACTGTGCTGACATCAAAATTCTAGTTATCGTTTTTTTTTTTTTTCCATTAATATTCTGAAGTTCGAGATCACACACACACACACACACACACACACACAATATTATCTAACTGTGATTAAAAGACCAGATTAAAAGTTCAGCTGCATTTTATTTATTTTACTTTTTTTTTTTTTTTTTTTACGTTAAAGACATGAATAGGACCCGTTGTGATATTTTCTCTTCCTGTTGTGGTTTGTCCGGCTGCAGTTTGTGACGGGCACCTCCAGTATTCCGTACGAGGGCTTCGCCTCGTTACGGGGCAGCAACGGACCCCGCAGGTTCTGTGTGGAGAAGTGGGGAAAAATCACCTCGTTACCCAGGTGAGACGTGACGGATGTACTCGACGTCTATAAAACTTTGTGCTCAGTTTAGCAAACATGTTTGCTCCTTTATATTTCTCATCTGCAGCAGGCCTCTGTAGACAAAGCTGGACTTTCCAAAGGTCCTAAAATATTTTATTACTTGGTTGTTGTTGTTTTTTTAACACATCATTTAAATTATTTCCACTGCGGGTGCAAACCCACAACACTGAAAAGTGTTATAGTTCAAAGCCTACTTTGAATAAATATTTTTGTTTAATTTAATGTAGATTTTTTACAGTGTTTAAGTCAACACAGTTCTATATTTGTAGTAAATGTCTTTCTGGTGTAATTCTGAGCCATAATGGTTTGTATATATATATATTTTGGTATAAAACTGGAGCAGAGTTACTGTTTCATGTCATTTTTCTGTATTTTCACCTTCATCTTGAAGTTTGTGCAGCAAAATCTTTTAATAGACGTAAACTCTGTCAGAAAAGCGGGTTATTGCTCATAAAGTCTGGTAGATTTTAAAAGAGTTTCAACAGAAACTCTATATCTTGGAACTCTGACACTTCAAAATGATTCAGACCAAATTAAATTAAATTGTTTTCCATGAAGGTAAAAATGTGTTGACAGGGCCTTAAAAGTAGCTGCACCAGCTCTGTCTGTAGAACCTGGATCTTGTATTTTGTGTCTCCACAGGGCTCACACCTGCTTCAACCGCCTGGACCTCCCACCCTACCCATCCTTCTCCATGCTCTACGAGAAGCTGGTAACCGCCGTGGAAGAAACCAGCACGTTCGGTTTGGAGTAGCTCCACTCAGAGATCCATCCGGACTCCTTAAGTTTCTCATTCAGGAGAAGATGAGATCTTCTAAAGACAGCTGACCCTCTGTGGATAACTGCTGGAGTTTTTTAGCTTTTCCATCACTCAGCGTTTTGACCTCACTCCGATTCGCTGCCTTTGTCTCCCACTTTAAGACTTAAAGAAGATGGAGAATCAGAAGAAATGTGCAGTTTTGTTTGGTGTCACGCTAACCTGAGCTCACGGAGCCACTCGTGTGCTTTATCTCCACGTGCTCAGAGACAGCTGCTGAAAAACCTCCTTTCCCCCTCCCTGGACCTTAAAACTGTGTCCCACATTTATAAACTACAACACTCACATCTGTCACTTTTTGCACAAATACGATATTTTATTTATATTCACGCCCCGAGCCGCCGTTTCCCCGTCAGGTTTTCTATCAAAGCGGGACGATGGGACTTGTGTTTACTGTTTTATTCCAGAAAGAGATGGACCACCGCTCACCAAGCTGCCCAAGTATCAAACACAACTTTTTTTTTTTTTTTTCCCAGAGAAAGAGTTGAATGTAACAAATCTGAATGTACAGAGTTTCAAATTTACAAACAAGGAAGCGGTCACAGCCCTGGTCAAACAAAGTGTTCTCTTTCAGTTTGTAAACTTTACATGTAAGGACAGAATTAAAAAAAAAAAAACATCTAGCTGTCAAGACGGTTTTGAAATGAAGTCAACGCAACAGCACGTAACATAGAATTACCAAAAAATTATACCAAAATGCAGAAAGTGTTTAAAAACTGGTTCCAACAGCTTGGAGCTTTGCTGCGGTTGAAAACGTTTTGGTACCAATGATCCATGGACTGACGGTTGTTGCCTCAGTGGTTGGGGGCTCCTACACCACCGCCCTCCACCACCGTGCTGACAGCTGGGAGGAGCTGTTTGCTGCAGTGCATTCTGGGTAAACACCTCCTCTTTGGTCTGGTTCTGGTCCATAAGTCTTTCAGATGAAACTTTCCCAACCTAAATCGAGCTGCCATGTTGTTTTTACATAGAGCTTTGACCTGCTGACTGAGGCCTGTCATTTCTCTGAGCACTGCACGGTCTGACCTTCTGGGTGAGAGGCTGGAACCAGTTCTTCGCCACAACTTTAATGTTCAGTTTGAGTTTGATAAATAACGACACGGTGGAACCTGTTGTGTGTTTGTTCACTCGAGTTGAATGGATTTGGAACCTGGTAAAGACCAGATGAGTTTTATTCGCCCTGACATGTAAAACCTTCAAACTGAAAGAGGCTGGACTTTATTTTTCACATCACTGCGAGGGGGGGGGGGGGGGGGTGTTCTCTAATACTAACAATCCTGAAGCAGAAGTTGTTAGAGTTTAGAAAAACGGGACATCCATCACATTTAAATCACACAATCCCAACAGAAACCCCAAAGTTTGTTCTTTTTTTTTCCCGGGGCTGCATGCACGATTGCACCGACTGTGTACAGACACCTGTTGGACCACAGAGGCTGGAGTTCCCCCCCACTCCCCACACCTCCCAGTCTAATACTGCATGCAGGATCTGCCCGGTCAGCAGCTCCGTGAGCTGCACCTGACAGGACCTTCTAGGTGGTGTGTTGTGATGTAGCTCGATATTGCATGCTGAACTAGCGCAGCGCACCGTCCTTACTAGCTTTGTGCATGAGGATACAGCTGAGGGTGAGGGAGGCGGTACGGAGGCGTCACGTTGATCGTGGCGCTCGCTGGAAAGCCTGCGGCCTTACGCTCACCTGACACTGTCATACCTGAGTTCATCGAAGTGCTTTAAGACTGGACACCGTGTCGCTGTGACAGTGGGGCGGTGGGTTTCTGAAATGTTGCACGTGTGCGTGTCTGCCCAACTTAGTAAGAGGTTGATGGTTCTTTGCTCGCAGCGGAGCGATGAATCAATGAGACTGAGCTCCGAGGAGCACGTGGATTATGTTTCTGATTGTCTCTTATATAAATGTTCGTGTTCGTCTGTCTTGTTGTGTGTAAAAAATATATATATTTTGCACCGAATGTACCAAAGGTTTGGGGCTTGCATCGTCAGCCGTTAGGTGTTGTCTCTGTTCCAGTCCAACCAACTCATCCCTCTTTCAGAACTTTGGTTTGTGTTTGGCAGCAACGCTTCTCGTTGACATGTTTTTGATCGGAGCTGCTCCTGCGGCGCAGAGGAACGGTGAAGATGCTGCTCGGCTGCACCTCTCGTCTCTTTCAGAACATCTCCGACCGTACCCGACTCCACTTTTCAGAGTTCCACTCTATGCAAAGCTCCTGTGTCTCCATTTCACTCCCATGATTGTAATAAAAAGAGAACGAATGGAACGTTTTCATAAACATGTGCTCTTATTTCCCTGGCAGGAACGATTTTTAACCAGTTTTGAAAATGCATTTCTGCTTGATAGATCCATGCCACAATGATCCAAATGATGTCCCGGTCAACATTTTTACGTCTCCCAATACGACGAGTCCTTTCAAGTAAAGGATCAGCCGATACAGTCTCAATCAAATGTTTTTGTTTGTCCAGCGCAGGTTTGCAGATTACAAACCATAAGTAGATTAAAGTTTGGCCTGTCACAATAACAAATTTTCCTGGGTGATTGTCTCAGAAATTATTGCGATAAACAATAATATTGTTTGAAGTTTGATAATAATTGGCAATTGTCAAATTTAAGAAGAAATGTTGATTTTATTTTGTTTTGACCACTGGATGGCAGTATACAACTATTTGAACCAAAGGATGGATAGTGAGGGAGCAAGCAGTGTGTCTTTAAGAAAAATGGGTGGGAGGCCCCTTGACGTGACATCGGTTGTCCTTTTTTTTTTTTTTTTTTTGGAAGGTGGGGGTTTCTCAAAATGGTGGACGCTTGGTGTGGTTTGAGCTCTTTAGCATAGTATTTTTCACACAAAGCTGTTAATAAAAATCAGTAAACAAGTTCTCAGCTTCTTTTTGCAGAGAAAAACAACTTTTTCCACGAAGGCACGGGTTTCAACTGTGAATTTTGGAGCTTTGACAAGACAGAGGTTTTTTTCCCCTTGAGGTCGGCCTGTTAGCTTAGCTTCTCAGCTTAGCTGCTTTTAACGATCCAAAAACATGATTTTGGATGGTTAAAATGGATTTTAAAGAGAAAGGGAGGGATCAGTGAAAAGCAGCAGAGTTGAGCCTTTTGTCAGTGTCTTCAGTAGAAAGAGAGAGACACGAAGAAATGATAAAGCCGATAAATGAAAATGAAGTCAATAATTTTCAAGTCACTGATTTATTGTTTACTGAGACAGGCAGTGAAGAAACCCTGTGTTCAACAAAGAAAAATAAACAGGAGACGGCAAACTTTTATATACTGGTCCGCCTGCTTTCAACTTCACACCTACAGGTACTTTCCTGTAACCCACTAATGTCAGGAAATCCACTGGTGTCTGGTGGTCTATTGGGATCCTGTGATCCATTAGTGTCAGGAAATCCATTGGTGTCTGGTGGTCCACTGGGGTCCTGTGATCCACTAGTGTCAGGAAATTACTGGTGTCGGGTGGCCCATTGGGATCCTGTGATCCACTGGTGGTTCACTGGAGTCCTGTGATCCACTGGTGTCTGGTGGTTCATTGGGGTCCAGTGATCCACTGGTGTCAGTATATCCACTAGGGTCTGGTGCTCCATTGGGGTCCTGTGATCCACTAGTACCAGGAAATTACTGGTGTCTGGTGGTCCATCGGGATCCTGTGATCCACTGTCTGGTGGTTCATTGGAGTCCTGTGATCCACTGGTTTCTGGTGGTTCATTAGAGTACTGTGATCCACTGGTGTCTGGTGGTTCATTAGAGTCCTGTGATCCACTGGTGTCTGGTGGTTCATTGGGGTCCAGTGATCCACTGGTGTCAGGAAATCCACTAGTGTCTGGTGGTTTATTGGGGTCCTGTGATCCACTAGTGTCAGGAAATCCTCTGGTGTCTGGTGGTCCATTGAGATAATGTGATCCATTAGTGTCAGGAAATCCACTGGTGTCTGGTGGTCTATTGGGATCCATTGGTGTCAGGAAATCTACTGGTGCCTGGTGGTCCATTGGGTCTGTGATCCACTACTGTCAGGAATTTCCTGATGTCAGGAAGTCCATTGGTGTCTGTTGCTCCATTGGGGTCCTGTAATCCACTGGTGTTTGGTGGTCCATTTGGATCCTGTGATCCACTAGTATCAGGAATCCACTGGTGTATGGTGGTCCATTGGGATCCTGTGATCCACTACTGTCAGAGAATCCACTGGTGCCTGGTGGTCCATTGGGTCTGTGATCCACTACTGTCAGGAATTTCCTGGTGTCAGGAAGTCCACTGGTGTCTGTTGCTCCATTTGGATCCTGTGATCCACTAATGTCAGGAATCCACTGGTGTCTAGTGGTCCATTGGGATCCTGTGATCAACTATTGTCAGGAAATCCACTGGTGTCTGGTGGTCCGTTGGGATCCTGTGATCCATTAGTGTCAGGAAAGCCGTCCATTGGGGTCCTGTGATCCACTAGTGTCAGAAAGTCCACTGGTGTCTGGTGCTCCATTGGGGTCCTGTGATCCACTAGTGTCAGGAAATCCACTGGTGTCTGGTTGGTGATCCATTGGGGCCCTGTGACCCACAGGTGTCTGGTGGACCATTGGGGTCCTGTGACCCACTGGTGCCTGGCAGCCCACTTAGATTTCACCAACTCATTGGTGTCCCATGGCCTACTGGTTTTAGGAGGCCCTTTGCTTAGTACTGATGGAAAACTGTGAACAGAGGTCAAGGACAAAGATTAGGGCAGTGTGGGTCAGTTCCTCTGACACTGAACAATAAAAAAATATTGATTGTCCAATCCAGTACTTGCAGTCAGACATCTACCTATTTAGTCCAAATAAGTGAACAATTGGAAATAAAATGTATTTTCAAATTATTTATATTTATTCTATAACCATAAAACCACAGATGTAAAGTAACAAGTACCCAAAAATAATTATATATCGACTCACAAAATCTTTTCAACACATTCAAGTGAAATTACTGGAGGCCCTTTGCTTAGTACATATACATATATAATAATATACTGTACATGTAAATGTAAATCATTAAGACTGACAGTAAAAAAAGTCCTCTAATTAAAAAGTGAATCAACCTATAAAGATGTTTTAAGAAGGTGAATGTGTGGTCTGAGCTGTTTTGGGTTTGAATCTGCTTGATCTGCCTATACACATACCAGGAAGTCAGATCATTCAGAGCCTTAAAATTCTGCAATAAAATATTAAGATTAAACAGAAACCGAAGACAAACTCATTTTAGTTTCAAACACTTCGTCTGGTTAATGTATGTAAAATATTTTTAAAAGTTTTGAACTTTATTTCAAAGAAGTGTTTAAATTGTAAAACATTTTAAAAATTGAAATAGGTCAGAGCAATTGAGATGTAAACACAACAAAACAATGACATTAAGCATTTGTGCGATACCAGGAACAAACTTATTCAAACAAATGTGGAATTAGTTAGTTGGATTATGATTTAAACTTAGTTGTATTATCTTAAACGGTCGTTTGTAGTTTTTTGGCTTCAAACTATTTCCGGGTTTTATCCAAACTCAGCAGTGCGCATGCGCCGCGCAGTGACGTGTCCTCTCAGTGTCAAACACTAACAGAGAGGGATGTAAAAATGATCGAAAACGCTCCGGATAAACGGATTTATCGTCGCCCTCGGCAGAAGTTTGGGTCATTTATGTGCTGGAATTACCTCCACGCTTAGCGTTTTAATCGATTATTTTAGGCTGAGCCGAGTAAAACTGGTCTACGTTACTTTTCTTTGAGTTTCGGACCGGGAGACTCATTGTCGTCGAACTTTAGCGAGCTAACCGGAGAGAAACTAGCTGCGCTCGGTAAACACGAGCATGTTAGCCGGCGTCACGCGGGCGGTGCTTGGCTTACTTCTCCTATTTACTCGAAGTTAAACCCGCAGAAGAAGGAAGAGCCGAAGCGGGTCGGACCGAGGTTTAGCTGGAAACGGCAGGAGCCGAAGGCGAAGACGGGAGGATGATGCCCCGGAGGCGACTGGACAGCCGAAGCGGTCTGCCCGCCGGGCTGCTGGGGGACACCCAGACCCGGATCAGCCCGGAGCCGCTGGAGAGCGTCTATGACGTCACTGGAGAGCTGGGGAGGTGAGGGTTCTGGTTCTGAGAGGAGTTCTGATCATTTGTCTTAATCCGGGTTTTTTTTTTTCTCCATTGTATTTTGATTAACAATCTTGATAAAGTTTTTAGATTTTGCACCAGTCAGGTCTTTGACCCTCATATCAGGACTAATCAAAACCAATCAGATCTTCACCAGGTTCTGAACTTACTCACATCTATCTAACCTGTAGTGTCCAAAAACACACAACAGGGCCTACGTGCCGTTATTTATAAAACAAAAAACTTTTTTTTTTTTTGTCTGCTCCTGAGCAGACAAGTGTGAGCACAACGCCAAGGCGGACAGACACCAGCAATGACCAGTAGACAAGCTGTTGCCAATCAGTGTGGGAAGGGTCAGAGTTCATTCACAAACTATCTGGGGTCCATCAACCTTTAGAAGTGAAACATGTTCTAGATTAAAGTCAACCTGAAGGGCAGACCATACAGTGCTCAGGGACATTTGGACCATTTTCTTCCACCTTTAAACCGTCTCTTTGACACCCTGTGAGATGTTCTTTAGTTTTTAAGTCTTTTATTATGTGTCATGGTTTGATATGTTCTGTAAAACCCCAGAACTTTAAGGTGTGTGACTTTTTCCTCCCACGACTGCATTTAAACCTTGGACGACTCTGCTCAGACGTTCTGGAGTCGACGGCCATGTTTGGACCTTGGACTGTGCTCCGTAACCACGGTGACGCAGCAAGACATCTGTCATGTGTTTGTGTGTGTGCGTCCAAACTGCGACGTGCTCAGGTGTGTTCGAGGCGACGCATCGTGATCAGTCAGGAGGAAGAAGGGAACCGGCCCGCGTGGGAAACGGACCTTCAGAAAAGAAGAACTTTGTTTGTGTCAGAAACAGGAAGCAGTGCAGTGAAACCTCGTTACCTTTAATAACTCGCCCCGCTGTGACCGGAACCACGTCTCAAACGGAAACTAGAGCTTGAATCTTTGTTTCAAAAACGGGCCGGTCCAAAAGAACTGCTGGGCGTTTGATAAAACGCAGGAATTAGATTCAGCGGCCTCGAAACTGATAAACAAGTTCACAAGTCATAAAAACAGATTAGAAGTTTTAAATTATTTTGTCAGGATTTATTTTATAAAATGACTCGTACAATAATTCTCAGTCGGGTCATCTGGACAGTTCCTTTTTTATAGAGGTGTTTCGCCCTCCATCCAGAGGACTTCATCAGTCAGAGGAGTTCCAGTAAACACCTTAAGTGGTGGGGAAACGGTTTAGACTGACGAAGCCCTCAGGATAGAGGGTGAAACGTCTATATAAAAAAAGAAACTGTCCAGATGACCTGACTGACAATTATTGGATTTGATACCTGGATGATTGAGCATGAACTTTGTTGACTGGTGTCATTTTTAAAGCTGCTGAGACGAGAGGAGCTTAACTTTAATCTGAAGCCGTTTTTTTTTTTATTCTCAATGCAGCATGTTGTTTATTTATGTTTAAAACTTAACTGCCCTTCATTAATAGAAATATCTGAAGATACTGTGTTGGTCTGTTAGTAAAATATCTCCTGAACTACTGGATTGTGTGCATCCACAACTGTAGACCTGATTCAAGATGGCCGCCACAGCCAGCTGACTAGCTCATTGAGTATTAGATATAGAGCTACGTTTTGCTGTGGTAGTAGCTGAGAATCATCCCCAACACGGCAATTTAAAATTAATAAAATAAGTTTTAATGTACAGTATTTTCATTCTGACACATGACAGAATATTGTTTATTTAACTTCCAGGGTTTATTTCAGAATAAAACCTAAAACTTCATAATGTTTAAATTCTTAAATCAGTTCAAAGTCGTGTTCACAAAACCTGAAAATATTTCAGTTTCGTTAAACACCGAAGTTCATCTCAATAATCCAGATTAAAAATCCAACAATGTTCAGTCAGGTCATCTGGACGGTTTCTTTTATTGCTGAGACGTTTCATCCAAAGGACTTCTTCAGTCTGAGGAACCACAAACATACTGAGCGTTAACGTTGTTTCTCTAACGGTTAATGAGACCTTTGTGTTTTCTTGTAACAAAATAAAATGTTTAAAGATCAAAGTTATTACCGGTGAACGACGGGAGGTGTCATGAGGAAACGTTCGGTCCTGATGTTCTGCATTTTCAGAACCACATGTCATTTTAGTCAACGTAAAACTAAATAACGGATCAACTCTTCACCAGGACCAGATCATGAATAAAAGTTCTGGAGTTTGTTTTGAAATGTTTTGTTTCCTCAGGGGGAAGTTCGCGGTGGTGAAGCGTTGCGTGGAGAAAACCTCGGGGAAGGCGTTCGCCGCCAAGTTCCTACGGAAGAGGCGTCGAGGGCGGGACTGCCGGGGCGAGGCGGTCCACGAGATGGCTGTCCTGGAGCTGGCCCGGAACAACCCGCGGGTCGTCAACCTGCACGCCGCGCACGAGACCGACCACGACATCATCCTCATCCTGGAGTAGTGAGTGTGGTCCTGAGGCTCGGTCCGGTCCGAGTCGGCCGAGAACGCAGTTCTGTTTAAAACAAACGGGTCAGAACCGGTTCAAGTGGCTCTGACTTACATGTTCAATAAATCTCACTGCTCTTGTCCTTAACGCCACCTTTCAGAATTAAAGCTGCTCTGTCTTTCAAAATAAAAGCTCCAGAAGTTTCCCTGGGCCTCCTAACCGTCCCGTTTCCTCCCTGCAGCGCAGCGGGGGGAGAGATCTTTGACCTGTGTGTGTCCGAGGAGCTGCTGCCCGAGGCCCAGATCACCCGTCTGATCAGACAGACCCTGGAGGGGGTCCACCAGCTCCACCAGACCAACCTGGTCCACCTGGACCTGAAGGTGTCGCACGCCGACAGCACACATTCACAAGTTCAACTTTCTTTTTCACAACACCGTTTATGTTTTGGTTCTGAACCTCCCGAGTTTGGCGGCACGGTGGCTCAGTTGCTGCCTCAGTGAGAAGGTCGCCGGTTCAAATCTCGGCCGGGGTACCTTTCTGGGTGGAGTTCATTTAATTTAATAATCAGTTTGTTTATTGTGCAAGTTGTGATAAAGAACTTGTGAAAGACCAACCTCCAGTTCTGATCTGATAAAACCATAAATAATCCAGATTATTTATAATCTGTCACCCGGAGTCTTGTTAATGAGCAACCAGTCGATGCAGACACATGAACCTGAAAGTATTTAACCCGATGAGGTTTAGCAGACAGTCCGGGTCCAGGTGAGACTTGGTTCTAGTCTGCGGGTCTTCGTTTTGCATCGCGCTGTGAGAGCGTGTGTCTGTAGCTGCGGTTTGTTCAGCGTCGGGGGGCGGGTCCACATTTCATCATCGGTGCCGTCTCTTCTTCCTGTCCAGCCCCAGAACATCCTGCTGACCCACCTGTCTCCTCCTGGGGACATCAAGATCGTGGACTTCGGCCTGGCGCGCCGTCTGGGTGGGGCCGGAGAGCTGCGGGAGATTATCGGCACGCCGGAGTACGTGGGTAAGACCCCCCCCCCCCTGCAGCTCGGTCCAGGAGCGTTTCTGGATTTCTGATGTTGGTTTTTGTCTCTTCAGCTCCAGAGATTCTGAATTATGAGCCCATCACAACAGCAACTGACCTGTGGTGAGTCCATGCTCCCAGAACCGGGCCTGAGGCCGCCCTGCAGGACCCAGATCCACAGTAAACCCTCTGTAACTGCAGCCGGACCCTTTTACTTTGAGCCTCGTTCACGTGTTAAGAAGTCCAGACCCGACAGAACCTTGAATCAAAAAGCTGCGTGTCGGTCCGGCGCCGACGGTCCAGTTGACTCTTCTGTTTGTCCTGCACAGGAGCGTCGGCGTCATCGCCTACATGCTGGTGACGGGCGAGTCTCCGTTCGCCGGAGACGACAAGCAGGAGACGTACCTGAACGTGTCCCAGGTCAACGTGGACTACAGCAGCGAGTCCTTCTCCAGGGTCTCCGAGCTCTCCGTGGACTTCATCCGCAAGCTGCTGGTCAAAGCTCCGGAGTGAGTTCGAGTTTTGTTTCAGGGGTTCGACAGAAAACCCGAGTCCAGTCGGGTCCTGTTTGAACATCAAACGATCGTCCTGACCTGGTTTTCATTAAAATCATATTTGACACGCAGGACAACTAAAACATTACTCTGATCTATTTCATCTGAAGTAGTGAGCTGCAGTTTGTCCCAGCAGAGCTGCCGTAGTTTCCTGTAGCATAAACACGCTGCAGTCAGATTCACTGAACTCTGGATCATACCTGTCTCTGAGCAACACCTGAGGTCATTATGACGTCATTAAAATCTTTAAAACATTTATTTGTGAACATTTGCACTATTCAACACAATGCTAATCCCGTTAGCCTTCCTATGGCAGTTTTAATGTTAAGTTAGCATTATGCTAATTCCAGTTCAGCAGCCTGTGAGGTCTTTTATGCATTGATTCTTTATTAGACATGAAAATATATGATCTGGTCTTTATTGATCCAGATCCTGAGTTAATTACAAACGTTTAACCAACGTTCCTCTTTAGTGTTTGCCCAAGTGCTGTGGCAGCCATCTTAACTCAGATCCAGTAATCACTGCTGTCCTGTGCTGCAGGAGATATTTTGCTAACAGTTACAGGACAGCCCACCTCTCGTGGCAGCAGGTGACCTGTGGTGGTTCTGACGGTTCTGTTGTCTCTGACCGCAGGGACAGGCCAAGCGCCGCCGAGTGCCTCAGCCACCCCTGGTTGTGGCACCAGCAGCTGTATCTGAACCCGGAGCCGGTTCCGGCCCGGCCCGTCAGAGAGAGGAGCTGTGGCGCCAAGTGGGCGGCCCAACTGGAAGACCCCGAGGACAAGGAGAACTTCCTGGACTCGTCCCACTCTCACGCCAAGAAGTCCCGCCTGGAGGAGGAGGTGCCCGGAGACGGAGATGTTTGACGGCTGGAGGAGACGGGTCGGGTCGGGTCCAGACCGAGGGTCACTTTTAAATCCTTTTAATGACAGAAAACTTTACGTTAACCTGCTTTGATGTCAGACGGACCACAAGAGCCAAAGATAACCAGTTAATGATCCCCACTGTAACCTGAAGTGTTTGATTCTCCTGAAGTTCTGATGAAGACCCGTGTTCTGAACCATCTTTAACCGCCGCCTTAAGCCAAGGAAATGATCCTGGAGGCAGGAAGTGTGACCGCAGTGTCCTCATTGACCCGCAGAACCTTCCTGAGGCCCGCCTGGTCCTTACAGGACGGGTTTAACCGTAGCTCAGGGTCGTAGTCAGAACTCATTTTTAATTGACTAAAAGTGAGATCTGTGGTTCCTATAGCAGATCTATGGTAACAGATCTGGTTCCTATAGCAGATCTGTGGTTCCTATAGCAGATCTGTGGTTCCAATAGCAGATCTGTGGTAACAGATCTGGTTCCTATAGCAGATCTGGGGTTCCTATAGCAGATCTGTGGTAGCAGATCTGGTTCCTATAGCAGATCTGGTTCCTATAGCAGATCTGGGGTTCCTATAGCAGATCTGGTTCCGATAGCAGATCTGTGGTAACAGATCTGGTTCCTATAGCAGATCTGGGGTAACAGATCTGGTTCCTATAGCAGATCTGGTTCCTATAGCAGATCTGTGGTAACAGATCTGGTTCCTATAGCAGATCTATGGTAGCAGATCAGTTTTTAGCACTTGGTGAAGCCACGAACAAAGGAGGGGTTTTGTGTGTGTGTGTGTGTGTGTGCGTGTGTGTGTGTCAGGGGGTCTGGTCTCTTCCTGTTTTCATCTCAGGGCCGTGCTGCTGCCTCTCGCTCTCACTCTTTTATTCCTCCAGGCCTTCTGTCATAGAATTATTATTATTTATGTGTTGATTTATATTTTCTGTAAATAATGGTCTTGGGTTTCGTAAACGGCTGATTCTGAAGAGACGGCCGATAATTTAAAACAGGAAGCATCAGATGGTGAAACTTGAAGTTGAGGCGGTGCAGAGAAGTGAAGAAACGATCAGGAAACGTTGGTTCTGATGAACGGGTTTCTCAGGACATTAGACGTTTTTGAGCAGGTGTTGCTTTAATGAAGGCAAGAGGACGTTGGACAGAAAGTTTTAGACGTTTCTTACGTCAGAATACATTTAATCTGGATTATGTCCTAATATATTTATTTCTGTTCATTTTGACTTTAAATTTTTTTTTTCTCTCGTGCGTGACCTCAACACTCCGTTTGTCTCGGATCGCTGCAGCAACATTCCCGCTCTGGTTCTGAGGTGTCAAACAGAACCTCTCTGTTTGTCCTCGGCGGG
The DNA here is from genome assembly GCA_031762415.1 of Simpsonichthys santanae. Taxonomy (NCBI): domain Eukaryota; kingdom Metazoa; phylum Chordata; class Actinopteri; order Cyprinodontiformes; family Rivulidae; genus Simpsonichthys; species Simpsonichthys santanae. The sequence goes on from JARVLU010000255.1 coordinate 5,830,120, forward strand.
GGACACGGCGGGCTTTGTGAGCGGGGACAGGCGTCTCCCGTCACGCTCGTCTCGTCCTCTGCTGCTGCTTGACCTCATCGATGTTCTGTTGATGGTTCTGTTGGACTGAAGGTCACACCAGACACGAGCAGACGTTTTATTTTATATTTTAAAACATTCTGTTAAAAAAAAAAAAATCAAGCCAACACGTTGGCACGGCAACTGGAGAAGCTGATTAAAGGTTGTAGAAGAACATGCAGAGTTCTGTCTTTTGTCCTCCTGGGTCCAGCAGGACCGTCCGTCTTTCTGTCCACGAGCTCAAAGGAATGGATCTGAAGCTACATTCAGCAGCAGCCAGGCTTAAACACTTTTTTTTTACGACCAGAACCGGAGGTCCGGTCTGAGCTGTGGTCAACGTTTGCAGACAGGAAGAAGCAGAAATAAAATCCCCTTCAAGAAACTGAAGCAACGAAGCGTCTAAAGTGCAGGACTTCAAGAATGTAGGAGCTACACCTCCGGTTCTGGATTGAGCAGCCGATCGCGGGCCGGTTCTGAAATAAACAGACGGAGCTCAGAACTCCAGGAGGACCCTGAAGTGGTTCTGGATGGACGGGGGCTCGTCCTCAAAGTGCAGCTTCTTGCTGGGACAGGCCCCCAGCTCCTCCAGGGTTCTGATGAAGTGACCGTGCTCGCGGCCCACCCAGGCCCGCATCGGGTCGCACACCTCGTACGGTGTCACGTGGGCGTGGACCGACACCCCGCTGGCGGCGAGCTCCTTCAGCGCCGCCCAGTCCGTCACCCAGGTCTCGCTGCCGCCCGGGTGGCCCCCGTCCAGCCAGAACATGTCCGAGATCCGCTTCACGAAGGACGACATCCGCGGGTCCGAGCGGGCCCCGGGGAGCTCGTACACCAGCTGGTTCAGAACCACGCAGCCTTTACTGAAACCCACCAGGACCAGGGAGAAGCTGAGGGGGATGCAGTCGGCGCCGCCTGGTGGAGGGAGGGGGTTCAGTTTGGCTCGCTCCGTCCCGTTACTCAGCAGGGTTCTGGGTCAGAGTCAGAACAAACATGAACAAGAGACACGACGTAGAGAAAATGTCTTTTTTTTCTACATTTGTTGCAAAAGAGCAAATTATTAAAAATTAAACAGAGGAAAACACATTTAAGGAAAACTAGATAAACTGAAAAGACAAAAAAACATTTTTAAACTGGCAGAAAAAAAAGCTGCAAGGAGCAGAAATTACCACCAAAACATAGAATTCATCTGAAAACAGCTGAAATTACCAGTAAGTAAAAAATGGTAGCTGAAAAGGTAGAGCAAGCTTAAAGTAGCAGAAGAAAAAAGAAAGTTTGCCCAATTATGCGGAAAGAAGCAGAAACGAGCAAAAAGAAAGTGGAAATTATTTGAAGAAAGCTAAAATTTGAAGGGGAAAAAAACAGCTGAATAGTAGCTAAAGATGCAGAAATAAGCTTAAATTACCAGAAGGAAGTGGAGAGAGCACAATTGTGCCTTATTAGGCTGAAAGAAGCAGAAATGAGCACAAAATGTGGAAATTACCTGAAAAATGCTGAAATTAGCATAAAAACAGCTGAACAGTAGCTAAATAAGATAAAAGAAGCCTAAATTACCAGAGGGAAGTCGAGAAAGTTTTTTTTTTTTTTTTTTCTGAAAAAGTTTGAAATGAGTGCAAAAACGTGGAATTGTCTGAAAAAGCTAAAAAATAGTAGCTGAAATTGCAGAAAAAGCTGAAGCTTTCAGAAATACGCTGAAAGGGGCATAACAAGCTGAAATTAGCAGAAACAAGTTAGAAGAAGCACAAAAATGTTATTTAGAGCCGTAAAAAGTTGTAAAGAGATCTGAAGATTTGAAGGATGAAAAATGAGCTCAGTTCATTTTCTATGAGCAAGAAAAGGCTAAATATTTCAAAAAGCTAAAGCTGCACCAAAACCAAACGTCAAAGCACCGTTCTCCTGAACGAGCTGAACGTTTATGTACGATTTGTAGGAATGGCACAAAAACTGTGGAACGAGAAAGATTAAAGAGGAGCAGCCGAAGATTAAACATTAACATCCTAAGGTTAAAGAAGAGCAGTCAAAAGTTAAGAGGAGCAGCCGAAAGTTAAAAAGGAACATCCAAAGATTAGAGGAACAGCCGAAGATTAAAAAGGAGCAGCCGAAGGTTAAAAAGGAACATCCAAAGGTTAAAGAGGCGAGTGGACCTGAACACATCCAAAACCACAAACAGGGAACAGAACCAGAGGTCTGAGGGAACATATCGACAGGAACGTGGGATGAAGTCTAACCTGAGCTGCTGAAACGCTCCACACTCGGCCGAATACCCAGAATGCTCCGGGGCGCCCAACACGTTGCTCTCCACAAAGTTCTGGTAGCAGCTGAACTTGTGAAGGTACATGTGGGAGGCCCGGACCACCCAGATGTGGTGGTCGGGGAACCGCCGACCCAGGATGAAGGCAACCTTCTCCAGACTCCAGGAGGTCCACTGAGCCGCCTCTGGCTGCACAGCCATTTCCTCCTGGAAGTTCTGAACCCAGAAAAGAGAAACTTGAATAAAAACAGAGTTGATGATTTAATTTCACAGACTTTATTCATAAATAAATAAAACCCAGCTCTAGAGTCAAAAAGGCCCATGAGGCTTCGTGAGTCATTTTGACCCAAGGGCAGGAGGAGATTAAAACCTTGACTGCAATGCTTCAGCACTCAGTTTGTTTTATGGGTCAGTCTCAGCTACTGCCACACCCAACTTTAGCTCCATGTCTAAAATTAACCCCCCAAAAAAAGCAATTTTTGTGTTGTCTATGGTTTAGCTGTGGCAGCCATCTTGCTGGCTGTGCTCGAGTGAGCGCCTGACCACTGAGATCCTAGGCAGGAAATTCGGCTCGTGACAGCAGGACAGGATCGTGCACCTGCACCTGCAGCTGACTGTTCGCAGCGACAAGGAGCTCGGCAGGCTCTTGAGACGGCTCTGGGAAGAGTTCTGCCCAGCATTTGGGCGGTCCCGCTGCCTGAAGGAACCGCGAGTCCAGCCTAGTCTGGGTGGACTGACTGGAAGGCATCTGCGGCCAGTTTCTTCAGGTTCGCTGTGGGACTTACCTTTACAAGAGATTCTACCTGCAGCCACCAGCATCTACAACATCTGAATGAAACGAGGATAACAGCTAATAACATTTAATTTACCTTTGGGGATTAATGAGGCATTTTTTAATTGAATTGGTTGTACATGTTGTATTCTACCAATAATTACTTTTAAGTGTTTTCTTTAAAGGCATTAACTGGTCAATGGGATGTTTTGCTAACAGATACAAATACATCACCTAGACCACAGGACTGTTTTTCAAATACTCAAATATTACACCAACATACTGTATATTTATTATTTATGCGTAGCTATATTTGGTATAAATAAGGTAGAAGGCCAAATGTTTGGCAAAATTCACAAAAACATGTAAAAATAAAATAAAATGTCCAAAAACACAAATACTGTACAGTATTTAAAGTTTTTGGTGATTTCCCTACAAAATGCTCAACTTGTCAACTTTTTAAAATTTGAAGAAAAAAAAATTTACTAATTGCTCCACATCAAGTAAAGTTTTTCCTGAATAAAAGTATTTATTTTTTGTCTTCTTGCACCCAGATTTCACTCAGTTCTCTACAGATCACACCCCTGAACTCCTGTGCACTTCCACAAACTCAAAGGCTTTTTAAAAACGTGTCTGTCTGTCTTATTGAGTGCTGCCAGGGAGTGTGGTTGCCATGGTGACCCTTGTGAGCCACTGGCAGCTAAAAACATTTAATTTTCTGCAGGTTTCACCGTAAATTTTCGGCCAATTTTGTTGGATTACATGAGTTTAAAACAACTAACGCTGAGATGGATGTCGGAAAATTGACAAGAATGTCCCTCCTGCGCCGCCATACGAACATGAAAACCAGTGACTGTGAGAAACCCTGGTCTCATCACCGGCCTCACCTGGATGTCTCCGTGGAAAAACACCACGTGCTTGTTGTTGTCGTCCTCGTCGGGCCGCTGCAGCAGCAGCAGGTCGTTGGCTCGGTTCGGGGCGCAGCCCGGGACTCCGAGCAGCTTCTGCAGCTTTCTACGGCCGGGGCTCCCCGCTGCTGATCCCCGCAGCCCCCGGAGCTCACAGGAGGGCGTCGCCGCCAAGGAGCTCATCGCTTTGGCCACAGTTACCAAGGTGAAGCCGACCGCCCGGATAACTAACATAAAACCCAGACGTAAGAAGTTTTGTTCCTCCTCTCCGCGTTACATGCTGCTGCGGCTAACCTGATGCTAACGGACCGAACAGACTCGACCGTGGCCGATTACCGAAGAATATCGATCACCACGCGCCTCCCGATCATTATTTTTATCACATTGTGGCTAATTGTGAATAAACACGCATCATCGTTCCGCATACGTTTTTTCAATCACGTCTGTTTGTTGGTTTACAACCACCGAGAGGCGCTGCGCGGTTTTAAACAGACACTTCCGTATTTGTCCGGAAGTAAAGACACGTTAGCAAGATAAGACTACTCCATGTACTTCCGCTTTGGCTTCGCTGGTCATTACACAGCTGTACAGTCGAAAACTTTAAATAAATCCTTAAAATTATTCGTAGATGTTTAGATAATTGTTTGTTTTTCATTCTTGTCTTTTTTCCTTTTTTTTTTTTTTTTGCTTGATCGGATTGAATCTAAGTGGATTATAAATTTTAGTTTGACCTGAAATACAAGTTGAATTATTATAGGAAGTATATAGAATTGATCTGATAATTCTCAATCAGGTCATCTGGACAGTTTATTTGTGATTAATTAAGAAAGTAATTAAGAAAAATTAAATGTTTTAGCTGCCAGTGGCTCACAAGGGCCAACATGGCAACCACACTCCCTGACAGCACTCTTAATAAGACAGACAGACACGTTTTTAAAAAGCCTTTGAGTTTGTGGAAGTGCATAGGAGTTCAGGGGTGTGATCTGTAGAGAACTGAGTGAAATCTGGGTGCAAGAAGACAAAAAATAAAAAAATAATAGTGACACCTGGATTATTGAGCATGAACTTTCTTATATAGAATTGAGTAAACCAGAGGAGCCCAAGCCAGTGTATCTCTGGTTCTGGTCCCAAACCCGGGTAAATGGTGATGGTTGTGTTAGGAAGTGCATCCGACATAAAACATTTTAGCCAAAACTAATATGCAAATTCATCTAAGCGATGCCATACTGGATCGGTCAAGGTCCCAGATTAACGACTCCCACCAGTGCTGTTGACAAACAGGTTGCCGGCATAAATTTTGCTACTTTTATTCAAAGACCACGAGGAGGGAAATGTGTCCAGAGACAGAGGGAGAAGAGGAAAGACAATGTAGGACTGACAGTTGCAACTCTAAATGTGGGAACAATGACAGGCAAAGGTAGAGAGCTGGCTGGCATGATGCAGAGAAGGAAGGTAGATGTTTTACGTGTCCAAGAGACCAAGTGGAAGGGTATGGCGATAGAATACTGTATTCACAGGGAGAAGAGTGGGGGTGGATTTTGCCAAGAGAATGGAAATGGCAACACTTGTTTCCAAAAGAGAGATGAACATAGACCTTTAGAGTGGAGGCAGGAGTACGCAGGTAACTACATTCAGTGTAGAAGAGGAAACTTGAGGGAGATTGGGGAATGTAAGGTTGTGGCAGGGGAGAGCGTGGTCAGACCGCATCGGATGGTTGTGTGTAGAATGACTGTTGTTGTGAAGACGAAAAGGGTGAAATCGGAGAAGACCAAATGGTGAAAGCTGAAGAAGGAAGAATGTGAGAAGTTCAGACAAGCTGTTAAAGGGTCTGGGTGGTAAGAAAATGCTTCCAGACAACTGGGCTACTACAGCAGCAGTAATTAGAGAGACTGGTAGGAAGGACAGAGAAGATAAACACACAATTCTTAAATAATCTTTGGGCCAAAGAAGATCCAGTTGTTTTATTAAACCAGTCACAGATAAATTGACTGATTGAGCTCAGAGCCTCCAGCAGGTGGCAGTGCTGATTTTTATTTTTTAGGTGGAAGGTACATTTTTAAAGTGGACTCTTGTTCTGAGCTGGAAGCTTCAGCTGATCAGAGTTCGATGAAGCATGGATGATGATCTGGACCTCTGAACTTTTCTGGATCAACACACGGCTGCACGTGCCTTTGACCTGTTTGGTCGTCCTGTCTCAGATAAAAGTGTTTCATTTCCTCCAGGCTGAACTTTGAACCAGTTCTGTAACTGTAGTTTGGCTTATTTACAGATAAATTTGGAGCAAAACACTCAGACTGATCATTTTTGTGCTGTCTGGATGGGTTTGGATTTATATTATCTCCTGAAAGGTAAGCAATACATTTTAAAAAGTTATGAATTTAAGTTGAAAGCAGACATTAAATTAGTCTTGTCAGTTTTAATTAATATAATCTGTTCATGATTATATATTTGATGCAGAAACAGCCCATGTTTACTGCAGTACCTGAGAGCCACTATATGTCACACTTCCTGTAAACTGGACCTTTAAACCCAGATTGAAACAAGCCGGTCGTAACTTTAGTCAACAAATTGTTATTTAAAAGTTCGTCAACAAAAGGTGCATGTTATTAATGTTATTTTGCCTAATCTACATGTTTTACAGATTAGAAAAGCGTGTTTTTGTTCTTGCAAAAACATGAGCTCTGGCGCTTTGGGCCGACGCCTGGTGGCGTGTCTTCTCAACGTCTCTGAGGCTCGCAGGAGAGACGTGGTGGAGCAGGTCGCCCGAGCGGCTCTGTGCAACGTCGAAGGTCGGTTTCATGCACCTTTGCTCTGAATCATCACACTGAGCTTTATGACCAAAACAAACCACAGAAATGGTTCAGATTTTACCAGCAGACGACAAAAACTGCATTAACATCCTGAGGATGGCAACAGACGTCTGAAGAAACGTCTCCTGCATGACTGCAGGCGTGCATCTAATGATTACTGAGGGTTTCATTAAAATCTGTCCGGTTGGTCGTGACATTTTGCTAACAGAGAGACGTGAACACACAGTCACAATTGCATGATCACCCATGATGATAACATAAATGAAATATTTGGAAATGTTTGTAAATGTGTGATTATTGTTCAGGGGTGAAACGGGAGGACGCCACAGTTCTGAACATCTTCAGCGATCACGACTACAACCGCTCCGTCATCACCATCGTGGCCTCCATCGACTCCATCAGTAAGTAGTGACTCATCTGACGCGTTCCTCTGTGGGAAAGATGAACTCAGAGCTCCTCTTTAACCTCTTAAAACATTACAAACCCTTTAATTTGTCCTCTGGAAAAAAAACTGCTGACTTTCCTGTAAACTCATAATATTTCTATAAGCATCCTTTAAGCCTTAGGGAGGCTTAAAGGCTTCGTTTGCATTTTCCAGGAAACTCACAATAAACTTAATTTAAGCTTCTTATAAACTCTCTGTAAATTTAAAATTTAAATAAAATAATAATAAATGAAAAATGTCTCATACAAAATCCTTTTAAACTCCCTGTAGACTTCCTACCCCTGGAAACTTTCAGTTAACTGTGTAAACATTTTGTAAAAAAATAAAAACTTGTAAGCATTTTGTAAACTCCCTGTAAACGTCCTGGAAACGTCTAATAAAGCGCCTGTAAAAGTCTTGTAAATTTCTTGTGAGCTTCTGGCAAACATTTAGTGAACTCACCATAAACATCCATCCAGTATCTTTACTCGCGTCTTCCTTTTCGGGTCACGGGGGTCACTGGTGTCCATGTCCAGCCATCACTGTGCGAGAGACGTGGTACACCCTGGACAGGGTGCAAGTCCATCACAGGGACACAGAGACAAACTCTCATTCTCACCTAGGGGCAATTTAGTTACCAATCAGCCTAACATGCATGTTTTTTGGTCTGTGGGAGGAAACTGGAGTACCTGGAGAAAACCCACTCATGCACTGAGGGAACATACAAACTCCATCCAGAAAGGCCCCAGGCCGGGATTTGAACCAGAGCGACCTGCTCGCTGAGAGGCAGCAGCTTTACCAACTGTGCCACCATGCTGCCCATTCACTGTAAACATCTTGTAAAAAAAAAACAACAACCTGTAAACGTCTTGTGAGCTTCTTGTAAACTCCCTGGAAACATCCTGGAAACTCCTTATAAACATCTAGTAAAGCACTTATAAACGTCCTGTAAACCTTCTGTGAGCTTCTGGTAAACATATTGTAAAAATAAATAAACTTGTAAACCTCTTGTAAGCATCTTGTAAACTCCCTATAAATGTACTTTTAAACTTTCTATAAACATCCGGTAAAGAGCCTGTAAATGTTGTGAGCTTCTTGTGAACATTTTGTAAACTCCCCGTAAACAGCTTGTAAAAAACTTGTAAATGTCCTGTGAGCTTCTTGTAAACATATTGTTAAAAAAAAAAAAAGAACTTGTAAACCTCTTGTAAGCATATTGTAAACTCCATATAAATGTCCTTTAAAACTTTTTATAAACATCCAGTAAAGAGCCTGTAAATGTTTTGTAAACGTCCTGTGAGCTTCTTGTAAACTCTCTGTAAACATCTAGTAAATAGCTTGTAAACATCTTGTAAACTTACAGCGAGCTTCTTGTAAACATATTGTAAAAAAAACTTGTAAATTTAGTGCAAGCATCTTGTAAACTCCCTATAAATGTCTTGCAAACTCTCTGTAAACATCTAGTAAAGCAAATGTAAACGTCTTGTAAACTTACTGTGAGCATCTTGTGAACATTCTGTAAACTCACTGTAAACATATTGTAAAAAAACAACTTCCTGTGAGCTTCTTGTAAAAATCATCTAAACGGTCTGTAAATCTGTAAAATCTTTTGTTTAGGTTCCTGCGTCATTAGTATAACGGTGTTCTGTGTCATGTGTTCTAGGGGAGGCAGTTCTTTCTGCATGCCAGAAGGCATGCATGCTCATCGACATGAGTTCACACATGGGGGTGCACCCGTGTTTGGGAGCCGTTGACCTCATACCTATTTATCCTCTGGGGGAGGACGTGGAGGTGGAGAAGTGCGCTCAGGAGGCTCGGGGTGAGGAGTTTAGTGTCTTGTAACCTCGTGGATCACCAATAAATATCACTCGAGTGAGGTTTAGTGTGGAGGGGGCAGGCGCTGAGGAGTTGTGTTATTAATCGGATTTACTATAAAGCTGGTGCTATTTTTTGCACTTTAATTTGGGAAGTTTTGCTGAATCTTTGTCCTATTTATCCATTCATGTATGTTAAATAAAATAAAATCTGACAATGATAAGATGAAGGAAACAAACAAAAAATTATGTGAAACTGGGACTTGATAAATCTTCTGGTTCTGATCTGGTGTTGAAACAGCCTATAGTCATATGACCGGGCGATCCAACTGTTTTAATAAATAAAATGTAATATTTCATGTGTTTCAGTGTGAGTGCACTTCCTTTTAGAACAGAATGAGGTCCAAATGATTTGTTTTTATTGAACTGACAGAGCATCGCAGCATTCTGTTCGACGTGAAGTGGAATAAAGCTGTAATTTATATATTAAAACGTTTGTTTTAAGGACGACAAACTGTACCAAAATAGTCCTGTATTTACAGTTTGAAGCTTGTGCTATGACGTGTTGATTAGGCTGACACGTTAACAGCTGACTAAACGACCACGCGTCCTGCTGATAATGAGCGTGCACTGAAGTGTGAACCTTTATGGTAACCATCTTGGTGTGATAACAGGATTATAATTAAAATCGGGCCTGTGATGATCATTTTTCCTGCTTCTGTCGTTCCCCCTGATGGGTCTTGTAACGTATTTGTGCTCTTCTGCTGGCTCAGCTGTAGCTCAGGAGCTCACAGAGAGGGTCCAGGGTACAAGCGCCTTCCTGTTCGGCTGGGCTGACTCCCCCTTACAGCGGGGGCTGGCGCGCAGGAGGAAGGAGATGGACTGGTTCAAGAAGAGCCCGGACTTACGGGCCATAAGGCCCGATGTTGGGCCACAACCACAGAGACGCTACGGCCTGACAGGTGAGCTGTGAGGACGTGTAAAAACTTGAACAGCTGATTGTGACCGAATCTTGAAGTAAAGTTAGTTTGGTGTTCAGGTAGCTCAAAGATCAGACTTTGGACGGTGGGACGGCAGAACCTGCAGCCACACCGTAAATAAAGGTGGAGCCAGTTGCTGTGGAGATGCTGCTGGAGTTTTCCTGCCTCTCACTTTAAGCAGCCCCAGCTGCATCAGATCAGCTGGGCTGTGTCATGTTTTATGTTAACAGAGGGAGAAGTTGGGTATTGTACTCCAATTTTTACATTTTTGTCTAGATAGGATTTGTTGTTGTAAATGTACTGTATTTCTTTTTTTAGGTTGCTGTTTAGACACCTCTTCAGTAAGTTTATTTTGTTGGTGACACTACTGGTAGTTTAGTTTGTTTAATTTGCTTCCTACCCTAGTGTGTCAGAATGGTCTGATCAATCACTTTATACGTTCCCCTCTTGTTTCCATCAGGGTGTCAGTTGGTGTTTTAGTTCTATGTTGGTGCCTTACTTAAATTTTGTTCTGCTGACCTCTTTTTTGAGCCCAGAACTGCAGTACAGTATTTTGATTTTTTTTTATTTATTTATAAATTTGAACCTCTTTTTGGCCAATCGCCTGTGCCTCTTTTGCTGGTATATGTGGCTCTAACATATGGTGTCAGAAGTGGGATTTCTTTTTTATTTTGCCAGCAAAGAGCACAGTTTTTTTTTCCTTCTATTGCCACAAGTAAACAAAATAAGCAACATGGAGGACGGAGCAGGAGAGGCAACGATGTAGTGCCACAGGAAGCAGAAACGATAAATCAGATCAGTGAGGATGTTTGAAGCATAAATAATTAAAAACCCAGCATTCCTTGAAGGACTGTACGTCGCTCGCTTCATGCTACAGTTTCAGATCTAGTTTACACAAAAACAATCTCCTTGATACAGATTCTTTGATGCTGATTGTAAAAACATTAAAAACGACAAATTGGCCCATATTGAGGCGAGACTCAAGTCAAAAAACGACCAAGGTGGACCTAGTAAACCAGGACAGGGTTGAAGTGAGTTGTGGTGAGACTGGAGAAATGATGAACAGTTTATCTGGACTAAAGTCCAGTTCTAATTGGGAGAACCTGAGGCTCTGGGGTCAGGTTACAGTTAAGATATGAAGGGTTAGGCTTGTACTGGTTTTCATTTCATTTCAAATTCATTAACCTGCCTGAAGACACTGGAGGAGACACTCAAAGTGTTTCAGTTTTACTAACTCGCTGTATTTTCTGTTTGACTTCAGGCGTCGGGGCCGGTCCATACGTCATGAACTGTAACGTCACCATCGACACCCGCGACGTGGCCGTTGGCCAAAGTATTGCTGCAGCCATCAGGGAGTCCACGCCCGGGGGCCTCCCTGGAGTCCAGGTGCTGGCGTTGCCTCATGAGGGCGCTGTGGAAGTCGCCTGTAATGTGGAGAGCACGGAGGGCCCCCCGCCCGGTCACCTGACAAACGACACCTGGCCGTGTTTCAACATCGACGGGACGCCCTACTGCCACGTCCCGGCCGCCCTGATCACAGCCAGGGTAGCTGAGCTGGCAGGAGCACAGGGGGTAGGCGTGAAGGGCACCGCCCTGGTGGGGTTTACCCCCCACGAGTGCAGGGACTTGGCAGAGTTTGCATTGTCAAGAGGGATCGGCGAGTTCTGGAAGGAGCAGCGGAGGATTCGGATGTAAACGACCTGGTGCTGACCTCACATCCAGCATCCAGTTTTTAGTTTCCTCCATACACTACTTGGACTGTACGTCAGCATACGTTCAGCTGTTTTAGCCATTCAAACGTTCAGCTCATTCAGGACATTGCAGCTCACATCTTTGGTCTTTGTAACTTTCATAATTTTTGAATTATTTATTAAAAAATTTGTAAAAATGCTTAAAAAACTGTGTAATCTACTTCAGCATACTTGCCACACTTTTGGCTACTGTTAAACTAATTTTTAGCTTTTAGCTTCTGCTTTGCTGATTTCAGCTTTTAACTACTGTTTGACAATTTTAGACTTTGCTATTGTTTTACAAGTTGCAGCTTCTAGCTACAGTTTTTATAACTGTACTTTTTATCTTTGTTTCACCGATTTTAGCTTTTAGTTCCTGTTCTGTTAATTAAAGGTTTTAGCTAATGTTTTGCTCATTTTTGTTACTGATTTGGCAGTTTTAGCTTGTAGCTGTTGTATTGAAGGTTTAGCTTTCAGCTACCGTTAGCTACTTTTAGCTTTACTCTTTTGCTTGTTAAATCTTTTGCTTTTCTCGTTTCAGTTTGTAGCTATCGTTTACCTAACTTTGGCTTAAAGCGTCTGTGCAACTGATTTTAGCTTTCATTTAGCTCATGTTAGCTTGTAGCTTTCATTTAGCCATTTTTAGCTTTCCTGCCATTTTTTTTGCTTTGGTTTAGCTAAAAGAAGCTTTTTGCCTTTGTTTTGCAAGTTTCAGCTTTGGGTTGATGTTTGGCTAATTGTAGCCATGTTATTTTTGCTCTGCTTGTCTTAATTTGAATAATTCAGTTTAAGTTCAATCTTTGACATATTTTGGTAAAGTCATTCATCGTTTAGCCTTTGTTTAGCTAAATGTAGCTTTTAGCCTTTGTTAGCTAAGTTGTCTTTGAGTTGTCACTTCAACAGATTTCGGCACATCGTTCAAATTTTAGCACTTCACCAGTTTTCTTGTTTTTAAAAATAAATATATTTTTCCTGATAAATAAAAGTCTCCTGACTGATGAGCCTGAATGTTTTTACGTAAAGTCAGGAACTCCAGAACAACCGGTTCTTTCTAATGTTTACTTCCAGTAAAATAAAACCCGTCTCTTTAAGCTGATGTTTCTTCTTTAAAAGCTAAAAACATTTATTTCAGTCCATCTCCCCTTCGACTGGACTTTGGTGCTTCGTTCATCAGAGTTTGTCTCATTTCCTGTTTTGGACTAAAGAGGATCTTGGTGTTTACACAACGAGGTTCAGCTGATGAGACTTTTCCCATCAGGGTCCACCATCGGCCTCACCGGGCCGGCTCTGTGGGAGCGCCGCCATCTGTGAGCGGTTCGGCTACTTTTATCTTCACAGATATGAGGAGTCGTGACTCTCCGAACAGAGCGGTTCTTAAATACCGTAGATGTTTCACAACCTTTGTCCGGTCCTCATCAAGTCCTCATAGACAGAAACTGCAGGAAAAACTGGTTCCAGCTCCTGATCCAGAATCTCGGAGAACCTTCAGCTGCAGAAGGGGTTCTATCAGTCTCGTGGTTGTAGAGGACTTTTGCTCTTTTTTTCTATTGTTGCTTCAGTTCAGCTCTGTGGACTGATTTGACTCCAGAACCTTTGGTCTACAGAGGAGTTCCTGGTCCACTCAGTGACTGAAGGAGCCCAAACCATCAGCCCTCCACCCCTGTGCTGACAGCAGTGGGTGTTAAGATGCTGAGGTTGGTTTTGTGCACTCAGGGGTACCAACAAGTTGGGCCCCTTTGGCCCATCAGGGACACTCCTGAGTCCTGAGCTTTTGTTTTTGATACATTTTTAAAGTTTTCCTAGTACAGGTAGTCCCCAGTTTACGGCCGAGATCCGTTCTAACGGCTCGGCCGTATACCGATTTAGCCGTATACCGGATC
>JARVLU010000255.1:5844123-5856459 GCA_031762415.1 Simpsonichthys santanae
AAAAAAAAAAAAAAAAAAAACGAAAAAAGATAAAATGCTGCAAAAAAAAGTCTGCGAGGGTTGATGACGTCACTGGGAGGGCGACGGCCGTATACGCGAAACGCCGTAAACCGAGGACTACCTGTAAAGTCTCAAACAAAACAACTTTGTTTCTGAACGATTAAAACTTAGTAAGTTTGTTTTTATAATGTATATTCATATATTTACCCAATGACCGGAGAGGATGTCAGTCCATTCATGACCTTGGTAATTGGTCTGCTCCAGCAGGGCACGTTTCTCTGCTTGTTACGCAGCTGAGGTCGCTTGAAGGTTCAAACTCTGAAGCCTGGCTCTTCCTGCTCCACAGCCGTGTGGTTTTACCACAGTGCTAACTCCTAACTGCGTCGTGCGCGCACACAGTTGCCCCACACAGTTTAGGGGCAATTGTGGCCGAGCGGTTAGAGCAGTCGTTCTCCAGCGGGAGTGTTGGGGGTTCGATTCCACCAGCAGTCACATGCTGAAGTGTCCCCAGGCGAGACACTGAACCCCTCACTGCTTCCACCGTGTGTCCCATCGGTGTATGAATGTGATTTAAAGCACTGATTATAGCCCTACAGATTCAGATTAGCTGGATCTAGTAGAGTGTTGTATGACTGGATAGATGAGGCACAGATTATAGTGTAAAGAACTTTGAGTATCTTGATAAAATAGAAAAGTGCTTTATAAGTACAGTCCATTTCCTCCTCTAGTGGAGAAGCCAGTGTATGAGAAAGGTGGTACTTAGAAGGAAATCCAAACATGGACCAGTTGTAAGTGTAGATGGGGAACTGGACTGGATGAAGGACGGTGGACAACAGGACGTCCAGGCAAGAGAGACACTTGTGTAAGCTGTAAAAGGACGGCAATAAAAACTTGTTCTGGGCTGTAAAACTTGTCATTTGTCCCTTTTTTCTGTTTTCAATTTACAATGTTACAACATATCAGTCTGAAGGGAAAGTGAATGAGTGCAACTGCAGTCATAAAATGTTTAGAAATGTGAAAATAAAAATGAAAGTCATACAGTACGATGACTCGTATATAGAGCCATACGTGAGAGAGGGGATGGGAGGAACATGAGGTCAGAGTTCAGGGAGCTGGCAGAGAGTAGGTCAGTGTGGACAACAGCAGAAGAAACAATAAATAAATGTTTCTCTGCAGAACGATGGACCCTGAACAGTCTGGAAATGACGGACGGCCCTTCCCAGATCGATCGACGGGCTCAGGTTCACTCAGCGGCTCCTGAACCTCTGAGATCCTGAAGCAGCGAGGCTGGACCGTTCTTCACCCACACTGTCTGTTTTTTCTTTTAGTTGTCGTTGAATAAATATTGTTTCTTGTCTTGTTTACTAGATCTGGTCCGAGTGGAAGGCGTCTCTCACCCTGCAGGTGATGTTCTGCAGTAAAATCACCACTTCCAGCTGATTTTCTGCCTCTCCTCCTGGTTTGTTACGTAAAGCTGAATTTGACGTGCGAGCACCTCCGTGGATCAGCTCTCACCTCTTTGTGTGCCGTCCAGCTGAGGCTCTTAGTCACACAAGCAGTGCAGCCATTTAGCTTCTTTTTCTGAGCACACACACACACACACATTTACTCCATAGCTGGCACTGAAACGCTCGCGTACACTCAGCCTGCCAGGCTCGAGAGCATCAAGGCCCAATCTAGGTCATAGCATCAGCCCAGAGGTATCCTGGTCTCCACACAGACGTACGCATGCACGGGTTTTTAATTTCCAAGTCACGTGTTTAGCGTGGAAAATTACATTTATTTTACCTGAATTTGTCCCATCGAGCATAAAAACATCACAACAAATAGAAAATTATTAGTTTTAATTTAAATGCTGCTCTCGCGTGGCTGATGGTTTTATGAGTCAGCCTCTTACTGTCACGAGCACATCGCTTCTGTGATTAAGTTCACCTCCCCCTGCAGATTATTAAATCAGCAGCTATTTAAGCCTAAAATAACTCCTTCTTTTTTATTTTTGGGGCTATAAATACATCCTTAAGGTTTCTGCTGCAGATATTCGTGTTGCTGCAGAGACTGAGATGTAACAGCAGCTTTCTTCTTTCAGCTTTCTATAAATATTCCAAAGCTGCTTTCTTTTGCTGCCTCCTCCCCTCCCCCCTTTTCTTTGCTGTTTGTCTTCTTCTCCCCTACAAATACTCCCACGTCTTCCCTTTTTCTTCTTCTTTTCTCCCGTCGTACCAGCAGAGACGGGCATTTCGTCTCTCTGTGGTGGAGCGGAGGACAATCAGTGCTGTGCTTCTCTTATTCATGCTTCAAGAGGATATATTTATATATTTTAATAATATGACATTTAGAAATCCTTCCTTCTGATTCTCAGTGAAACAAAGTGAAAGGTTTGCTCGTGTTTTCATTCAAGGGGTCTTTGGAGATTTTTATCAGTAAATAAACAGAGCTAAGCTGAGCCCAACATGCCCGGCGCCGTCCTCCCTGACCTATCAGCGTGAGGAGTAAGCGTGCCACCTATGAAGTCAGCAGCCCCCAACCCCCACCCTGAACACATGCTCAGCATCCTCTGGGCGAGACGCAGCTGAGGAGCGGCGAAGTGGAAGAGTGCGGCTCAGCGTCACAAAAAGACAGAAATAGAGCGATGAGGCGGTGAATCGGGCGGAGGGGGGGGAGGAGAGACGGAGGTAGGGGGTTCGTTTAGGATCTGGCCGGGTCTGGATGCCAGAACCTCGTGGATTGGAGCGCATCACATCTGGAACAGCTGCAGACGGAGGACGCAGCCGAGGTTGGATGTTGGGATCTGCACAGGCCCGTGACGGTTCCGGGATGCTCCCAGCTGCTCTGACCCACATCCTCGGTTCTTTTGGCGGCACGATGCGGACCGGGATCTGCGAGGTGCACTCAGCCCCCTGACTCTTCTGGCATCCATCTGCGTGGAGACCGTCAGGGTAAGGATGCTTCATCCTCTCCCCGAGGGGGGGGGGTTCTGGTGCTGCGTTTCACATTTCTGAAACGTCTGGAGGTTCTAAACGGACCCCGTGCTGCAGAGACGGGGCGAGGGAACCGGATGCCATGTCGTGCTGGAGCCTCATGCAGCATTTCCACATGTATAATTCATGACGGTGGAGATCCAGCAACAAGTAACCCGCTTCAGCCGAAGTGCTCGTGAAGCAGCTTCAGACGATTCTGAAAGAGGAAACTGGGACAAACGTTTGAGGTTCTGGTCATTTAAAAAGAATGGTGCCAAATTGTCTGATGTGGGTTTTCCCCCACAAGAAAATGAAATGAAAAGATTATTTCTCTGATTCGATCAGTCGGGTCAGATCTGGTCACACTGGGTCAGAACGGGTCAACGGGATGATCTCATTTCACTTCCTGACTCCAAACATCCTGCAGCTCTAAACGCAGTCAGGGAGTTCAGTCGTTTCCAACGTCTGCTGTTAAACTTGATCAACTGCTGAAGAACTTTTCATTCTTGAAATATAATTTTATATTATTTCTCAAAAAGTTTATTATTCAGGGCGTAACCTCGTAAGATTTCACTCAGCGCAGGCGCTGAAGAAAGGACTCGTTTGTTCCGACCATTAAAAGCAAATAGCGTTTTCACTGGTTTGTGTTTGTCAAGTTGCACAAATATCTCGACTCACTGGACGGACTTTAGTTATAAACTCTACGAGATTAATTATTTGGAGTCAATCGAGTTCAAGATGGCCTCCAGTCTGCTACCTAGCTAATCCACAACTCAACATGTCTTTAACTCTGCTGGTTTTTAGTAACTGGACTGTGGCTTGGTGTGGTAGTAGCTGAGAGTCATCTAAAACTTGTGGTCCTGATGGACTGTCCATGTGGCGGTGGTAAAACATGCCCAAATCATCACATCTCCACCGCCGTGCTTCACATTTGAGTTGTTAATGCTGATATGCAGTGTTTGCTGCAGTGCATTCTGGGTAAACTTATCCACTTTGGAGACCTAAACTTTAATGTTGTGCAGCCATGTTGGTTTTAGAGAGGAAGCTCTCTGCTGCCGTCCACGGCCTGACCTTCGGGGTGAATCTGGGTTGCTTTTACGAAACCATTGCTGATGCCTTTCCATCTAGGCATTGTGTTAAGCTATGCTCCCGAGCAGCAGAACCTCCTGATTTTATACGTGGTTCCTCGATGATCAGTTAATTGATACGGAAGTTTCTGGAGACTAAATGAGATAAAGATGGAGTTTTTTTTCTGGGACTCTTTAGGCCAAGATTCACAGGAACTGCATGATTTTTGAAGGTGCTGCTCTAACTCAAAGCTCTCGTAAAGGAAGATATGTGCCTTAAACTGTGCTGCATCCCTCTGTACTCTGTTTGACTCTGTCGATCAATGTTAAATCCCACAGCTGCCAAACTGAAAAAGGTTAAGACAGGACACCCCAGCTGTGAACAGATATGGACAGCACGACAACTCCATCGACTCCTAATGACGACATCCTGCACGACTAATCAGAAAATATCCTTGCGCGACGGTTGTTGGGGACAAAAAGAGATAAATTCGGGGCTCTCACTAGAAACGCCACCGCTGAATTGCACTTTTTTTGACGGCTGCAAATTGTGACTTTGTGCATACGTTTCATAAAAAGAAGATATGCGCCTCAAACTACGCTGCTAAAACGACACGTCTCTGTGGGTTTGGTTCTCTAAACTCAACACTGTTTGCAACATCAGTTGAATTAATTACTAGGCCTGTCGCGATAAGCAATAAATCAATTAATCGTATGATAAATGGAACATGCTATGCTAACAAGCTCAAACCACACCGAGCGGCCGCCATTTTAAGAACTGAAAAACAGGACCGAGACAGCCCATGTCACGTTAAGGGGCCTTTCTTCCATTTTTCTTAAAAAGACACACTGCTCGCTCCCTCACTATCCATCGGTTGATTCAGTCTTCTACTGCCATCCAGTGGTCAAAAATGGTACTACACACAAAAATTAACTAACATTTCTTCTTAAAATTTACAATAATTACTAATTATTATCAAATTTCAAACAATATTATCGTTTATCACAATAATTTCTGAGACAATCGCCCAGCAAAATTTGTTATCGTGACAGGCCTATTAATTACTATCTCCTGAGAGCTGGTGACACCTGCGTCTCAGGTACAGAACCTGAGGAAGAGGAGCGGTCGACTGAACTGTCGCCTATAAAGAAAGACGAAGAGCAGAAAAGATGTACTTTATCGTTCCGTCTAGCGAGGAGTGTCAGACTTTGTTGCACCTGCAAATAAATTGTCCAAAAAAGCTGTTTCGGTTTTACATTCAGTAAGAAGCAACTTTTATACCAAAGAATATTTCTACGCTGTGCGTTCAGACGTAAAACAAAACCCGGACTGATTATTTCTCAGAGATGATTTCTGCTGACCAGAAAAGTTGGAAACTCTTTTTTTTTGTTATTTATTAGCAGATGTCTGCTGCGTTTGCTGAAACTAAACAGTTGTTGCTTACAAGACAATATAAACACGATAAAATAAACAGCTTTTACAACTATTACATGATTTATATCATTTAAGCTCTTTATGTTTTTGGAATAATGACAGAATAAATGCCTCGTTTTGACAATTTATTTAATTTTTGTTGATCATCTGAGGACCCACTGGGGTTCTAGCTGCATTCAGGTACAGGAAGTAGCATTCCTTAAAGGAATGCATATCGCCCGCCGCCTCGCTCCTCAAAGGCTCAAACAACAACCTCACGTGATCATGTGATCAGTTAGAGCTCAGAGTATGTGTTGGGAATGACTCTCAGCTACTGCCACGTCAAAATTTGGTTCAGCATCTGGAAAAACGGACGTGTTCTGGTCATTTTTGTGGTGGCCATCCTGCTGAGAACACCTTTACTGACGAAGCACATTGTGAAATAAAGTTTTAAAATTCTTTACCTCCAATAAAAGCGTAAAAACAATCGAGTGAAAGCAAACAGGCAGCAAAAATGCTTAAAAAAAACAGCTTCGAGTGATCGTTTGTTTTAGTAATTATTGTATTTTCCTAAAAATCTACAAGTAAAACCACCAGTTTAGCTGTTCGCTCCCTCCTTCATCTTCTTAAGTTGATTATTTTATATGCTGAAGCTCATTTTTTTAGGCTGAATCATCGTGTGGATAAGCAGCGGACCTGATATCACGATCACAGCGAGTTGGGAGCCTTGCAGCATCAAGGACGCATTTTTAAAAAAAACCTGCTTTGAGCCAAAAATATCACAGCTGAGGACTATTTATGGAAGGAAAGCAAAGAGATGCATAACATTTCCATGTTTAATAAGATCCACTCAGATGCTAATCAGATTCAGAGAACTGACAGTGATTTATAAAAACCCTTTAAATGTTTTACTTTAACATAAAATTGACTTTAAAAATGAGGTATTTGCTTAAAACTGTGATGATGATTATTGCTCTTATTGAATTAATTTAAATACATTTGTTTTAGCTTCATTCAGATTCACAGTTGCGGTCTCTTAAGACTTGTTGAATATATTTAATGTTAAATCATGAATCTATGCAATATATTTAAATTCAGCACATCTTGATGTTTACGTAAAGAAGCTTATTTTAGATGGTTTTTAATTTAGATTCAAAGCTTTACAAACAAAATATGTCGCTTTTTTTCTGTCAGGAACTAGGATTTTATTATTAAGGCGTGTAGGTTAGTTGGTTTAATAAAATTAATAATAATAGAAACTAGAATCTGCTGATATGCAGCCCAGCTCTGGGTCAGCTCAGGAATGACTACAGACCGTTCTTTCATTGTCCAGTCTCACCATGACTCACGTCGAGTCTACTCGGGCCTACCAGGTCATGGTGGTGTTCAATATGTTTGAGTGATGGCTGTCGGCGCGGTCGCCCCAAACCTCAACGTTATTTTCTTTCCGGGGCCAACACAACGTAGCGACGGTTAAATAAGTGAAATTACGTCACAGAACTCTCGGCATCCTCAGCCACAGTTTCCTAAAACCGTCGTGGTTGAGTCGAGACCACCTTCCCTCTGCTGGTCGGAGCCAGTAAACCCAGTCCATGTGGTCTGACTCTGTCGTCAGCCCACGTCTGCACCTCCTCACAGCACCACTGTGTTGGCTGACGTGTTTTTATTGGATGTATTGTTCAAGAATGTAAATATTAAAAACCGACGCCCGCGGTTGTGAGGTTTTAAAAATGGTGCGTTTGATTTGTCCCTCCGTTATTTTCAACTGGTTCTGGATTCAGGTTTCGGGACAGCAGCTCAGCCACCTCTTCCAGCTCTTCTGGGAGGGCTTCAAGGTGTTCCCAGACCAGTGAGAGACAGTCTCTCCAACAAGTCCTGGGTCTTCCCCGGGGTCTCCTTCCACTTGTTGCACCTCCCTTGGGAGGCGTTCAGGGTCTATCCTTACCGTAGGTGAGGGCAGAAACGTAGACCGACCAGTAAACAGAGAGCTCCTTACAGCTCAGCTCCGTCTTCACCACAACAGACCGGCACAGAGTCCACAATACCGCAGAAGCCTCGGTGATCCATCTGTCAAACTAACAATCCATTCGTCCCTCACTCATGAACAAAACCCAGAGATACTTGAACTCCTTCACTTGAGGCAGAACCTCACTCCCACCAGGACCAGGGCCTCAGATCTGGAGGTTCTGATCCTCAGCCCAGCTCCAGTGAGAGCTGGAAGTCACGGCACGATGGCACCAACAGGAACACATCATCTGCAAACAGCAGACGCTACAAAGTAAAAGTCCTGAACTATTATTGGCTTCATGCTGGGAGTTACACTTCAACTGGCCCTTAGACTCAGGTTGTTTCTTTCCCTGCCGTATGAGAAGTAAAACGTCTAAATAATGTTTCTGTGCGCGAGCTGCACCAGCACCAGCGGGGCGTGATTGATGAAGCAGTATCCGTTTATTAAATACCTCGGTGGGAGGCAAAGCATCCACGAGCTTCTGTTCATTCCAACATCGTCGGCTGAACTCTGCCCTGATTATAGTAAATTGCCCTCCCAAAAGGAAGAGGTGTAATTACATTATTTACACTGGAGAGTGTTCCTCTCTGAGTCACTGCAGATTTACTCTGAACGCTTTAATCATCCAGACTGAAACTGTCAGAGCTACAGGGTTCAACTGTCCTCTGTTGTCCCCTTTGTCCTCTGGTGAGACCTCGTCTACAGAACCGCATGTGGACTGGATTAACTACAAGAACAGAGACTCCGCAGTGCAAAGAGCTCCTAATGATGCTGTTTACAGCAACCTGTTTGTTGTTTGTGTTTATTGTTTCATAGAAGAAAAAAAAAAGAGTCGACCAACTACATTAAGGCCCATTTCAGGAGCCTCTAAGTAATTTTCTGTTTAGTTCAGTTTAGTTATAAAGCGCCAAGTCACAACAGATCTCAGGGCATTGAACATAAACATTCACATATAAAATTAATAATTTAACATTATTTATCTGAGGAGCTGCAGACTGCTTTGAGTTCAACTCCACTGCAGAACTCTCTTCTTGAGCAAGCATGAAGGCGACAGTGGAAAATTAAATTGAAGTTTAAACTGTAAATTGAAGGGGGCAATTAAAAACAGAGGTGACGCCCAGATTCAAATATGTTTTAATGACAGAAAAGTCTGAAAGAGCGTGATCTAAAACATTTAGTATGAGTTTTGTTTTTTATTTATTTCAGGACACAGCGTAAAGTTGTTGTTTAAATTATTTTATTTTGTGAATAATTTCAGCTTGTATGCTCCTTTCAGCCGATTTCTGCAAGTTTCATCTTTCCCTGCTATTTCAGCTAATATTTAGCAGTTCTTGTGCTAATTTGAGCTATTTAAGCCAATTCCACATTTTTTGCAATAAAAACTTTTTATATAAAATAAAAACTTTTTTCAGCCTAATTTAGAAAAAATGTGCTCTTTCCACTTCCTTCTGGTACCGTATTGTCTCTTCTGCTAATTTAAGCTTGTTCTACCTTTTCAGATATTTTTTTTAGCATTTTTTTAAGCTAATTTAATCCGTTTTCAGATATATTCAAGTTTTTCATGGTAATTTTTGCTACTTTCAGCCTAATTAACTTCTTTATGGTAATTTCAGCTTGTAATCTCCTTTCAGTTAATTTCTGCTAGTTTCAGCTTTCCCTGGAATTTACTATTTAGCTGAGTTTGTGCTAAATTTAGTCTTTTCAGCTAATTCCACATTTTTTAAGCTTATTTCAGCTCCTTCCACTTCCTTCGAGTTATTTAAGCTTCATTCTGCCTTTTCACATATTTTTTGTTGCTAATTTCAGCTTTTTGAACTAATTTCCTAATTTTGTGCAAATTTCTGCTTACTGAAACCTAAATCAGCAAATATGTGTTCTTTCTGTTTTCTTCTGCTACTTTAGCCTTGTTCTTCTATTTCAGCTAGATTTCAGCATGTTATAGCTAACTTCAGCTGTTTTTCAGAAGTTCTTAAGCAATACGCACTCGCGCTGCATTTTTGCAGCAAATGCAGTCTGTCTAGTTTAAACTGAGTCTGGAAAGTGAAGCAGGAGGTGTTTGTGTGACCGTCTACCTTCTGCATCGTTTGGGCTGTGAAGCAGTCGTGACCCAGCAGAGACTTTTGAAATGGACCCAGTTCATTCTGACATGAACAGGAATGAGGTGGAACCACCACTTTACAAACCCTGATGTTCTTTCACCTGTTTATTTTGTATAAAACTATAAATCATGCCGCACAACTACTACTTGTCAACTTTCTGACTCTAAGAAACAACAAAGAAAGAAATTAATTGTTTAATGGTCACAGATATTTTTTTTTTAGATCCAGTGGAAGAGATGGATTATAGAATGTCTTTAATTTGCAGTTCTAAAACAAACACCTGCATCAGATTAAATCAGCAGATTAGCCTTCAGCTGGATGCAGATGAACATGAACCGTGGCGCCAACATGAGAGATGTCAGTTAAAGCAACGGGGAGAATTAGGAAATGCCTTGAAGGCGGCAAAACATCACAGAACGTTTCGAAATATGGGTCAGCTGGGTCTAAAATCTGGACCAAGCAGAAAGAAAAGGAGAAAGTTGTAAAAGCGTTGACCAAGAAAGACGTTGAGATATTAAGATAGCAAACTTTAAAAGTGAAAAGAAAATGAACAAAACAAATAGAAACATTTGAAAATGGAAGAACATATTCAAAGACGAGCCTCCAACCTGCAGAGCTGATCTGAGAACAGCAATAAGAGACATCTGGAGCCAGACTGACGAAGAATACTGTTTGTCATGATGCATCTGAAAAGCCAAGCTTAGATGAAGAATGGGGTGGTTTTTATCTTGATTCCATGTTTTTCTTCTTCTTGATCTAAAAAGAACAACTGTGAATGACTACAACATTTATATTCCTTTCTTTTTTTATTGTATCATAACATCATCAGAAGCTTGGATTTTTTAAAAGCGGCACGGTGGCGCAGTTGGTAGAGCTGGTGCCTCTCAGCGAGAAGGTTGCTGGATCGAATCCCAGCCAGGGCCATCTCTGGGTGGAGTTTGCATGTTCTCTCTGTGCATGCGTGGGTTTTCTCCAGGTACTCTGGTTTTCTCCCACAGACCCAAAACATGCACGTTAGACTGATTGGTAACTCTGAATTGTCCCTAGGTGTGAGTGAGAGAGTGAATGGTTGTTTGTCTCGTTTGTCCCTGTGATGGACTTGAGACCTGTGCTGAGTACCAGTGACCCCATGACCCATAAAGCAAGAAGCAAATAAAGATAATGGATGGTTCTGTGGCACGTCTGTGATTTATACTTTGTACAAAACTTAACTTTGAAAAGTACATTCTGCGAGAGTGGTGAGTCCATAATTTTATACTAGTGGTTGTAGATCTTACCTGCCACAGTTCACAACCAAAAATAAACAAACAAACAAAATGAGTTAGCCTCCCTGCAGTGTTGAAGCCAGCAACAACATAGTTGTATCACTGTCACAATAACAAATTTTGCTGGGCGATTTATTGTCTCAGAAATTATTGCGATAAATGATAATATTGTGTGAAATTTGACAATAATTAGTAATGTCAAATTTAAGAAGAAATTATGGTTAATTTTGTGTGCACTACCATTTTGACCACTAGATGGTAGTATAAGACTCATTGAACCAAAGGATGGATAGTGATGGAATATGCAGTGTGACTCTTTAAAGAAAAATGGGAATTAAAATGGATTTTAAAGAGAAAAGGGGTCAGTGAAGAGCAACAGAGTTGAGCCTTTTGTCATTCAGTGACTTCAGTAGAAAAAGAGACATGAAGAAACAATAAAGCCGATAAATGAAATTGATAACTTTCAATTCATCATGCAATTGATTTAGTGTTTATTGCAACAGGCCTTTTCACAAACGCGTCAAATTATTACAATTATTAGATTGAAGTGGATCATTTATTAGTGATGGGATCATAAAGTTAAACAGAAGGTGGATGATTTTTGAACTCCAACAGGAAGTTAGAACCAAAAGGATGAAAACAGATTTTAGAGGCGGGAAAACCACAGAAGTGAAGACATGTTCTTACATTTCAACACAAAATTTAATTTGTAAATTTACTTCGGTAACATGTCAAAAGCTTACTTTAATTTTAATATATTATACAAATTATTCCTAATTTTAGGTTTAGCAACAACATTTTTCACCTGTTTTCAGGCAGTGTTCATTTTGATTTATAGTTTGATGGAGTTAAAAGTTACATAAAATAAATAAAGTCTGTAAAATAAATGAATAAATAAAAGTTACCTTGCGTGTAAACTCTGCTGGACAGGACCTCATCACCGGGAATTTTAGGGTTAAAAACTCCGTTGGTGCTGAATTTTATTTATTACATTTTTAAAAAGTTCAGTTTTTAGATAATAAAAGACTTAAAATTAAAAAAAAAAAAAAACTTCAAGTTTTGCGGTCAGAGTAAAGTTTAAAGATGAAGCAGTCTACCTCACTTTGGGTAGCTTTTAGCTTGATGCTAACATTTTGGCTCGATATAAACGCAAATCAAAGCGTAGAAGAAGAATTAGGTGGTGAGCTCAGCGGCACCCCCTGCAGGGCGGAAGAGGTACTACAGGCCTTTTAAACAAGTGTCAGCAAGAACAACAAACATGCAAAACATTAGTCTTTGTAGAAAAAGAAAGTACATACGTACATAAAAGACAACAGTTTACATAATAAAAGTCTCTACAAATGTTACATACATACATGTCACTCAACACTTGCTCTTCTCAAGGGCGGACGTCTCCTCTCGGTGTCCGCTTTGCTTTTGTCTTGTCTGTGAAACTGTCTGAGATCCTCGCTTCTACAAAATCTTCCGAATCATAACTATGGACTTCAATTTGGTCAGTTGGTCCCTCAACACAACTGATAACATTT
>JARVLU010000255.1:5856559-5868595 GCA_031762415.1 Simpsonichthys santanae
GACTGAAGGTAGATGTCATTAAAGTTCTGCCTGTTCCCAAAACAATCGTGTTTATCTGACATTCAGCTCCTGACTGGCCTTGACAGGCCGTCTTATCTCAACACGCCTGAGAAGTTTTGTAAACCTGATGCTCTCACCCTCCCAAACCTTCTTCTGAGGAATTCCACGGACTTTTCAGAGGAGCCCAGCTGAATAAACATTCTGTCGTCATTTCAGGACTCTGGATTCTCCTCTGCCGTCCCTGAACCCCGTAACATGACGTAATGTTGGCTCGTTTGTCAGTCCAGCTCGTTCCTGTTCAAACATGTAAATAAGTTGGTACAATAGTCCAAACGAGAGGAAATAAAAAAATCAAATGATCATCTCCAGTTCAGTTTTTGCCAGAAAATTTCTATTTTGAGAAGTTCCCAAGACATAAGTTGTTTTTAAATAATAAAAAATGACAAAAAGTTTCTAAGGCTGGACTGAACAGAAGATCCTGGAACACAAATAAATTGTAAATAAATACAGTATATCGATAAAGTTGTTTTCAGGGACAGCAAACTTTGTTTCGGTTCATCTGTAAGTGTTTAAAGTTAGCCACACAGTTTGTTGTGAACTTCATTAAAATGAAAAATAATAATAATAATAATAATAATAATAATAATAATAATAAGGGGAAACACATAGAAACATAAATTAAATAATAAACAAAATTAACATTTGCTTCAATTTATTTTAGTTTTGTTATTTTTCATCATTAGTGCTTTCTGCCTGAATTTCCGAACAGAACTATTTTTAAAAAAGAGCTTTAGCATCAAAATGATCCTTTAATGTTATATATTAAACAATAAAAATGTTTTTTAGACAAACCATTAAAACTTCGTCGTTTGAGCTGCAGTCCAATTGAGAAAAAACACGCAAAGAGCGCCACCTGCTGGACAACACGTTTATAACTAAACAGGTTGTTTCATCTTTTTTGTGTCAGTCTTTTATTAATTAAATTTTTTTTACATTCAGAACGAAAGTGTCACATTTATGAAAATTATATAAATTATATTTTAAGTTAAATCATCTGTATATTAATGTTTGGTGCTAAATCAAATTCTGTTTATCTCCTTTCAACAGATTTATGAAACATAATGAGTGATTATTGGATTTTAATTGTTGTAGTTTATTTATTTATTTAGAAAAAGTTACATCTTAAAGTTTTGTGATGCATTTTAAAAAAGCCCAATCCTACAGTGAAAATCTGACTAAATTAACTTTTAATTTTGATTTATTTAACACGTGAGTGCTCGTTGTGTATTTCCTTTAAATAATTTACAGATTTTGAGAAGCTGATTTTAATTAACTTATAAACACTTCTTTGAGCAACTTTTAGGAATCTGTTTATTTTTTTAAAGGCGTTTATAGTGTGGCAACATAACGTTAATTCCTGCTCTGCTTTAGATTTTATGTTTATCCAGACTGAGAAAGTACTCAAATTTCATTTAACTTTCAAGATTTTAAACAAAAAGGCTTAAATGTTTAAAACGTTTCGAATTTACGTGGATTTGTTCAGCTGCTTTTAAAGCAGTGATAATCTGTAAATAGGAATGACATTTAAAACAAGGTCAGATTATTTTAAAGTTGTTTTAAGTACAAAATAACTGATTTATTTAACATTTCAGTGCCATATTATGAGCCTCGGTTGAATCTGATTTATTTATTTATTTATTATTTTTTTTTTTTTCCATTTTTCAATATTTCCATAAAAAACATATTTCCCTCTTTAAACCCATAAAACCTTAAAACCCTAAATGTGGAGCTCAGCAGGAGACATTTCAAATTAAAACATTTACAGTACTGCTGTACATGTATTTTTTATTTCTGTTTAAACTGTAATAATCAAAAATCACCACCAGGGGGCAGCATTAACCCACCTCAGACTCGTGACTGCAGCTGAACTCTCTGAACGGCTAAAGCTTCTGAGTTCAGACCAGAGCAGTGAGAAAAAACGTTTTCAGATTTTCTGTTCTGAAACAAACAAGTAAAACATTTATTGCTGGATTGCGTGCTTCAAAATATGAAGCTTTAATTTTCATATTTTCCCATCAGAGCACTTCACTCTCAGACTGCAGGTTTACTTGTGGTTCCTAGAGTTTCCAAAAGCAGAATAGGAGAAAGATCTTTCATTTATCAAGCTCCTCTCTTGTGGAATCAACTTCCAGTTTCTGTCTGTGAGACTGACACATTGTCCAGTTTTAAAACTTTCCCTAATTTCCTTAAATTATTCACTAATAGTTTTCATTTGATATTATTTCTATCTTAATATGTGATTCTCGGCCTGCCATTGTGTATCTGTTCCTCTCAAACCCAGCTGGTCGAAGCAGATGACAGCTTGTCCTGAGTCTGGTTCTGCTAAAGGTTTCTTCCTCGTGAGGGAGTTTTTCCTTTCCACTGTCGCCTTCATGCTTTTCAAGATGAGAGTCTGAGATGGAGTTAAATTCAAAGTGGTCTGCTCCTCACATAAATAATGTTAAATTATTATTTTATATTTGAATGTTTCTGTTCAGTGCCCTGAGATGACTACTGTTGTGACTTGGAAATATAAAGTAAATAAACTGAATTTAATTGAATTAATGTATAAAAATGCTCCAAACTCTCTGAAAATAACAACAATGCTTTAAAACAACAATAATAGTAATTGTAGGTCTATGTGAGAATGCATATCACCCATCTTTTGATTTCTGATGGTGGGTGATATTAAAGGTGACTGAAATCTTTTTATGTTGCTCTGAACAGATTTAGACACAAAACCAGAAAGAAAAAAAAAAGAAAAAAAAAAAAAACTATCAGCGCTGAATGAAAGCTGAAAAATCACCAAAACTACAAATTCAAAACCAAAAACATTAGCTCAAAGCCAAACTCAGTAAATCCTTAGCTTTAAAATGAGCAAACCATAGTTTTAAGTTTAAGTTACAACTAGCTAACCAGAGCTCAAAGCAAAAATAAGCTATACCATAGTTTAAAGTAAAAATTAGCCAAAAATTAGCTAAACTACAGTTAAAAGAAAAATAGCTAAACCATAGCTTAAAGCTAAAAGTAGCTAAACTACAACTTAAAGCTAAAATAAGCTAAATCACTGTTTAAAGCAAAAATGGGACATGTTTTTTTTTTTTTCCCTTTCCTTTTTTTTTTGAGCTATGGTTTAGCTAATTTATGCAGCTAAACCATAGCTCAAAGCAAAAAATAAAAATAAAAAAGCTAAACCATAGCTTAAAGCAAAAAAATAGCTAAACTATAGCTTCAAGCAATTTTTTTCTAAACTTTTGTTCAAAGCTAACATTAGCTAAACCACAGCTTAAAGCAAACAAATTTGTTTAACCATAGCTTAAAACAAAAAACTAGCTGAACATAGTTTTAAGCTAAAATGAGCTAAACATAGCTTAATGAAAAAAATAAGGTAAACCCTGGCCAAAAGCTAAAATTAGCTGCACCACAGCTTAAAGCTAACATTAACAAACCTTAATTAAGAGCTTTATCAAAGTTTTATCAGTTCTCTCTTGTAAATGAGTCCCTGAGGCTCAATGAGATTAGCCCTTATAAATAAAATTGAATGAAAAAAGAGCTAAAATGATGAAAAGAGTAGCTAAAATGTAAAAGCAGCAGGATGCAGCTCGCAGCTGAAGCACATTTGAAAGAGAACAAAGTTTGAAGTTCAGAATTTAAAAAGTGTTTCGATGGTGAAAATGTTTGGGAATAAAGTTAAATACTTTGAAAAGTATAAAAGTTTTAAAAACTACAAGTCCCATCTCCCAAATGAGCCGAACGTTTTGATCCAAGAACGACTGAACAAAACAACAAAGTTTGTAGGTTATTTACAGAAAACATCCAGAAATAAACAAACATGTAAAGAAGATGTGAAGTTTCATAACAAATAAGCCGAACAACAGCTACACTGGAAGGAAGATGCTTAATTTAGTGTGTGCTGGTTCTGATCCGGTCCAAACCCAAGAACCAGCAGCGAGGCTGGTCCTAAAGGGAGCAGGAGCACAGATGTTCATGTTCATGTTTGGAAAGAAGAACAACAAACTAACGGCGTTTGCGTTTGTGCCCTGCAGCTGCCGCACCGGGTCCAACCTGTCACCAGAACCCCCAGCGTCAGAACCAGCACCATCTGAGCGAGGAGGGAAGGGAGGGGGGGCGAAGTTTCTGCAGCAGATGGTGACGCTGCAGCAGAACTTCTCCAGGTAGGATCTTCATCAAGCATCCAACCTGCTCGCCCTGAGGCACACCGACTGGACGGGCCAGAACCCAGAACCCAGAACCCACCTCTTCAGTAAAACAGAACTTCGGGGGATCTGAAACAAGATGTTCTGACATCCGTGGATCTAAGGAGTTTTACTTTTCCTGACAAGTTTCATTACGTTTGTGAAGCTTCTCGTTCGTGTGTCAAACTGAAGGCCCGCGGGCCGAATCTGGTCCTTTAAAAAAGAATCTGACCCTCAAGACAATATTTTTATTATTTATTTTTATTATTATAACTTGACATCCTGTTTCTGTCTGCAGCATGGAGGAGACGGTCCGAACGCTGCTGCAGAACCAGGACTCGCCCAAAGTGGACCCACTGGACCTAATGAAGGCCTACAAGGTACCACTTCTCCTTACAGGGACACTAAAATGGACCACAGCCCAGAAGAACTCTTCTGTGACGTTAAGGCGTCCATCTTGGATCTGCTTTTCAGGACAAGCTCCTGGAGGAGATGTGGAAGCAGCAGGACAGTCTGGAGGGTCCCCCTGCAGCGGAGGAGACGCCCGCTGCACCACAGGCCGGGGCGGGGTCGGAGGAAAACCCACCGGATCCAAACCCCATGCTGGAGCGCCTCCGGGCTCTGGAGGTAAATGTTCACATCTCAAAGACCTTCAGGAAGTCCAGAGAAGTGCTGGTCCCGACCGCCAGAGGAAAGTCTGTGACTTAAAGAACTCAGGAAGTTGTTTTCTGCTGTTAAAGGAGGTTCTGGTTGTTCTGAAGTTCTGTTTCGGTGCCGAGTCGAACGTTTGGACCCACCGTCTGTGTGTGTCGTGTCTCTGCAGGAGGAGAACTCGGCTCTGACGGTTGAGAACGACAACCAGAGGAAGCAGTACGAGCGCTGCCTGGACGAGGTGAGGCCTCCTGCGCCGCTCCCCAACGGGTTCTGTCTAAGACCGGGTCCTCTGTCGGGTCCACGTGTGGTTCTGTTCTGAAAGGAACGGAGACACTTGAAGGTCTCAAACAGCAGAGTCCGTCTAGTAAAGTTTACTATTAGAGGTGCAGAACAGAACCAGATATGGTTTAATGCAGTCAGGTCCAGAACTGAACCAGATCTGGTTTAATGCAGCCAGGTCCAGAACTGAACCAGACCTGGTTTGATGCAGTCAGGTCCAGAACAGAACCAGACCTGGTTTAATGCAGTCAGGTCCAGAACTGAACCAGACCTGGTTTGATGCAGTCAGGTCCAGAACTGAACCAGACCTGGTTTAATGCAGTCAGGTCCAGAACAGAACAAGACCTGGTTTAATGCAGTCAGGTCCAGAACTGAACCAGACCTGGTTTAATGCAGTCAGGTCCAGAACTGAACCAGATCTGGGTTTTGTCGCAGTGGCCTCTGAGGGCCTCGTCATTTGAGCTCATATAGATTCTTCCTACAATGTTCAGCCAGGTCCTCTGGACGGTTTCTTTTTTTGTTGAGACGTTTCGTCCTTCATCCAAAGGACTTCATCAGTCTGAGGAGCCAGAACAAAATCTGTCACTCAGTAAACAGTGTGCTGCTTGTGGGAACTGAGTTTGTTGTGGCTCCTCGGACTGATGAAGTCCTTTGGATGAAGGATGAATCATCTCAACAAAAAGAAACCGTCCCGAGGACCTGACTGAACATTGTTGGATTTTTTATTTTTTTTACCTGGATTATTGAGCATTAACTCTGATCTACAGATTCTTCTAATCTGTGGATCAGATTATGAACTGGAGATGATGGAGTCTTTATTCAGGACCTTTATTCTGAAAGAGCTCCACTGGTTTTAGACTCAGACCAGTGAACCTGTGCCCATCTTTACTTCTAACAGTCTGTTTCTCTCCAGTCCTCGGACTGACCCGCTGATAATTCACCTCATCAGCTACTACCGTATTTTTCGGACTATAAGGCGCATGAAGCGAAACGAAACAGTCAGATAAGTCAAACTTTATTCAACTCATTCACATTAGACCTTGTTCAGTTTTACATAAAATCAGTTCGAGGTCTGTAGCACAACCAGAATTAATACAGAAAGTGCACTGGACTAAAAGTCTCGCTGTCGATTTTTGAGGAAATTAAAGGACTTTAAGTGCACCTTATAGTCCTAAAATTATGGTAAAAGTTCCTCCAGCTGTTTATTATTCATACCACGTTCTTTTAAGATAAAACTTTAGTGATCCTGCAGGAAATTGTTGTGCCAGAGTTTCAGTGTAAAGGAATGACACAACCTATAAAAAATCTACAGCCTAAAATCAAAAATTACATCAATATTTATTTTTTAAATGGTTCAGTTTCTCAGTTTAAACATTTTAAATGTTCTGCTGGGAACAAAACAACAGGTTTAAGAAAAGTGCACGTCTTTGCATCGTGTCTGTGTTCGCTGCTGATGCTCGTTAGGACTTTAATTGATCAAAGTGGTTCAGTCCAGCTCCTCAAGCTGCGCCTTCGCCTCGGAGACGACAAAAAGATTCGCATGTCCTCGGACTATTAAAGAGAATCAAATAAATTCTGTTGGGTTTTGCTAAAACCTTTAAATCTTGAACTTGTCTCCAGAGCAGCTTCAAACTGAACAACGCCTCCTGTGTGGTTAACTGATGGTTTTCTAAACTGTCTCTTCCAGGTGGCCAACCAGGTGGTCCAGGCCCTCCTCACACAAAAGGTTGGTGAACCGGGTCGACCCAAACGAGTTCCTGGCGCTAACGTTAATTTAAAAGTTGCATTTTTTTTTTTTAACGAGCGCCCGCCATCAGCTCTGCTGGAGCTCAGAGTCTGTGTTTACGATGACCCTCGGCTACTACCACACCCCGCACCAACAAGATGTGGCGGCCATCTTGGATCAGGTTGACTCCAGAAGGAGTGCGTCCAATGAGTTGATTTTTATTCATGCTTGTCCAGTGGTTTGTGAGATATTTTGCTGACAGACAGGCAAACAAGCAAGACGCAGGCCGCCCACATTTTGTGGCGGTGAATAACAACGATAAAAAGCTTTGTTAGGTTTTAAATAAATACTTTAAAACCAATAAAACTGGAGCTTTACAGAGTTAAACATGTGTGTTTTAAAGTTTAATGTGGAGGTTTGCACAAATTAAAACGATTAACTCTGGACGATAAAAATAATTTGTTTTAAATCGTTGCCCACGTTTTAATCCGTCCGTTTATATTTTTATTATAAGCGGCTAAACTTGAAAACTTTGAAGCGATGAAGAGTTTTAGGAGTTTATTCTGTGAATGTTTATGCATCATTCTTTCATCATACTGTTGTTGTTATTATTATTATTATTAGTATTATTTAATTATTTTTGATCATTTCATGCATCAAAACCTTCGGCTCGTTCAGGACATTCCTGCTCTGACTTCTGCTGTTGGTGCAGTTTTTACTGTTTGAAATATTTAGCTTTGTGTCGGCCATGTTTTTTATCAAAAACTGAACGGAGCTCTCATCACAGCCCCGCCTTTAGCTGTTTATAACTTTTTACTGCTCGTTTCAGCTGTTGTTCTGCTTCAGTTGTTTTCAGCTTCTTTGTGCTAATTTCAGCTTTTAATTTATTTATTTTTGCTTCTTTCTACTAACTGAAGTTTTATCTGCTTTTTCAGCTTTAACATTTTAGCTAAATTCATCTTTTTAGCTACTTTTCAGATAATTTCAGCTTTTTAATTTATTTAATTTAGCTTCTTTCTACTAATTAAATTTTTCTCTGCTTTTTCAGCTTTAACGTTTTGCAATTCATCTTTTTAGCTACTTTTCAGATAATTTCAGCTTCTATTTATTTATTTTGCTTTTTTCTACTAATTAAGTTTTCCTCTGCTTTTTCAGATTTAACATTTTAGCTAAATTCATCTTTTTAGCTACTTTTCAGATAATTTCAGCATCTATGTGATCTTTCAGCTTCTTTCCAACTAGTTCATATTTTGTGCACAAGTCAGCTTTTTGTGGATTTTCAACTACTTTCAGCTGATTTTCTGATAATTTTAGCTGTGTTGTGCTCCGTTAAGCTTCTTTCGTCTACTTTAAGCCTTTTTGTGTTCCTTTGGGCTTATTTTTTCCTAACTCTGGCTTTTTACAGCTTTTTGTGTTTTAATAACTTTTAGCTTTTCTCATTTTTCTTCTTTCGGCTACTTTATTTTATTTTTGTGCTCCTTTCGGCTTCTTCGTTCTTCTTTTCGGCTATCGGTGTATTTCAGGTCAGCTTTAGCTTCTTCAGCAGCGTTCACGCTGCATTTCCACAGGAAGTGACATTTGTCCATTTTAATAAAGATCACATGCCGCCAAAGATTAGACGACTTTGTCTGTTAGCAAAATATCTCAAACCAATGGAAAGATTTTAATAAAACTCTCAGAAAATAAATGATGGATTTCACATTTAAAAAAAGTATTAGTCAACCTGATTCAAGATGGCCGTCTCAGCTGATGGACTAACAGAAAAATGGAATATTGGTAAAACTGGAGGTGGTAGTAGCTGAGAGTCATCCCCAACACATACAAATACAATATACTCACAGAAATTATTCAGTTATTTATTTAACTGTGCAGTTAAACAATATACTTTATGTATTTGCAATAAATACACTTATTATTAATTTAGAGTAATTATATTTTATTAATACTGAATAAACCCGAGGATTATGCATTTTAAATAAATGGGTTTTATTACATGAATTAATGTGCATCATGTAAGATTTATTAGATAGATTTGTGTTAAAATTATCTAAAAAAAATTAAATGGGAATTTGTCATTAATAAAATGACATAAATCTTAAAAATTAGTGGTAAATATTTCTGAGTGTAAGATGAACTCAGTGTAAAACTGTGGCACGAAGGTGGCGGGCGACATGCATTCCTTCAGGAAGGCTCATATTTTAAATCATGAACACTTTTAAATGTTTTCTTCAGTAAACAGAAGGTGAAACAGGGTCAGTGGCAGGAAGTCGTCGTCTTTTTGACGTCGCCTCTCGTTCTCGCTGACTGAACGTTGTCTCCTTGTTCCTTCTCCTCCAGGACCTGAGGGAGGAGTGCGTGAAGCTGCGGACTCGAGTGTTTGACTTGGAGCAGCAGAACCGAATCCTGAGCGTTCTGTTCCAGCAGCGCGTCAAAGCGTCCGCCGCACCTTTCTCCCAGGTACCGACTCACCCTGACGACCTGAACCGGCCCAGAAACACCCGGGTGACCAGACCCACCGGTCTCAACGGCGCAGGCTCACGGCTGTTTCTGTAAAAACGGGTTCAGTTTGTGTTTTGTTGTTTTGGACCGGAGCACCTTCAGCACATTTAGGTTTGGGGAGGTTTATATTTAATGTCAGAAGCTCAAAGCGTTTGTTTAATTTGAAAACTCTGAACCGTGGAGGAACCTCCTCGTTCTTTCATCGACCCTCACGATTCTTCATCTGCTGAACATCTCCACTTCATTTGGTGTCCGCCTGCTGGACTGGATCTGCTCATTGGCAGACCAACCGAAGCTTTAGACAGAAAAAACAAACAAACAAGTGGATCTGAAGGTTGTTGTCCACTCGTCTGCACACGGTTACACAGCAATGACCTTTTTAAACTTTGACCTTTGTTTGTGACCTTTACTTTGGAGCTGGGGTGGTGAAGAGTGTACGCGACGCTCCATCTAGCGATGAAACACAGGTGTGTGAAGTTTCGTTAAATTATCTTGAGAGGGTCAGAAGTTACGCGATGGTCAAGACAGCCCATACCATGATGCATCCGCCTTCGGCTGGCGGAGAAAACGAGCTGAAGCTGTTTGAACGTCGGCCCTTCAGATTTCAAGCAGTATAAAAGCTCAAACTTGTTTTGTGTGAAAAAAAAAAAATAAGCCGACGTGTGTTCAACGGTTTGTGTGTTCGTGACGTCCGCCGTCATTTTTTAAATTTAATTAAAATGTTTTAAAGTCATATAAAAACGTCTCGCGGTCCAGTGGAGTGGTGGCGGCCCGTTTGTGTCGCAGGGTTTAGTAACTCTGTATTCAAGTTCCTCGCCCTGAATGCGCGTCCCAGTCCCAGTTTTCTGCTGAGTGTTGTGGCAGTTGGTCTGGACATGTTGGTGATCATTGTGTTCCTGCTGCGTTACATGTGACACGGCTAGAAATCCTTCCACCGGGTGTTCCCTTGCTCAATAACCTGGTGCACGTTTCATAAACCCTTTAGTCAAAATCATGCATGGTGCTTTGTGCTTGCTGGATTTGGGAATAATAATTGTAATTATTAAGTATTTTTTAAAGTTTGGTGACATCATAGCATCCATCTTCAAGTCCTTCCCCCTGAATGTGGGTCCTAATTTTTATTACCTTGTGTTGTGGCAGCTGGTCCGGCAGCTGCAGGAGTTTTAGTGAACGCAGAGTCCTGTGGCACCATGGAACCGTCAAAACAGCCAGAAATGTGGCGGCGTATCTGACCCACATCGTGCAGGTAGTGAAACGCTCGCTGTGTCCGGTAGATTTGGGAGCGTGTGACCAGTTTTATTTGGAGTTTCATGTCTTTAGTGAATAAAAACAAAACAATAATCTGAATCTTAGCGAAGGCTTCCGATGGCATAGTGAAGTCAGATTCAAGTCCCTCGCCCTGAACGTGAGTCGTAATCTTTATTACCTTGTGTTGTGGCAGTTGGTCCGGCTCTGCAGGAACATTTGTAGCAAGTGGACGCCTGGCGGAAGATGGAGGAGGTCATAAAACCCACTGTGGAAAAGAAAAGAAAAAGAGCTCCACGTCAGATCCTGGTTCTGCTGAAACATCTTCCTAAAACCCCAGACTAACCAGCAGCTTCATAGGAACTGACTTATTGATAAATTATTGATTGTTAACAGCACTTTAGCTGATTATAGTCAGTTTAACAATAAATTTCTTTATTGTCCAATAATTTTTAGCGATTAATACGGTCCTAATTACTTCTGTAATAAAACACTTTCTGTTTAGCTCTTGTTCTGAAGTTTTACCAGTTTGACGTTTTAATCTTCGTCCGTCCGTCTCTCACACCTAATTGGACGTCTCTTCCTGTGGGATCGACCCGGTTCTGACACCTGCCAGTTCACGTCTGAAAACCTGCAGCTCAGGCTTCTGAGCCGTCATTCATGTTGACAGAGCGAAGAGGAGGTTTGTGTTGTGAAATGTGTAAACGAGCTGAGAACAGGCGAAGACCTGACTCTGATGAAATGTAAGACAAGCAGCCATTTTGGATGAGACTTTTTTACGAGTGTTCGGCCTTTAGTGACAGTATTCACCTCCACACTGAA
Source organism: Simpsonichthys santanae (assembly GCA_031762415.1). NCBI lineage: Eukaryota > Metazoa > Chordata > Actinopteri > Cyprinodontiformes > Rivulidae > Simpsonichthys > Simpsonichthys santanae. The sequence goes on from JARVLU010000255.1 coordinate 5,868,020, forward strand.
GGAAGATGTCAGAATTTCCTGGGACTCCTGATTAAAAGAGCTCTTGGTGCAGTTTAGGACATGTCTTAGACAAACTGTCCTCATGGGAACGCCGTCCTTTCCTTTATCTTTAATGTTTTATAAAACATTCATCCACAGAGAAACAGGAAACGACCCAGGATGCAACACGAACTGAGCCACGGCTCTGTCGTCTGTGGGTTTGCAGGCCGGGTTAGAGGCGGGGCTATGACGTCATCGTTTTCAAAAAGTTGTGTTTAGGCCGTCCACACGAGAACTCTAAAGAAGCTGAGGAATTCTCCCCGCTCTGGGATCTGGTTCATAAAAACATGGTTCAGAACGGTGTTTCCATGTGGACAAGGTCCTCGATGAAACCCGCTCTCTTTCAGTCCTCAGGTTTTACATCGCAAGACAAAAAAAATTAATACATTTTAAAAAACTGGTCTGATCTGAACGAAAACACAGATTCCATGAGCTGTTGTTTTTTTTTTTTTTTAAACAAAAATTAAGCTAAAGTGGAAAAACTGAAGCTCGTAGAAACTCCAGCGACGTCCAGTCAGGTCATCTGAACGGTTTCTT
>JARVLU010000255.1:5872335-5883943 GCA_031762415.1 Simpsonichthys santanae
AAAAAAACAGTTTCATCAGATACAAGAATACAAATAGGATAAAATGAAAGGAGCAGAAAGAAGAAGAAATCTTATTAGGTCTGCCCCTTTTTTCACAGTTTGTTCAAACAATGATAACCTTCAAACTACATAACAAAATGAACAACTCTACGTAATTATTCTAATCTGTATTACACAAACTACATAACAAAATTAATAACTCTTCAAACTACGTAACAAAATGAATATCTCTATGAAATTATTCAAATCTGTAACACAAGCTACAAAGGCTGTCAAAGGCTGCGCTTAAATCGAGGATGAGGATGGAGAGGAGTCCAGAGTCAGCAGCTGGGAGGAGGTCATTAATGATTTTGCTAAGAGCTTTTCTGTGCTGTAAAGTGGGCAGAAGCTAGAAAATAAAAGTTCCTTAATGTGCACAGTCCTTGATGAACAAACCCATAAACCAAACAGGATTGATCTCAACTGTTGTTGCCAAATTATAAATAAAGAACTTGTGTGATCTCTCAGCCCTACAGCATGTGTTGGGGTTGACTCTCAGCTGCTACCACACCAAATTTCAGCTCAACATTTTGTCAAACTGACAAAGTTATAACCATTTTCACGTTGGCTCAGTTTGATTAGCACTGAAACTAAAAGATAACGTGAAACACAGAAGCACTAAATCCATCACTTAAGTTATGTATCTAAGAAACAGCCCTGTAGTTTATTTCAACAGAAAAGCTAAAAAATACTTAAAAACCAATCAAAACTATAAGGAAAAAAGATTTCAGCTGCTCTCAGATCCGTTCGTTAAACCCAACACTGCTTATTTTAAACAGTTTCACTTCTCTGATCGCCTTCAACTCACCGACTGTAATTAGGTCCAAAGATTAATCTTCAGCACGTGGCCTTTTCCCGCAGAGCTCCCGAAATAAAGCAAAGTATGGATAATCAAATATTAGCTGAATATCAAAGAATGGACCAGATCGCCGCAGTCCCCAGCTCCCAGATGCAATTATTTTCTTTTCCCGTTAATTACTGCTAACAGATGACTTTGAGAGGATGCCGGTCATGACGGCTTCACAAACGATCGATGATGTTTTAAACAGGGTCACGACACTCGGCTCTGTTTGGTCCCTCAGAATGGATTGGTCTTGTACAGCTGAATATTTAGCAGGGCTGCACAGAAAGACTTGTCTTACTGTAAACCAGAGTCTACAGAGTCAAACTGTTGTTTTTAGAAGGAAGAGTTCAACTTTATTGACATGATTACAACCATTTAAAAGCCTTAAAAAAATCAAGTAATATTTATAATTTAATCAGATTGTCCGTCATCGTTTCCTTTTGTATAACTTAAAGAGATAAACCTTGTTTTTTACGTCAACGTATTTTATTCTGAACAGTAAAGAAACAGTTTACAGTCTAAAAGGACAAGAATGAAAAGTGTTGTCATCTTCTTTGGACCAAAGCTCATTTGAAATGGAATGAGGCCAAGTAGAGAATGGTTCTGTGTCTTAAAGTATGTTTCAAAATCACGGACTACATGGACTTCACATCCTCTGTAATAAAGAGGAGAGGAACCATCCAGCCTATTCTCAGCTCAAAAGTCTTCCTCTCTGATGGTATGGGAATGCATAAGTGCCTCTGGAATGAGCAGCTTGCACATCTGGAAAGACTCAACCAATGCAGAAAAGTACCTGTATCTAGTTTAGTAGCAGTATTTAGAACATCAGCTTTCATGTAAAAGACTGCTGAACAGCTAGACTCCTCCATCAGACCAGAATGGGACATTCCTTTCAAAACCTACATCAACTGGTCTCCTGAGGTCCCCCAAAACCTCCAACAGTTGGTGTCCTCAGGTCTTCCAAAATCTCCTACATCTGGTTTCCTCAGGTAACCCTAAAATCTACTACAAGTGGTCTCCTCTGGTCCTCCAAAACCTCAGAGAAATGGTCTCCTCAGTTCTTGGACAGATTGTTAGAAGAAGAGGGGAGTCTTTACAGAGGAAACATGGACCTGGAACAACTGTAAAGAGTTGTGTTGCTGATATTAAATTCAACATAACCTTATTTAAAAAAATATGTATGTTTTTAAGATTCAAAATTTATTATGTTTACTATGTTCCTATGTCATGTTCGACAATGCAATGTGTTCGACATAACTGTACTTCCTCTAGCTACCTAATGGTGTGCCACAAGGCTCAGTTTTAGGTCCCACTCTTTTTACAATTTATATAAATAAAGTAGGTCAAAAACGTATCCTTGCATCTCTATGCCGATGACACTGTTGTTTATTGCCGAGCTAACACAGTAGCCAAAGTTTTCCAGCGTCTACAGTCTGCATTCGACATCATTCAGTCAGACTTATTCCATCTCAAGCTGGCACTAAATGCTGACAAAACCAAAGGGATGCTGTTTTCCAACAGAATGTCGGTGCCATCAACTCTGCTTCATATCTCATCCACGCATGGTGTTCCTATTGAGTTTGTGGATTCTTACAAATACTTGGGAATCTTGGTCGATGCACATTTCTCTTTTAAACCACATATTGAAAACTTGATAAAGAAACTGAAATTAAAACTGGGTTTCTTTTTCAGAAATAGATCTTACCTCTGAATGCCAGAAAACCCCTTGTATCCACTACCTTCCCACCAACCATTGACTATGGTGACATTATTTACATGAATGCCCCTGCCAGCACCTTGCAGACATTGGATGCTCTTTATCACGGTGCACTAAGATTCATAACTGGTTGTAACTACCGTACCCATCACTGCACCCTCATTGGTCAGCTGGTCATCATTAGCTACACATTGGCTCTCACACTGGTTCATGTTCATCTTTAAATCCCTCCTTGGTCTGTTACTTTCTTATATCTCCTCCCACGTGTCACACCGTCAGTGCAGTTACAGCATGCTCTCTAAGGCCATCATTACCTGCAGCGTTCCCTCACTACGGACTGAACTTTGCAAAAAGGCATTTTCGTCCTCAGCTCCTGCAACCTGGAACTCCTTGCAACAGGAACTGAAGTTGTCCACGTTGATTTCTTTAAGGGGTTTCAAATATTTGATAATATCAATAGAAAAAGCAAATATGTTCTAATTTTTAGTATTTCACCCTGTTTTACAGCACCCTGATTTATTTTTATACACTACTCTTATTTTAACTGCATTTTTACTGTAGTTTATTGTCATTGTTTCCTGTTATTGTTGTCTGTGCTGTATATGTTCTGTCTGGAACAGGTCCCTAAATGAGTCCCCGTGGCTCAATGAGGCTAGCCTGTATAAATAAAGGTTGAATGAATGAATGTTATGTTGTTACTGTGTGAATGAAATATGGGTTTGAGAGATTTTAAAATCATTGCATTCAGTTTTTATAAACTCAAATTTTGCTATTTTTGGAGGATTACAGTTGTAGATTTTTAAAATTCAATTACAATTTAGTTATTTGTTTATTTTTAACATTTTGCTATAATTTTTTCGGCCTTTTACCAACTCTTGATAACATGTTCTGGAGTAAATTTAAACACTGACTATAAACTTTAAGTTAGTCAAATAGTGAATCCTCTGAGTGCTGATCAGTGGAGCGATGTGGGTCTTTACAGTATCTTATTGATCCCGTACTCACTCTGGCATGGACAGCAAACTGTGATAGGCTCCTAACATTACAGATGGCATAAAAATCCTTTAATTTTAGCTCACTGTGCTGTCTCTGATCAACACAAGCCCCCTCATCTCCTGTGCTTTAAAATATGAATCACGTACAAACACAACAGGAAAGTTTGAGATTTGAACCCACAGTCTGATTGTTAAAAAAAAAGTCTCAGTTCTGAACTTTGTGCATTTCCAAACAGGAGGCGTCTAACTACCGGCGTGAAAATATTACAGCACAACTCAGTTAGCCTTTGGATGGAAAAAGACAGCTTTGCACACAGCACATCGATTTATTAATAACTTTGATAAATAGGGAGCCATGGGGGATGAGCTGTATGTACAGTTGAGACAGCAGAGATAATCTGGTGGATATGATGTATAAAAATATGAGCAAACATTGAGTCCACTGGAGTGAATGTGAGCCATGAGGACAGTATTCCTGGTAAATAAACTGCGTGGTTAATAAACGTGTCTTATAATAAACCTGCTTCATAAATAACTTTTCATATTGACACTTCTGATTGAATGCAGACTCTTATTGAATAATCTGAGATTTGTGCCGTTAGACGATCCTGCTAATGGTTTTTATATTCATTCTTTTCCAGGAGGTCCAGAGAAATGGAAAAGCTGGTATTCCTGCCGGACAGTGGCCCAGTTTGTTGAGCCTGACGTGTCCTCGCAGCAGTGGAAGCGGCAGTGAGCTGTCGCTGTCGAGCGCTGGCAGCGAATACTCCAGCGGCTCCCATACTTGGGCAGATGGACGAGGCGTCTCCAAGCAGGTAGGAATCCTTGTTTCTGTTCACACTCTATTGTTTTGAGATACTTGTACTAAAGTTACATGTCGCTCTTGTTCTGCGCAGTGTGCCTCAAGTCGGGACAAGAGGATGAGTACAGGATCAGTGTCCAGCAATCATTCAGCATCCATCGAGCAAACGGAGCTTGGATGGAAGGAGGGTCATATTATGAAAGGTCTAAAGCGTCTTCAGATGAAAAAGTCCAAAGAGGCTTCCTCACATGCTTCTGTTTCCCACTGCAAAGACTGCATGATCTCAAATGAGGGCATCTATTCTTTTGGTGTCAAGTCTCACCAACAAGGAACTGACACCAACAAGGTAGCACCTTCAAAGACTGACGCAGGGATTGGCACCTTGGACTCTGATGATCCAGATGATGAAACATCTAAATTGGTCAACAGGGAATCCAGTGGTCAACCAACCAAAGACCATCTTTGTTTGGACAAACTAGACTTCTCTGAGGATGATGACAAAAGATTTCCAGCGGATTCTGTCAGCCTTTCTGCAGATTCTGGTCTTTTCCCCTCACCTGACTCGGACAGCTTTTTGTTTCTGGAGGCGCCCACGCTCAAACCTGGTGAGAGCCCAACTGACAGCCTTTCACATCTGGACAAAATGGACAAGAGCTCGCTAGAGAAACAGAAAGCACCAGCATTAAAGTTCAGCGATAGGAACAATAACCAAGAACAGTCCACCGATCGTAAATCTAGACTTGATTATAACAAAAAGGAACAAGTGGGACTTCTTAAGAAGCCATCAGAAGCAAATGAAGTGAGCTCATCAGTTCAACACTCTGCAACCAGAGCCTTGAGTTGCATGAATGAAGCAAGACAGCGTAGCTCCTCCATGGAGGTTCCTCATTGCAGAGACCAGGCAAAGGGAAGCAAGGACCAGGCTATCATTGAATCTCCACAGAGGAGGCCAAAACCTCAATTCTGTGACTCGGCAAGGAGGGCGTTCATCCTGCGAAGCAAGAGTGCAGATGGAGGACAAGAACAACTTAAACATATTCACTCTCCTCTACATCAAAAGCTTATAAAGGGTCAAAGACCCAAAGTACAGTCAGACCCAAATCCCTCAGGACACAGCGTTCCAGGCAAGAGGACAAATCTCAATAATGCCAATGGTTCAAGCAAAAGCTCCTTAAATAAAACGGAAAAAGATGAAGATCTTACTATAGCAGCAAATTCCAAGTCTCTTGAAAATGTGCAGCAGCTGCCTCTTGTTGTGTCCCCTGTGAAACAGTCAAATATTCTTAAGTCTTCAGGCCTCAAGAGTCCAACAAAATCCTCTCTGCAAATCACGAGAGTCTCGAGCAGTGACTCCGTGGAAGAGAACATCTACGACAACCTTTCCTGCTCGCCCCGAAAGCAGCGACGCCAAGACCATCACTGTGATGTTTCCCAACCAGAGCATAGGGCACCGTCTCAGCCGTGGCCTCCAGGTCGAAGTACGTCTCTCCTTTTTCGAAGCAGCTCCGAGAGCTCGGCCAAAGATCAAAAACCAGCGAGTCAGACTCAAAGCTCCACTACTGGCAAACCAGCATCAACCAAAACCAGTGAGTTCTCTTTTGTTTTAGAGACTCAGAAGTCCAACATGACGGAAGACCATCAACATCCGGCACTGCAAATAGGTGCTGAACTGATAAAAGATGTCCCTGCAAAAATTTACCATACCAGTGTCTCAAATGTCCCAATTCATGAGTCTCAGTCCACAGAGTTTCCAGGCAGAAATAATACAAGCTGTGTTGAAATCGGAGCCCCTTTTATATTGTCAAGTCAGAAAATCCTGCAAAGATCCCAACAGAGTGTCAGTGAGCCAAAACTTTCAGAGGTCTTACCTGCTGGGTTCACCAATGTCTACTACCAAGGGATTTCTTATCCCCAGACCTCCAGCTCAAACGCTGTGAAAAGAACACTTCCTGTAAACGCTAAGTCTCATGAGGCGATCGCTGGACAGGACGCAAGCACCTTTGTCATTTTTAGAAGGCAAAACATAGACGGTGGAAGGAACCTGCAGACCTTTCAGACTTTTTCATGCGATCCCCAGGTGGTCCATGATAAAGCTCGCAAAAAGATTGAGACCCGCTGTAACTCATTGGATTCTGAACCCATTCAACCAGTCGCTTTGGACGGCGGCGGGATGTTAGATTGGGGGTTTGATGAGCAAGGGTGGCTATTTAAGCGGTCTGTGTCCGTATCTACCAGACCTCTTCTCAAACCGGTGATGGGCATGAACGGGGCCAAGGCTCGCAGCCAGAGCTTTGGCGCACGCTACATAGACAGACCAAGCTTCAACAAATCTGGAAAAGTTCGCACTCAGATCAAAACCCACTCCGGAAGTTCTTTGAATTCTCTTGGCGACGTTCTTCCAGGGAGCATGAGTTGCTCCAGTAGCTACCACTGTCCGATGAATCGATCCCTTTTAAACAACTTCCTAATCGAAGAAGGACTAACGGTTCCCTCACATCTGGGTTCCTCAAGCGAAAGACTTCAAAGCCTTAAACTCCAACGCGAGCAGGCTAGGCGGCTTCAGATTGAGCAACAGTTTTCAAGCGCCTTCGGAGAGCCAGTCTCCGAAGAGCCGGAGAGACAAAGCACCATAACCACCATTGAGGAGAAGGTGATGCTCGGGATTGAGGAGAACCTGCAGAAATCTCAGGAACAAGAGAGAACCAGTGAAGTAAAGCAAAAGTCCGGCTCGAGCCTGGCAAGTTGGTTCGGTTTTCGTAAGAGTAAACTTCCTGCTGCGAGCAGCAAGAAGGCAGATCCACCAAAAGCCAAAGAGGAAAAGCGAGAGCAGAAGATCACGTCGCTTCTAGGAGGAAAGAATACAAAGTTCGACAAAAAGAAAGAGAGACGGAAAAGTGACGGAAAGGACTGGTAAGGAATTCATAAAAATCAAAATACCATCTTTAAACTGATAACACGACAGCTGAGATCTGAACTGATGAAGTGACTCTGAGCTTTCTTTCACATTAAACCTTTTAGGATCCATTTTCAGCCCTCAGATCTGTTAGACATGTTTTAAAAGATCATCTCAGCCAGGTTTTATCAGTCAGGAGAGTCATTTATCAGCCCAGCCACCCTGGACGTCCTGAATCGATATCAAAAGAGTGCAGTTCTGTTGACGAAACGTTTTTTCTTTCAGCTCGGCGGGAAGAAGAGAGTCTCATGATGCGGTACGAGCTTGCATCTCACAGCCCTGCCCAGGAATGTCTCTGAGTGAGATACAAGGACACGCTAACATCGTAGGAGACCCGCAGGTAAACCAGAGGCTCATTTTCTAAACCAAAGAAGCTGCACCAGCAGGACATCTTCTAAAAGATAAAGTAAAAACAACTACGGAATATGCACTATTAGTACTAATGCCAACATGTTTACATTGTAAAGTAATCTTCTAGTAAAAAGATCTAAAACGACTGTTTTATTTCTTTTTTAAATCATAAACAGATTTTAGGTTCTCAAACTGATTTATTTTTTTAATCAACCAAAGTCTGGAATCTAATATTCCAAAAAAGTCTTTTGCAAATGGTGAACATTTTCCTGTTTTATAACATCCTTTCCAAATTTTGAACAATGTTCAAACAAACCATAAATCAGCAAAGAAAGCAGGAGGTCACATACGTTTAAGTTTTGGTCCAAACTTTTCTTTATTAATGTTTATTTGGTATTTTGAGCCTCATCTACTGTATTATAAGAGACTACAAGTATATCCAAGCCTTGCATGCTAAAGTGTATCTTGATAGCTGTAAACCTGCTGCCATGTTTGTGCGTGTTAGAGTTTAGCTGTGTCGAACATTGTGGCAATAAAACAATGACAGGGCAGTTCGATAACATTTTCTTTTTGTTTGCTAAAACCATTAAGATGCAGATGATGAACCGAAGACCTGACAGTGAAAATGGATGCACGGTGAAAAGTCCCACTCAGGAAGCAGTAATAGGTCAGTTCGACGGTTACGTTTACCGTTTGTTGTATTAAATCTCACTTTGAATGTCCTGGTACCTGAAACAAACATGAACTTTGTTAGTTTTATCTGTGTTTACCGTTTCACAGCGTGCAGACAGAAGTGAAGACCAAATATGACAGATGTGTGTAAGTCATGAACACAGTAAATCTGCTTCAATCAGTCAAACGAACATGCAAAATGCAAAGTTCTGTCAGTTCGTGCTTCTTCCATCGTTTCTGTTAGAGTTGTTCCAACTCTGCTTTTGCATCAAGGTAAAAAAAAAAAAAAAAAGAACCATTTCACCAGAAGCGGATATCATTCATAATGTGCTCCAACGAGAATACCTTGTGCAGGTTTAAACCTTCATCTTTACACATCCATGCACAGAAAATCTGCATTCCATTGAGTTTAGTGGATTTTCTTCATCCTTCTGTACTGTTGGTGTCTGATGGTGCAGCTCAACTTTTCTGTTTTCAAGATTTTTATTTAAACTCTTGGACCTCAAGAAGGCAAACACATGTGCTATAAGAAAAGTTCCAGCAAAACTTAAAGCTCATTACTTTTTCTATAGAACAGGTAGAGGACAGGTGAGAGGTCCGGCTGGAGTTTCAGACTGCTGAACACCAGCCCTTGAGGGTTAATCCTCTCATTAAAATTTCATCTCTTCATTGACTAAGAATCATCATCCAAACCACGGCACGGAGAATTAACTTCACTTTAGCTCTGACATGAATTTTACTATCAGGAGGACACCCACAAAAATATAAAAATCTTATAAAATGAACTTTAAAACAACCCAGTATTCCCAATGAAGTCACTGTTGTACCAATTAGCTGCTTTTTTATGGTTGTATTTTAAGTCAGTTATCTTTACTTCTGTACTTTTAATTGATCTCAAATCTAAATTAGTCAAACTACCTGAAAGAGAACTGTAAATAAGATTTGTTGGGCTTTTATTTGTTATTATATGCACTGAAACACACTCATTACAGTATTCAGTTGTTTTTGTCAGGATTTTATCCCACAGCTTTTAAAAACACAAAAATACATCAAATTGCACAGCAAGAATGCCAAGTAGTATTTAGTAGTGGCAGTATGTTGAATTGTGGAAATTAAATATGCACAAAATGGTGGAAGAAGTCATGCATAATGGGATTCAGTGGAAGGGAGCAATAAAAGCCTGATCTCTTTGGAGCTCTGCAGCTCAGATGGACTTCAAAGCAGAAATGTTGTTTAAAATTTAAAAGAATCACATAAATTTAGACTTTACATGACTGAACGGGCGTTTGGATAGATTCAGTGTTTCTGACACAATCACAGCTTAAATTTGACGACCTCTTGAGATTTTACCACTGAATATATAATAAAGTTTGATGGTGCCTAGAACTTTCCATATTTGGGCTCAAAACTTCTACTTATTTAGACAAATTTTACACGTCTTCTTCAGTTTATATATTAAAATGGAGATATTTTGTCTTATTTCACTTAGTGTGTCTTACTGCTATCCAACTTATAGTTTTATCTCAAATCCCACCAGAGTGCAAAGTTCAATATCAGAGTCTTCTACTGCTCAGACAGAGTTTTTTCAATAAAACTTGTAGTTTTCACACAGCAGCTGTTTGTTTGAGGTTTAGTAGTTTGCCTGTTCTTCTCTAAAGTACAGCTGTGTGAGGCCCCAGCCCTTGCTCCCCAAAAAAGGTGGGAATCACCATGGCAACTAGTGACCCAGCAGTTGCCAGGTGCCTTGTTTTCTATATTATCCAACAGGCTTTTATTTTTTGCATTTTTCATCCTTTGTTTTATTTTATATTTTAAACTATAGGTCCTCTTAGATTTTTTTATTGAGCTCATGTTAGAATTTCAGACAGACACTAAAATGTATTTTTTTTATAGGTGAGGATGTACTTTTTATTTTAGATGAATTAATTTCTTTTCAAACACAAAAACAGGCTGTATTCTTTCTCTTTTATGTCCCTGAAAAAAGTAAAATTTAAAGTAGAATTTACAAACCAAAACAAACCTCAAGGCTTGAATAATAAAAAAATAATTACAGTCTGTTTTGGTTTGTGGCTGCCAAATACTCACAGGAGCAGCTCTGACTGTTACGTGGAGCCTTTTTTCCTTCATGGTTGATTAATCTCCATCTCGCCTCGCTTTGTTGATCAGAGCACCTTGATTTGGACAGGGTTTCTTAAAGAAGCTTTAATTTATACGGGCTGGAAACGGGCCGCAGACAGGAGCATCACTGCCTGTCGTCTTTGAAAGTTACAGATAAACAGCACAACGTTTGTTCTCTGGTTTTCTGCTGCGTCTTTCTGGCATTCCTGGATGTTAACTACTGGAGGAAAAAAAAAATCCAACATGATAATCATTTAAACACCTGGCTGACAGTTTTGAGCTGAAATCAGATTATAAAAGGTCTTTTTCTACTCATTCACAGGAAAAATGTTCAGTACAAATGACTAATTGATGCAAACTGCTGTTCAAGCTTTAAAGGTGTTAAATTATGAATAGTTTCTGCGAAATATGCCTTAATCCAAACCTGGTCTGGATAAAAATATCTCCTAGAAGCACAGCAACACTTTGTTTTTACTAAATCTACCATGATCAGAGCAGCGGTGTTGTTCTGTCCCATCCCTGATTGAGGTCGGTACCGTAGGTTCTGTTTGAGGCGAACAACAGCCTCACCTTCCATGTTGGAGTCATACTGAAATGGATCAATTGTTGTTTTCAGTGATTTTGTTGTTTCACAGAACACCGAGTCACAGAAATTACTCCTAACTTTCAAGTTAAGACGGTATTGATGAACAAACTCTGTTCTGTGTCCAAAGTTTATTCTGGTTTCCATCAAGACTGACTCAGACATCGGCACTGAAAGGTCTTTAAAGTGAAATACATGGATGTTAAATGCAGTTTAATCAAACATATTATGAATAAAATGGACGGTAGCCAGCTTGTAGATAAACTAGGGATGCACGATATTGGATTTTTGGCCGATATCCGATATGCCGTTATATAAAAACTTATTTGGTCGATATCCGATATGCCGATACCGATATTTTATATATGTTCTGACAAAGGAACATATATAAATTAGGTTATGTTATTTAGGCTTATTTACTACAAAAATTGTGCAACAGCTGTAAGAGCTGGTGACAAACAGCCATATGATATGCATAGCACTTTAACTTATATTAAATGAAAAGTGTTAAATGTTATTTATTAGCATTAGTCA
>JARVLU010000255.1:5902390-5931173 GCA_031762415.1 Simpsonichthys santanae
AACAGTTTGCTGGAACTCCGCTGACTGATGAAGCCCTCTGGATGGAGGGCGAAACGTCTCTATAAAAAATTAACTGTCCAGATGACCCGACTGAGAATTATTGGATAAACTTTAGTTGTACAAAATCCTTTAAAGAATGGAAAACGTCAAATCAGCTATGTAAAATCAGATTTTCTGTGACCCGCTAAAAGTCTGAAGGTTATTTTGCCATCAAGTCTGAGCCATAGAACCAAACGGGGCTGCGTTCTACCAAAATCCCACCATCATCTATGAGGAGATTTATTGGTGTTTTATCGTACAGCATTACCAAAATCTGTAGCACATTATTCCAGATGGAACAGACCTTTTTTGATGTATTTTTGTTTGTGTGTGTGTAGTTGCTAATTAAAAGTTGTAGAAATGAACAATGGAGAGACGGTAATAAGGCGTTTCATGCATTGAAGCGCTCTCAATAAAAGGTTTTGAAGATATGCACATCTGAGGCTCTGGCTTTGTTCGGCCTTTCAGGTGCGTTTGGATGATACTACTGCTCTGTTAGTAATGAAAAACGTGTCTTTTTGTTGCATAACGCAGACACTAAAGGTCACTCGCCCAACGTGGAAAGTCTCCTTCAGTTAAAATGGGTTGGGTGCATTTTATTCCCTGCTCATGAGCGAACTCAATAAAAGGCCTTTGCTTTTTTTTTTTGAAACACCCCCGCTATCGTCTGGACAGCTCTTTAATAGGAAAATTTCTGCACGAACGCCTGTGTACGTCCCGTTCTTCATCACTCAGCGTTATCATCGGCATGAAAAGGAGGACAGGAACTCGACTGACCGCGACGCCTCGGTACGGTGCGCTTAAGTGAAAAAAATAAAAATCGGTCAGGCTCTATGATTCACACTAAGTACTCCAGCGCTCAGATTGCTCCTACAAGCCGGTAATGTTGCATCCAGCTCTGTGAAGATGTAACGTACAGAAGGAGAGGCGCATGAGTGCTTCCTCGCTCTGAGATGAGTCTTTTTGTCTCTGGGTTGTGTTAGTTCTAGCGTAGACCTAATTTTTAAGTGGAGAAAGCACTTTAAGAAGCTGAAATTAGTGGTCAGGTGTGCACAAGCTTTTTTTTTTTAGACGACCTAAATGGTGCACTTTGCAGGCAACAAATAAGCCGTTTCTTTAACTTTTAATTATAGTGTAATTTGGCATAATTTGGACACTTGATGAGGACAGAGAATAGTAATTTCATAAAATGGCCTCAGGTTCACCATAAATAACCATTACCTGTAGTTATTTTACACAGAAACAACAGGGATATGGTTTATTTTCTTGATTCCTTGTAACCTAAAGTACCAATCTTTGGGGGGCTTGCTACCTTTTATGTTTTAAACAAACCAGTTAGTGCTCAGAGTATGTGCTGGGAAAGACCCTCAGCTACGACCACACCAAATTTGATCTCAATAGCTGTAAAACTGACCGTTTAATCCAATGGCAGCAGGATCAGGACAAAGCGCTGTAGGTGCAGAAAAAAAAGTTAAACGTGTCTTTGTTGTTTTGAGTTTTTTTCACAGCACAAAGTAAAGTCCGGGTCTCACTGGGCTGGTTCTAGCTGTGTGCTCAGCTTACAAGCAGAACCTTGAGGTGACGGTCACCACAGTGGTGGTTGGAAGGGGCACAGGTTGGAGGTCTAGAACTTGATACGGTGACGACGAAGGAGACGGTTGGATGGTGCCGCACCTCTCCACTCTACATAGATGGTGATCTGTGGAGGTGGTTCTCTCCATTGGGCTACACTTGACCACCTGGTACACAAGCTCACCAATACCTTTATGTCCTGAGGAAACTGAAAAATACCTGTCTGGGTGTTGAGGTCCCTCAGGTCCTTCTATGTGTGGTTTGGAAGCTGCAGACTCTGGTAAAGTCTGGACAGAGGACTCTCGGGTGCAGGTTACCACCCATCAGTGTCAGACGTGGGATTCTCTGTGATCCTACCCACCCTGCAAACAAACCATTGACCCCCCTCCCCTTAGGAGGAAGGCTGCTCTGTATCTGAACAACATCCAGACTGAAAAACAGTTTTCCAAGAGGACGCAGGAATGTTGATGAATCGCTCTGTGTCCTCCACTTTAACGGCTGCTGCTGAACTATAGTATCTTCTTTTAGCTGTGATGTTTAGGTTTTGGTTTGGTCCATTCATCTTACCTTCTACCACTTACCTGTGGTCAGGTTGTGGAGGCAACAGGTCCAGGAGAGACACCAAGACTTCCCTCTTTCCAGAGACACTGTCCAAATCCTTCTGAAGGACCACAAGGTGTTTCCAGACCAGCAACATAATCCCCTCAGAGAGTTCTGGATCTTCCCCAGGATTTCTTCCCAGTTGCTCAGGACTGGAGAGCTTCAAAGGAAGGCATCCAGATTAGACGAAACACCTCAGCTGACCCCTTTCAATACAGAGGAGCAGCGGCTTTTGACACAACTCTTTCTTCACCACAACCGTCTGAAGCCCGTCCACAGAATTCCCACCTTGAAGTGGTGGAGGGGTTCTATACCCCCTTGATCCTGGGGGCTATGTTTGTCTGGACCATTAGCCCCTTGTAGAGGCTTAAGAAAGGAATTCAACAACTTTACTCAACTTATTATTAACTCTTTATTCTGCAATACCAAACTAAAAATCTGTGTTTTGTTCTTGCTGTGAGGTCTGAATGACAATATATCTGAACTTGAACTAGTTAGAGACAAAAAGTGCAAAAAAGTTTAACTTGGAATCACAGATTCAGTTCAGGTAACGTATATTTAAATAAAACCTCGCGGACTAAAATTCAAAATACAGAATACAACGTGTGAGCTGTTCTCCAGCCTCGCCGCAGGAAACGGACTCCGACATGTTCACTCCCGACTCCTGGATTTTGACGTCTTATCTAAATGAACTTCTGACGTTTTACAAAAGTTAATTTACCGTATCAGTAAAAAGGAAATCAGACACAATCGTTTACATAAATTAGCTTAAACAGAAATGAAGCGCTCCGTTCTGAACGGTTGTCAGATGCTGTTGTTAAACTGTGTTACTGTGTCCAAACAGAAAACCCTGATCTTTATGGACTTCCTGCAGTTTATTATTAACGTTTAATCTTTTATAACATCAACAAGTTGGCTGCTCAGATTATCTGTCTTCAGAGGGTGCATTAGATGCATTTTAAATAATTTTGACTGGTTTCAAGGGAAGTTTAAGAAAGTTTGTTAGTGAAATATCTCGTAACGTGGTTGGAAAGAAACAATAATGATTTAATGTACATCTACAACTGATTATCCTGATTCTAGAGCTTATTGAACACAAATATGGCTGTAACTCAGTCTGTGTATAGCACATATTCTGAACACTGAGGTGTTTAAAACATGAAAAGTGGCAACAACTATATTTTATTATAAGACACACCAAGAAAGAGAACCATAATCACTTTTAGCTGTGTAAGAAATTCACAAAGCTTATTTCTGGTTAACCTGAAGGCTGTTTAATAAGATTCCCTCCATGTTGGACATGTGCAACAACGGCCGAATATAAGCTAAGAGAGAATGCGCATTTGAGATGAAGCACGTTTCTCAAGGCGTGTGGTTGGGTGGAGATTCCACTAAAAGATTTCTGGGGTTGTTGGAGGGTCGTGGGCTCATCTCAGATTATTTTTTGGGAATAGAATGTCAACCAAATATTAAAGTTTTCCTCCGGTATATAAAACCAACAGCGTTGATATGTTCCAAGGAGCTTCTGTGTAAAACAGTCACAGCTGAAGTTCTGTAGCGTGGAGATGTGGATCAGAACCGCTGCTGAGGTGTTCTCATCAGTTAAAGCTCTTACACTGTTTGAGTCAATCAGATTCAATATGGCCGCTAAAGCTAATCAACCACAGCCAGTTGAATAATCAATTACCCATAAACTTGATACTTTCACATAGAGTTTTGCTGATTTTAGTTGCTGTTTTGTTGAGTTTGAACATGTTTTTGCTCATTTTAATTTTAGCTACTGTTTTGCTGACTTTAAGTTCAGCATCTGTTTCTGCATTTAGCTGATTTTTATCTAGCATCATTTGCTGCGTTTGCTAATTTTAGCTGCTGCTTCAGCTTTTTTAGATGCAGTTTGGCTCATTTTTGCATACGTCTCTGTCCTTTTAGCTACTGTTGCTTTTGGAAACTTTTAACAGTTTTGTTTTAGCCTCTTCAGTGGGAAAAAAAAAGAAATTTATGTAGTTTCTGTTTGGAATTTCTCTTCTTATTTGTGGGGAAATTAAACATATCCCTTTAAAAATGAAATAAGCTGTTAAACTCAGGGAGAGCAGCTGTGGTTTCTGAGTAAGAATGGGTTTTTCTTGCTGATTCGTGAACAGCCGATGTTTCTGACTCAGAACAAACCAAAGTTTTATGACTAGGCTGAGCTGAATGCATTAAAGACAAATCTAAAAAGATGCTAAAATCATGTTTCCCTTCCAGTTCAGATCCTGAAGATGAAAGAACAAAACCTACTTATCCCCAGTTACATGCAGCCATCTGGTCCTTTCCTGTGAGCACAAATCACATCCCATAATCATCTCCATTGCAGCCCTAAGGCCTGTTTGTGTCTTCTTTCAGGGATACACTACAGGAAGTCCTGCGCCTCGTCAGGAGCCTGTCTCATCGCTTCCTCCGGCTACCAGCAGTTCTGCACCGGAAAGCTCAACTCGGTGTGCATCACCTGTTGCAACACGCCGCTGTGCAACGGCCCCCGGCAGAAGAAACGCCCACCGTCGTCCTCCGCCATCACGCCGAAGCTTCCTGTGTTTTCTCTCTGCGTCTTCCTGCTGCTGCTGGACTCCATCCTCTGCTGACAGACCTCAGATCTCTGCCGAGAACCTCAAAAACTGAGAGAGGACATGTGATCTGACATAGAACTGAGCTGAGACATCCGTCCTGTGAATTGTTTAGATCTTAACATTCCCCCCTTTGGTTTGTTTTTGTTGCACCTTGCCTCCAGAATTAAAAAAAGACAAACTCCGAAAGACGGGAGGAGTGAAACCAGCATTGATCATGTCACAGACCTGTCTCAGAAGTTGCTGGGCGAGGCGAGGAGAAAACTGTGAAAACATTCAAGGACAAACTCTTCCCTCATTAGTTTTATTCATTAACACCATGAAACCAAGACCTAATGAAAACTTAATCCATATTTTTACTGTTCAAATTGCTCACTTGTACTTTAGGTTCCAGCTTTAAATAGTGCCATAAAAATTTTTATTATTATAGTTAGATGCCTGAAAAATATTGAAGATTAACTTAACATAACACTTTTACTTTTTGTCACAGACTGAAATACAGATTAATTTGCAGCAATTTAGTAATTAAACCCAACATTATTGTCAAACTCTTACATCGCTGTGACCATCTTATTACAGGACGGAGTTGAGTTTATAATATTAATTTGTTTTTGTTTTTCTTGTTGATGGATGGGACTTTTTAATAAAAGAAGGGAAAAATGTAAATGTGGATTTACACGTCAATCATCTCATACAGTTCTCATACAGTTGTTCATCACAGCATCATGCCATGACTGAAATAATACTTTTTTGCAGTAAACATATTATAATTTACAAAAAAGTTTGAAAAAAAAAAAAAAATTATGTGATCTGTGCTGATTGCTCTCCAAAACTGGAAGTGAAGGATCTATTGAAGTTGTCACATCTCCAACAATAAACCACTGTAGAAACATGAAAACTGACACGTATGACCATCAGAGCCTTCTGACGGTCATTGTTCAAAAATACTGTATTTTTTGATACAACTTAAAGTTTTTGCACAGCAACTGCTTGTGTGAGGCTTACTTATTAATTTCTGTGTACAGCCCCTCCTCCCTTTGTTACCCCAAAAAGGCGGGAATCACCATAGCAACGTGTGACAGCAGTTTCCGGTTCACCAGTGTCTACATTGCACAGCAAGTCTTTTAATCTTTTATTTTTCCATCATGGCCACCACTGTAGATCCTGCATATTTTCAGACTCAGGTCTAAATACAGTACTGTATATGTACTGTATTAGAGAAAAGGATGTGTCCATATTTAAAGTTGTAAAAACAAGGTTTTTAGGGGGTTATCTAAATATTCTGACTGAGAAACACAATCAGTATTCAACGAAAAAATAAATTCAATATACTGATACATTTACATTTATTTATATAAGTTTAATGATCTAAATCAAAAAGGACAAACTTCTCAAGCCACTGTGATGAAATATCTTCTCAGTGACGAAAGTTCAACATGAATAAAACTGTGTCAGTCCTGTTTTTTGGTGCATTAAATTATATTTCTGACTCTGATGGAACATCTATCGTTGTTTTGAGAGTCACGCCTGCCTCTTCAGTCTGACTGATGGTGTTTGGAAACCCTACCGAGTCGTTCTGAATCATTACATTGGAGGGAGTCGTCTTGTTGCGACGCAGCGACCTGAGCAGCAGCGGCTGCAGGGAGCGTCCAGACGAAACACTGGGCGGTTGCAAGGTGCGCTTGTTGGCATGTTGGATGGTGAGGTGACACCGCAGCACCTGAACAAACACCTCCCTGAACTGCCTGGAGGACAGGTTGTAAAGGAAGGGATTGAGAACGGAGCTGAGGTAGAAGAAGGTGTCGGCCACGAGGTGGAGCGTGGCGATTCTGTGCAGGTAGGAAGGGGTCCAATCGGACTTGGAAACAGCTGCCATCATGAAACGAAAGATCTGGTTGGGGAGCCAGCACACCATCAAAGATCCAACGATGAGACCTGTAAGAAGTCAGGAAAAATTAAAACATGTTTTGTAGAAAAAACTGCTGTGTTCTGAATAGTTGTTAGGGTTCCTAATCACAAAGGATGGAAAGACAAAAGGATGTTAACCAAAGGTGGTTAACACCAAGACCTTAAGAAAACCAGACTTGTTCATGGGGAGTGGCATGGTGGTACAGTTGGTAGAGCTGTTGCCTCTCAGCAAGGTTGCTGGATCAAATTCCGGTTGGGGACCTTTCTGGTTGGAGTTAGCATGTTCTCCAGTTTCCTCCCAAAGATGAAACTGTTAGACTAAATGGTAAATAATGCCCTAGACCAGAGTGAAAGCCTGAATGGTTGTTTGTCTCTTGTAATGGACTTGGGACATGTTCAGGGTGTTTGCATTTCTTGCACAGTGGCTGCTGGACATGGACATCAGCGACCCCTGCAACCCAGAAAGTAAGAAGTGGGTAATGGATGGCGTTGTTAAGGGTAATGCATTGAAGCTGTTTTATTTCTATTAACAGGTTAGTCCCATTGCATTCCAATTTTCAATTTGCTACTCCTCCTTGAGCTTTAGAAAAACCCATTAAAACATGCAGCTCAGTCAGAAATAATGTGCTCTGACTTTAAGTAGCAGCACAACCGTTGACGTAGACAAATTAACAAAGAACTGCTATTTTCCCATAGACAACAACGGGTTTTCTTAGAAGCAAATGATAAAACCCAACCCTCTTCAGAGCTCTGCAGCTCAGAGAGACTTCACAGTATTCAAAGTTTTAAACAGGTTGGACTTGTTGGACTAGAAAGTTGGACTTTATAGGACTGTACTGGTTTTTTGGTATCCTTAATTAACAGTTTTTACAAAATGATGGTTTAAGTGGGGTTTTTTTTTGCATGTGATGTCATACAAATTTATTTAACTAGTTTTTTCTACAATCTTTACACTTCTTATACATTTTATACATCAAAGTGTAGGTATTTTTGTCCTTTTTCATTCAGCGTGCCTCTTACTGATATAAAATTTAGAATTTCTCTCTAATCCTCCCAGGCTGTGCACACAAAGTCCCATCAACTTCCATTGTGTCTGAGGGTCTTTTTAACTTGTGTCTTCACTATAAAACACTTTAGAAATGTAAATATTAACATGTGAACATCAGATATTAGTGTATGTTCACGTTTCAGGAATTTCTTCCATAAGAGTTCAAGTTTTTGCATAACCACCATTTGAATGAAGCTAATGTTCTTGTTTATTAGTGCAGCTATTGCTCCGCCCCTTTCTTCTGCTCCTTGGAAAAGGCGGGAATCACCATGACAACAAGTGACTCGGTAGAAGTTTTTTTCTTGTTAAACTGTTTTACCATAGCTGCCTAATTGAATAAAAGGCTTTTCTTTAGCCAAACTTTACCAAAATATCTTTTGTAACTCCCGACTGAAGCAAAATGTAAATATGACGGCTGTCCTTGTACGATTCCATGGATGTCAAACATGATTCCTTCTTCTTCTTTTTTTCTTCTTTTTTTAACCATAATCATCAGAAGATGTTCAAAAAGATCTTTACTGGAGTAAATACTCAGAGCAGCCGCTTCACGTCTGATTCATGCGTATTTTCTTTGGAAGCATTCCCTGTCTTTGGTCTGGTGTTTATCAGTTTCCCTGCAGAGATGTTGATGGAAATTACTCTGAGGCTGAACAGCCTTTCAACAAGCACAAATTATCTGCGCCGAGCCAAAACTTCCTGCTGAGGAACACGAACGCAGACATATTTATTTAAAATCTGTGCCTAGAGATGCTGAGAGAATTATCCATCATTAAAGAAAACAAAAGGAAATGCTGTTTATTCACACACGAAGATGAATAAAAATCACCCTGTGTGTTTGTTTCTGTTTACGATGTCCATTTTCAGAAATGAGGACATGTTCAGGACACATTCTAGATGAAAGCAGAGGCTGTTAATACCAATCTAAAGCTTTCATCACTGCATGTTTTCAGGGATGAAGAGGAGCAACAGTTACCAGTGACAACATCAAGGACATTTTATCTGCACTCCTTTTGAAATTTGTGGGTCTAGCTAAATTAATGACCACTTAATGAGGCATTATTTCACACTTTTTACTCTGGAGTGGCTCTGTTTTGTGTCACAGAAGAACATCAAGTAGAGGCAAGGCAAGTAAACACATCAAAGTGTACTGTCAGATTTTTAGGCCAATAAAAGTGAAGTTGAAAAGGTATATGGTGATTCTGATCCTGAAAGTCAATCCACTGGAGGTAAAAAGACAAACGACAGAATATACCTGCTGGTTGGTTCAGTCTTCATCCACCCAGAATCAACACCAGTTCAACAACTATCAGTACTGTCAAACAAGAGACACCATGAAGACCAGAGAGGAAGAGGTGGAGAAGAACAGATCAGGATTGGGTTACAAGCTAATGTAGAACCCAGAACCCAGAATGTCTCGTGGAGCTCCATGAAAATCGTTACTAGAAAATGGAAAAATGATGCCGTATATTGGTGCTATATAAATGAACCGAATCGAATTGAATCAGAGAAAACCTGCCAAGAGAGAGTCGTCCATCAAAACTCACAGAGCGGCCCAACTCAAGACCTCTGATTTACTAGAGAATGATGGACGCAAACTGCACCCAGCCAACCTAAAACATCTGGAGACGTATGGCCATGAATAGTGGACGAAACATCTCCTCAGATCAGGAAAACTGTATCCCGTAAATGAACATGTTTAGAAATAAAGGTTGAATGACACGGTAACTGGAGGCAGATTCCTTTAAATGTTCTGCTTTTTGAGTCACACCAGTGAGAGGATGATGCACCATTTAAACTTTAATAATCCAAACATCATGTCTGACTAACGTAAGATTATTTGCTCTTTCTGTTGTTCTGAACCAACGCCAAGACGCACAATGTTCCGTTGACTCTGCGTCTCAAACACCCTGAGACAGCGTTCTCTGATAAACAAACTCAGCAGGAACCGGAGAGAACCGAGGTGCTACGACCCTCAGTCCACAGTGAAATATCTAAATAAAACAAGAGGAGCTTCCTCTAATTCTTTAATTAGTCCTCTGGAACCGTCTTTGAACCAGATTAGGTAGAACTACGTCAAAATCAGTGTCATTATAAATGTGCTGGTTTTTCTCTGCTTTAGTGGTTTACATTTCTGCGCCGCCTTCCACCATGAAAGGCAGGCGATAGTGTAACTGTCTGAGGCTATCTGTCTGTTAGCAAAATATCTCAGCAACCAGTGGACAGGTTTTCATGAAACTCAAGTTTATTGGAGATACATCTCCAACTATTGAGATCTGTTTTTCTTCCTTGCGTTTTCAGCACTTCACCTCCTCAGTTTCTGTTCTATTTCAACCATTCATGTATCAAAATGTTCGGCTCATTCAGGACGTTCCTGCTCTGACTTTTAGTATTTGTGTAATTTTTAGTTTATTAAATGTTGGCTTTGTTGTCCATGTTTTTCTAATTGAAAATGGATGGAGCTCTCTTCACATCCTCCAAAGCCTTTGAGCTGTTCACAACTGACCATTTCAGCTGTTGTTCGGCTTCTTCAGCATATTTCTGGTAGATTAAGCTTATATATTCCTTTCAGCTTCTTTCAACTCTGGGAACCATATACCTGTAGGTTGGACCATAGGACCATGCTGCTTATTTATTTTGCCACTTTTGCGCCTTGTTTATTTTTGTTGCATGCTTTGAATAAATCCTAGTTTATGTTAGTTTAGTTTATGTTAGTGTTTGCATTAAGCGTGTAAATTATAGCCGAACAGAACCTATGAGAATCAGGCTGCTGTTGTTCAGTATATTGTTTTGCACTATCAGACTGGCATACATCTTAGATCTTTTAGCATATCATTTGACTTTCATTTAGTATATATCTTAGTTTATATCTTAGATCCTTATTTACTGTTTATTTTTACACTTTATATTTTTGTTATTGTTGAATGTAACTGGGACTGTGTACACGATGTCGTTCCACTACATGTACCACATGTGATGCGAACGACAATAAAGAATCTCTGACTCTGAAATATGAACATTACAGAAGCTGGAACCAGTGGTGGGATGTAACTGAATACAAGTACTTCGTTATTGTACTTAAGTGCATGTTTCATTTATCTGTACTTTACTTAAGCGGAGTTAAACGTGGGTACTTTCGATTTTTACTCCACTACGTTTTACATTTAGTATCTGTACTTTCTACTACATTGCTATAATGGGTTGCGTTACACGTTACATTCACAATGCATTTTTTTTTTTGTAATTGTTCGTTAGTTTCCTCTTTCTTATTTTGCTTAATGGCATCTAACTCTGCATGTCATGCCTGAAATTTATGACGCACAGAATCACAAGTCCAAGTGTGAACACAATGATGTATTATCTGCAGCACTGTTCTTTAAAATGGCTCAACACTATTAAGGTAGTACAGAAAATATACAGTACATGCATTAGGAAAGCAAGTAAAGTTACTTTTAATTCTTCAGGTATTTTTAAAAACAAGTACAGTACTTACTTTTACTTAAGTAAAAAAAATTTATGTGGTACAGTACTTCTACTTTTACTAGAGTACATTTTTGTCTGTTTATTTGTACTTTTACTTAAGTATAGTGTTTGAGTACTTTCTCCACCACTGTGAAACTGAACTATGTGACTCTCTGATAATGCATTTTGTGGATATACAGTTTATCTGATGCATGTTACATATGAGAATGTCTGCTCTGGTTATTGGTTGAGTTGTGCTCTTTGTTCACAAAATCCACTTCAGCATGTGATGTCAAACACAAAAAACAACAAAATCGTGGGCAGTTTGATTAAAGAAAGCTTCGTTTTGATTGACTGAACATTAGTCATAAAGTTTGGGAACCTTTACATTAAATGTTTGAGGTGTGCTGAAACAGGAGCTGTGCACGCTGTAGGCGGTGAGCGGTTTGGTTCCCTGTGGTCGTTTCCTGTTAAAGGCAGCAGAGCGAGGAACAAAACGACTTCATCTCCACAAAGAGATGACTCTTTTCTCTTTCCTTCTCCCTGTCACTGCGGCTCATTGATCACAGGCCGAGCAGTCGGCTGGAAAATTGGGTCTGAGTCAGCACGGATCAGAACCATCCCTGCAGAGGAGTCTGCATGCAGCTGATGCAGATTACACCGCTCGCATGTTGTTGATAAATCTTTGTTAGTGAGCCACTGACGGCACGCTGAGTGGGCCTTCCTCTGAACGGTGTCATCGGTAATGAATTCAAACTCACTTCTTGGCAAGAACAAACCCAGACGGGCCTTCTCATTAGGCAGCAATTAAAGCAAATTATTGGATCAATTAATTATCTGTCTGTGCAGAAAGTGCAGAGTGTTTGATTGAGTTGGAGAAAACACATTATAGTTTTTCGAATCGACATAAAGTACTTCTGTGAAGAAAAAGGAATCGCAGCTAAAGTCGGGCTGATAAATAAGTTAACGAGCTGTGAGGAGAAGCCATTTTCAAAAAGGGAACTGTGCTTCCATCCAGTCCAAGGCATTGACGAGATTTAAACTGTCACTAAAAACTAAATGGATTTATTTACATTTTAAGTAAAAACGAATGCTAATGAGTTCTATGCAAATTAAATATTCAGTAAATGTAAGTCAAAAAGTAGGCAATGTGAAATAAATGAGATTTAATTTGATTTTTATAACTTATTAATTCATATGAAATTGTGCATTTCTGTTGCCATACAAATGAGTCCTAAATAATTATATATAAATTCTAATTATTTAAAATAAATAAATGGTCACATTTTGAAAAGTCAGAATCATTAATTGGTTAGCTTGTGAGAGAGTATTACTAAAACATTTATAAATCCTTTTTAATAAAGTTAGAATGTCTCTACAATTATATTAAATTATTTACTTAAAACAAAACTGGAAGAAATTCCAGATTAATCAGTTTCAGCTATATTTTATACAACACCCAGGAAAAAGGCATAGATATAAAAAAAATAATGATTTTGATCAATTATTGACTCTAATTTTGGATTACGTGCACTTTTTAGTCAAACTTTTTATTGTCTGTGATGCAAACAAAAATTTGTTCAATCAGAGGAAGAAGCTTTTTACCTCATTAGTGGAGACGTCAAATTTGTTTTTATTTTTAAGGATTCAAGCGCAATTTTTTTTTAATTGTTCATAATATTATTATTGTGCTTTTTTCTGTTTCTGGCACAAACTTTGATTCATTTCTTGTCCTGCAGTGATAGAAAACCTTTTTTTTTAAACACCAAACTCAATCAGGATATTTTGCGTACAGTAAATGGAAGAAAATTTGAACTAATAAAATGAAATAAAGTCTTTCAGATAGTGATAGGATTTAGTTGAAGCAAAAGTTAATCACAATGACAGTATAATTTTGATGATTTTTAGAGATTTTACCTCAAAATGTTCAACTTTGATGATGTCACTAACTTTGGAGCCTTTTTAGCTTTTCAACATTTTTGTTTTCTTCTCCCTTCACTTCTTACACATATTTTTTTATTTTTATATTTTTTTATAGTTTGCACATCAAAAAGTATTTTTTGCCTTCCTTAACTTAGAGTATTTATCTCCCACATAACACACTGTAGATAAATAAAAGTATTTCTCTTGCATGTGTTGTCACCGGAAAATATCAGCCACTAAAGAATTTAAAAAATATTTTACTTTTCAGATTTTACAGTTTCCACACACAGTTTGTTTTAGGCTCAAATCTTCGCTTGCCTTTCTGCCTGTCTGATAAAGTGCTGCTGTGTGCTGCCCCTCCCCCATTTACATGCTGGAAAAGGCGGGAATCACTATGGCAGCCAGTGACTGGAAGGAATCACCATGGCAACCAGTTAGTCTGAAGATTCTGAGTCACTGGATTTTTAATATTCAGCCAGTATGTTTTTTATTTTTTTATTTGTTCTGTTGTTGCAAAAAACAATTGGAGCAATTTATTGTGGTTTTAAGTTAAGTCAAGTAGAACTGAATCGAACTTTGCTGGATTGTGTTTAAAAAGTTGTTTCCTTTCCGATAAAAACACACGTATACATTTAGGACCTGGACTTAGCGTGGGGCTGTAAATGTGGTGTTAAACTGTGAAATTAACAAAATAAAGCGTGAAAGTCCAAGTCACACACTCAACACCGAGGTGAGGAAGGAAACCCACAGCTTTGACCGTCTGGATGAAGTTGTACCGACAGGACAAACATCCCTGGAAGGCCGACAGACTGAGAGGAGAAGCAGCGAAGATGATTTACAACCGCAGACAAGAAAGGAGCTTTGTAAGACTGGAGGCTTAGTTGCAGGATAATGAGGTTTTTGGTCCCAGATGGGCAGGTTCACCAAGCTCAGACACAACCGAAGACGTCGGTCGTTAAAAAATTTAAATGCTCCAACACCGTCTGATTATTCTTCTGCTGTAAACCGAGTTTCCTTTTGTAGCAAACACTCGTCGAAGTAGAACTGACGACGTCAGAGAAGCTGATTTCATTACATCCAAAAGTCCTTTCTGAGTGCCGGGACACAAACAGACCGGCTGGTTAAAATGCAGGAAGAGTCTGAAGGAATTAATCTGAAGGATAACCGGAGATCCTTAAACCACCGGGATAACTTGACTAAATCACAGACAAATATTCCTCCCGGTGGAGCAATCTAATCGTCTTAGAGGAGATGTTTCCTCTGAAATACGTGATGGAGCTTCCTGTTGTGGAGAACAAGGTCTGAGTTCTTCAAGAAAATTAGAAAATACATAATAAGCCTTGAACACAGCAGCACATTCATAAAGAAGTCCCCACTCTTTGAAATAATTAATAAAAATACAAATATTTTTACTGGAAATGTATTTAGATTTCTCAAATTCTCTGAATAACTTTGTGCTCTTGAAAAATGCCAGTAAATAGGAATAATTTTTAGTCTTTAGTTTTACTAGTTTTGGCTAGTTTACTATTCAAGTTTAATTGTTTACTAGTACATAATACATAGTTTCTAGTTTAATTTTGGCTTCTAGCATTAGTTTTACTAGTTCTTAGCTATGCTTTGGTAATATTGACGTCTACTAGTTTCATCTTTTCATCATGTTTTGCTAATTTTAACATTTCTATTTTTTTTTTCCTATAGTTTAACCTTTCAGCTATGCTTTGCTAACTTTGGCTTCTAGCTACTGTTTGGCTAGTTTTAGCTTTCAGCTATGCATTGGTAATATTGGCTTTTAACCACTGTTTTGGAGGGTTCATATTTTAGCTATGTTTAGCTAATTTAGGCTTGTTTTACTTATTTAAGCTTTAGCTATGTATTGCTGATTTTGGCTACTGTTTTACTACTTTTAGTTAAATTTAGCTAATTTTGGCTTCAAGCTACTGTTTTGACAGTTTAAGCTGTTAGTTTTTTTGTGCTAATTTTGGCATTTAGCTACTTTTTTGTTAGTGTTATTGTTTAGCTATGTCTTGCTAATTAAAGCTTCTAGCTTTTTCACATTTTGGGTTTAGTAAATTTTAGCTTTTAGCTTTGGTTTGGCTAATTTTGCCTCTTGTGCTGATCACTGATTGATGATTCAGTGCATTTTCACAGAAAATGCTCTTTTTGTTTTGCCTTCATGTCAGTCAGGATGAAACGTTTTAAAAACGCACATTAGCTTTAAATTGTGATATTTCACTCAAACATTAAATGTTGTTTTAATTTATTTAAACATCTGTGAGTCGGCAGCACAAGTTAACGTCAACCTTTACAAGCCGAGGGTGAAAACACCAAACGAGCTGAATTCATCCATCAGGTTCATCAGCGGCTTCAGGGCTCAGCTGCTGCTCTCCTCTTTACGTTAATTGCTTTAAAACGGCGACGTGAGGAAAAACAAGCTGCTTCCCTTGAGTCTCTCGGGAGATTAAAGAGCTTCTTCAGAACCTCGACTTTAGTCCAGATCCTGCAGCTTCGCTCTCAGAGACGTCCCAAACCACACAGGTCTAATGTCGGTGAATTAAAACACCTTTTTGTTTACGCTCGATGGGTTTTCTCTTTTAAACAGCTGCTTCTTCTGTATCCTGTCCAAGTTAAATAATATATTTTTATGTTGTTGTTCAACTGTTGCTGCTCATAATTTAACTGTTATTTTGCTGATTGGAGGAAAGGGTCACATATATCCATACACCTCCTTTAATATTTCTCACCTGGACCTCAGGCTTTATGTCTAATCAAGAAGGTTCTGGCAGAACTCGACGCAGCTTTTAATCAGAGCCCACAAATGTTCAACAGGATCGAGGCTTTGGGAAGAACCTGATTGGTCCAATCAGAACCCAGTTCTGTCCTGTGTGGACCCAAGTGTGTCCAGGTTTCAACCATCCAGCTGCTGGTTTGAGGTGAAGTTGAAGAACATGGAGGTAGTCCTCCTTACCTTGTTCCACAGCATGATGCCCCCACCACCATGCCTGACATCTGTTTCAGTGTTCTCAGATATGAAAGCCTCAACTCCTCCAAACGTCCTTCTGGTCTTTGTGTCCAAACAGCTCAGTCTTTGTCTTATCTGACCATCAAACTGTCTCCAGAGGACATATTCTTGTCCATGTGGACAGATGCAGGTTTCAGTCCAGCTTCAAGGTTCTTTTTTGGTCCTCTCAGTCCATGATGATGTAAAACTGTCTCCACTGTGGACAGGGATTCTGGTGGACAGGGACACCGGTGTTCCAGCAGGTTCCAGTTGGTGGCAGTCTTCAGTCTTGGTGGTTCCTGAACACCAGCACCAGTTTGCTTCCATCTGAGGGGGACAGTTTAGGTCTTCTTCCAGACTTTGACACGTTAATAACTTTAATTAATGCACAAACATTTTAAACTTCTTAGAATCTGAAGTTTTGTCCATCTTGTTTAAATTTATAGTCCTTGGACTTTCTCATTGTCCCGAGTGTTTGTCAGTCCAATGAGTGCTGTCAAACAAATAGTTTTCAGGCAGCTGCAGTCAGTCATGACCACCAACAGGAAGTCAACAAGGCCATGGACTTGTCAAATTAAAAGACCTTTTAGGAACTTCAGCTCCACCTACAAATTTAGGTGAATGTTTGTATTGGACAAATGTGTCGATCAGAGAAAATTCACAATAAACTCAAACTTGTTGTTTGTAAAACTCACTGGGTTTTTATGTTTTATTACCAGATTAAGAACGGTTCAGATAAATCATAAGAAACACTAATTCTTGACATCCGTGCCCTGGATGGGTGTATGGAAACATCTGGCTGCAGGTGTGTTAAAGTGAAACAGTGGAAAAGCTCTCAAGTTTCTTTTTTTTTTTTAATGGCCCAGTTCGATCCTACATTTTGTAAATTCAGAAAGTAGACGGACAGATTGTGTATTTTAAATTTTCTGTGGATGATGTCACAGTTTTGACATCGTCAATCTATAGTTTCTAGTCATATTTCTACAAACTGATTCCTTTTTTTAGGGGCTCAAACTTTCCCACTTTCTCGGGCTGCTGCAGCGCTTCAGCGTAAAATTGTTTTAGATGGTCGTCAATCAGGAGCTCAGGTGAGTGAGGTGTTGCCACCTGCAGAGAGGGTTTGCCTTCAGTGATGGAGCTCTTTCCTGCTGACACTCAGCACAGATAAGAAGGTTCCATGGAAGCGCGTTCACTGAGAATCAGACAACCCAACAAATCTTCTCTGAGGTTTACTTTCAAAGCTGAAAAGGTTTGAAAGAGTCCACCTGAACGGGCCGACGGGGAGCCGGGACCTCTGACCTGGCACCGTAAATCAGCTCCATGGATCCAAAGAGCCAGTGAGGAGAGCCACGAGTCCTCATCAGTCTTCATTCGCTTGGATTACACTATCCAAGTTTAAGCTTTGGAATAATTAATTCATCTCATTTTCCAGTAGGTTTGTTTATTCTTTTCTAACCCAGGATGGATTTTAGGCACTACAGTACATAAAAAGAAGAATTAATGTTTTAAAATTTTATTTTTTATTTTTGTTTAGAAACAACCCCCCCCCCCCCTTTCTTAAACACAAGCAACATACTGCAAGAACCTGCTACCAAAGTACCAGCCCAAGACCTGAGGGTGTCTTGTTCTTCTTCATCACCTATTGTGTAAATATTTTGCTAAAATCAAATCTTCATCTTCTTCTTTTCTTGTTCTTTTTTTTATCTTAATCTTCTTGTTCTCCTTCTTGTTCTTATTTTTTTCATGCTCTTGTTCGTCATTTTCTTGTTCATCTTCTCTTTTCTTCTTCTTCTTCTTGTGTATGGGTCACACCCAGCGCGGAAGCAATTCGATCCATGTCGATTGAGATATTTCTGTATATAGATCAGTGTTTGCAAGGATATTCTTATAAACAGTGAAAATTACATATATTTTGGAGAAAAAAAATTAAATTTTTGTTAGTCGTGATCTAAACTTCATGACCATAGATGTGTGTTGGAACGTAGAGAGACCAGAAAATCTCAAGTTTACTTTCTGGCTCTGCTCCTTCTTTATCCTGACAGACCGGAGCAACACCCTCATTACTGCAATTAAGACCATTTGACCCAGTTTCCAATCTATCTCCTGCTCCAACCTTCCATCATGTAGATACTTAAACTCTTTTGCTTGAGGCAAAGACTCATCACCACCTTTCTCCTGGGAAGAACCCTGACCTCGGACTTAGAGGACCTGACTCGTATCCCGTCTGCGAACTGCAACAGTGCACGCACCAAAGAACCACATCATCAGCAAGAAGGAAACACCCAAACCAGACACCCTTCATAAGATTTTGTCCATTAAGACCACAAGCAGGATCAGAAACCAAGAGTAGATCTGGCAGAGTCTGAGAATACAGGGACTGGATAATCCCTAAAAGTGACCCCAGCACCTCGAATACCTCACGGAACACTAGTGTTAAACCTTTCCCAGATCCTCAAGAAATATTTGGAGAGAGCAACCATTTGTCCTCAGGTGAAGATCTGATCCACGGTTCTTTAAACCTGAAACTGGAGCCTCCGTCCTGTTTGCAGAAACATCTGTGCAAATTCTTCTCAGCAGCGTTAAAACGGGGACAAATGTCATAATCATCGTGACAGAAAAAGGTGCTGATAAGCAACAATGCTGCCTGCGTAACCTCCTGTTCCCATCCGTTCCTCCACACTTTGCTCAGATCACAAATGGCCGGCAGGTCAGAGGTCGCAGGTCAAGAAGGTGCAGATGGTGAAACAAGATTGATATTCATTTCACCAGCTCCCGGCGAGTGAAGAAAAGAACTAAAGCAATTAACATTTTGACCAGGATGTGATGTGCGAGCAACTTAACAGCAATGTTCTCTGCTCCTAATTACGTTTTAAAGTCGCAGAGGATTAAAAATGTTATTACCGGTAGGTAAAACTGAAGTGTCGACAGACGAGCGTCTGAGGATCCAGCAGTCTGTTGGTGAGTGAGGAAACAGTGGTTGTATTTTATAACATATACTGTACTGTATATACAGTACAGTATATGTTTTAGCTTCTAGCTTCTTTGGAATTACTTTTAGTTCATAGTTTTTTGCTATTTTTAGCCAACCTTTTGCTTCTTTACACCAGCTTTTTGTTACTTTTAACTTTTAGTCTTTCGTTATGTTTAGCTTCTAGCTTCATTTGAACTAATTTTAGTTTAGAGTTAGTATTTAGCTACTTTTAGCTTTTAATCACCCTTTTGCTACTTTATACAAGCCTTCTTGCTACTTTTAATTTTTAGCTAGTCTTTTGCTACCTTTAGTCAACTTTCTGCCACTAGCTTTTTGCTACTTTTAGCTTTTATGTACCGGTAGTCTTTTGTTATGTTTAGCTTAGCTTCTTTTTAACTACTTTTAGCTTTTATGTAGTCTTGTGTTATGTTTAGCTTGGCTTCTTTTTGACTACTTTTAGTTTATAGTCTTTGGCTATTTTTCGCCAACATTTTGCTACTAGCTTTTTTCTACTTTTAGCTTTTATGTAGCTTTTTGTTATGTTTAGCTTCTAGCTTCTTTTGAACTCCTTTTAGTTTATACTTAGTCTTTTTTTTTTAGCTAGCTTTTAAACACTTTGAGCTTTAGGCTTGCCTTTTAGTTCTTTTAGCCTGTACTGTGTTGCCTTTAGCTAACATTTAATTACTTTTACTAGCTTTTTGGTACTTTTAGCTTGCCTTTTCTTAATTAGTTTAACGTTTTGCTATTCGGCATTTACTAGACTTTTGCTATGTTTAGATTCTGTTGCAATTTGCAACTTTTGTCTTTGATATTATGTTTCGCAAATTTAAGCCAAAATTTTTCTATCTTTCTTTAGCTCAGTTTCAGCTCGGTCAACAGATTTCAGCCGTCATTCGGCG
Source organism: Simpsonichthys santanae (assembly GCA_031762415.1). NCBI lineage: Eukaryota > Metazoa > Chordata > Actinopteri > Cyprinodontiformes > Rivulidae > Simpsonichthys > Simpsonichthys santanae. The sequence continues at coordinate 5,922,408 of JARVLU010000255.1, forward strand.
TTCAGACTGTTTTCTCAGAAAGTCATTTTTCTTATTGTTTTTCAGATTTTTAAAAAAAAAAGTTGCAACAGTAAATGAGGCGAATTAAAGTCGGGCGTTTTGAATTTAGATGCAGTAAATGTTGAGATATAACAAAATTAAACCCTGACTCATATCAGACACACAATCGTCTCATATCTGTCCTCATCAATATTTATACGTTCATCAATATTCTAGTGTGTTGTTATTACAGCGTGGAGACGGGGTGTGTGATGGACACCAGCTAACAGACACACACTCTTCAGCTCATTACACCAACCTGATTAATTATAAACCAATCAGTAATCTCAGATAAACTTTGACTTTTCTATTTATTTATTCCATTTGGCTTAATAATGAATCGATTTATTTGGGTTTCAAAGTAAACTAAGGCTCTCCACCTTCTCACACGTTGGTAAAAAGAGTATTATCATCGCTGGAGGACAGACACGTCCAATAAACAAACAGGTTTAATGCATACTGATTCTGCTCACAACATGGCTTCCCTTTCAAACTATAAGAAGTCAAAAGATCCGAGCTTGAAGTTTTATTTATTTCTGAAGATAAGATTTGAAATGCAAAGCGGACTCCTTTCTTTCTTTAGGAACACTAAACTGCTGGTAGAAAGCTTCTGAAAGATAAGAGGTTTTATTCTTGGTTTTTGTCACTTTAGTCAACAGATTTTCGAACAATATAATAAAAGCTAATTTAATATAATTCAAATAAAGACTCTAGCTCTTTTTTTTACAATTATTTAAAGGGAGATTATAGCTTTTAGTTTCCGTTACAGAATAACTAAAAAAGTTGTGACTACTTCTGCCTTAAGGGGGCGTGTCCTAACTCTCGGTCCAATGAAGTATTTTATTCAAATTCAAATTTGAAGCTAAAATGTGGGCGGTGCTTGAATCTGACCAATCAGCAGAGTGGGATTTTGCATTAAAGATGGCTGGCTACTTGAGCAGATGTCAGACCTAATCATGAAAATAATCTCTCCTTGACTTTTAGACTAACGTCAGCAAACAGTACCTTTAAAAAAATCTATAAACAAATAATTCCCGAGCCGTGACTCAGACGGTTAAAACACATAAAACAAGGCTTTTATTTAATCTCACTGACCAAAAAAAAAAATCAAATGAGCGGTAGATGATGTTCAAACTAAAGGCGGTTTGTTTCAACAAATAATAAAAATACAAAACTGGTTAAATGAACTCGGCTTATGGTGCATTTCTTACCAAACAGGACACTCAAAGAGCTTTACATTACAACCCAATCTGTGCCCTCACTGAACCTCCACACATCGCTCTGCTACATTTTTATACAAATAATCTGAATATATCGTTCATCAAGTTGCAAATGAGAAAACTATGGATTTGAAAGTCAAGGAAGTACCACCTGACGTGGCTCAGCTTGTTCCAGGTTGCTGATGATGTGCAGAGGCCAGAACAAAGAACATCTGTTTGCAGATCCACATCAGTCCAGTTCAAACGTGTTCTGGCTCTTTACACACATGGAATGCCATAAAGTGATCAAGCTTTTTGTCATTTTCCCATAAAAAGATAATCAAATGTATGCCTTTTGTTTGAGCACCAGAAACAAGCGTTCTCAAATTTAAAGCCGCCACTTCTTCTAATTGTCAAAAATACTTTATTTGAATGTTGCTTTGTACTTCTGTGAATACACAATTATAAACCATGTAAATTTCGCAACCGCATTATAACAAAATATTATTTTAGTTGCTTTTAAGACCATATAGTTTCAGAAAATCTCACAACTCAACTTACTGAAGCTTGTCCTCTCTTAAATTTATATTTTTAATAAACATTATGCATCTCCCCTCCTGAGACCCTGCATCCTGATGATGAGGACACTGGTTTTAAACCCATAATCCTTATTCAGGATTTTAAGTGTTATTTTTTTATTGAATATATATTTATATTTTTTAAATCCTAATTGCTCAAAAACAGTTTGTTTTCATGTTGGTGTTATCCTAAATAGCTAGGGGAAATTCAAAATGCACGCCAAGCAAAAGCTTGGGACTCAGGAGGATAAAACTGATAAGCCTTCTTTTAAAGAAGTTTTTAATTTTTATATTTTTCTTGCATTTTGTCTCCATTTTACAGATCCTCTCATCAAAATATTGCACAAACATAACCATTTAATTGTCAGCAGTTTATTACATTATTAACAACTTCTACAAGTAAAACAACAACTTTGTCTTCTTCTTATCTTTACTTTTGCTCCTGGTTTCTTGCTCTATTTACATAGTTATTACATGTTTATGGTCAAACTGTTATGACCGCAATACTGAGCTGTAATCTAAAGGTTTGTTTTTTAATTTAAAATTAAGTTTGTGTTTTTTGCTCACTGTTTGTTTTATTTTTTATTTTGTTTCAGCGAGTCCAATCATGGCTGATATCCAGCGGACCAAGACAGAGACACTGTCCACATCAGCGCTCACAGTATCTTTACTCTGCAGAATCTCTTATGACCATCAGAGCTGGCAAACTACTGGCTGCTTTGAAAACCATTAAAAATCCACTGCCTCAGGAAAGGATTCACTGTTTGTTGCTTTTTTTTTTTTTTTTTAATCCTCAGAAAGATTTTTACTGTTGGCCTGTGGTTTTGGAGAGGATCCTTAGTCTTTTCTGAGTCTAAGGACGTTTCGACATCATTCGATAAGAGTGAACGTCTATCGGTTATTGTCATTTAAATCTAATTATTAATTTACAATAGATCTTATAACTCAGGTCGAGAACAGAAAACATAAAAACTGTGCATCTCTTTCTTTGAACGTCACTCATCAAATACATCTGAAAACATACCGGTTTGTCTCATAGATCAGATCTTATAAAGCGGGGTTCTGTAAAAAGGAATATCTTACCTGCTGCAGATAGCTCTTTTGGAGTTTAACACAGTCCAGATTGATGAGCAAACAGCTTGATTTGTTTTAAAACAATTCCAGTCTCAAAATATACCTTCATCAATTTATACATTGTATCCAAAAACATGGGAAGCAGGGGCGCCGAGGGTGCTGAAGCACCTTGTGATGAATGCAGGAGGACATGCATGTTCAGAAACGTAATTAAGAACTAGTACTATAGGAAAAACAAACGCAATTGCTGCTGTTAACACTAAAAACTGTTGAGTCAACAACAACCTAATTTGTAGCCCGGTGCTGCGTCAAATTTGGACCAAGTCAATTTTGGGTAGTGATCAGTTTGACCCAACAAACCATGTTTTGTTTATATGGAAAAGTTAGGTTACACTGTCTAACCCAAAATCTGAATTTTTACATAAATATAACTTGGGTAGGAAATAGCTACCTGGCGCTAACCACTATTAACATTATGTAGCTAGCACAAACTAATGTTATTCTAAAAACCCACAGGCTCTTATTTGTTTTATCTTTTATTTATGTTCTGTACTTTTATATTTAGGATTGTTAAGAAATGTATTATTGTCAAGAAATGTATTATTCAAGAAATGGAGAATTAAAAAAAAATCTTTAGACAAAATTAAAATTAGATCATAAACCATGGACTTACCCAAAAAAATGATTGTCTGTTTTCTTGCCGTCTTGACCATCGCGCTTTCGTGCTTGGCGGATTTTTCGACCCCGTTGACGCCTTTATCCTGGGATCCCAAGGGTTTCCGCAGAACCAGGATCATCGCCCGGCACATGAAGGCCACGCAGACCAACACCATCATGTAGACGATGAACGCCACGAAGATGCTGACCCTGTACATCACCCAGTGCTCCCTTAGATTGGTGCAGAAGGTCAGATTCTGAGCCGGTCGGTTTTCCCGGGTTGGTATGTGTCCCTGTGTTCCAGTGGAAAACAGCAGAGGCAGGGCCACCAGAACGGACACCACCCAGGCGAAGGCGATGAGGGCGGAGGTTCGTTTTTCGCTCAGGGTTTTATAGTGGAAAGGGTGGCAGATGGCGACGTAGCGCTCAAAGCTGAGCGTGGCCACATTGAGGATGGTGGCGTAGCTGCAAAGCTCGAACAGGAACTTGTAAATCTTGCAGGAAGCGTCACCAGATGCGGCGGTGAAGGGGAACCAGATGGCGCTGTAGAGCTCCACGGGCATGCCGATGAGGAGCACCAACAGGTCGGAGCTTGCCAGGCTGACCATGTGGTCCGTCACATTCTTCTGAAGGTAGCCTTTGTGCCTCAGCACCTGCGTCACTCTGATGGTGACTGAATTACCTACAATACCCGTCACCAGCATGAGGCTGTAGAGGATGGTCATGAAAATTTTGACCAGATAGTTGGGTTCAAGTTCACGCCAGTCCATGATTCCACCTGGATTATTTCCTCCGGTCATGGTTACAGAGTGGTGAGTCAAGATTCTTCCAGGTACGAGTTATCTTATCAGTTCTGAGCACAAACTCTGATCTGAGCCAAAGGAGGCTCTTTCTTTACAAACTGAAAACTTCCCTTTGGATTAAATCAAAGAAAGGTTCAATACAGAAACAACTGGACTTTATTTTTTGTATGAAAACGTTTCGGTCCCTATCCGAACAAGCTCCTCCCTTTGGATTAAATCACCCCCGATTCTCCAGGGATGGTGAATCTCAGTGTGTGGCCAATGGAGAAGTTATCACTCTTTAGAGAATCTCCTGTACTTTCCTTTAGGTTTTTCATACTCACTGACCTAAAAGCTGAAGTGTCTCACGTCAAATCCTGATCCGTCAATCCCACTGTGGATGAGTTTGTAAGGTCTCCCAGAATCCGCAGAAGTCCTGGTGGACCTTCAGCCGGTTTCACCTCCGTGTGAGCAAAGTGTTAGCCAACGTTTAGCTATGACAGTTATCCTCCTCCCTCCGGTGAGGGCTGGGTTGTTAAACATTAAACAGCGAGCTCAGGCAGAGGTTTCGGGTCTTATCAGCGTTAATGGGCCGTCTGTTTACACTGACATTTTTACTTCAAGCTTCATTGGCGATTACAGCTCAACGTTTGCAAATGAGAAGAATAAAGTTTGAGGGGTGTTCTTTAGGGACTAGTTAAAGCGAAAAGTTAAGAACAAACTCAAGAGTTCATGAAAGTGCAAAACTGCAGTAAAAATGTGTCCATTTGGTTCCAGCCAACACTTGCATGCAGAGCTCTTTTAGCCTGACGTGAGCTTGTACTTTTTTTGAATGGCTGAAAATGGATCCCATTGTTTACTCATCAGCTCAAGCAGAACCAACAAAATGACCCAACAGGTTCTAGAGTGTAGAAGTTCAGAGAATATCATTATTGATGTGCGTTACTTGTGCAAAATGTCACCCTTTTCTCACAAATTTCTGATAACAGTTGTTTTAAATAAATGATATTGTTTGAATGTCTAAAACTTTAGCCCTGCCCACCAGATTCATTATTACGCACAATAACTCAAAGACGCTGTAAGCACAACACTGAGGTTTTTGCGTTCATGCTGCTGTTTTCTTGGATTTTATTTTTCTGGAATATTTTTTGCCATCTGATTTTCATCGCATACTTTGTGCCACTTCAGCTGTCGAAACGGTCATCGCATTCAGCTGATGGGTCCTGTGACGTCTGGTTTGTGTAACTTTTCTACTTTTCAAAATATTCAACTACTGTATTTGCAAAGGTTTTTCTTCGTGAAATTACATATTTTCAGTTTGTTTAAAATCTCCATCTAATTCTTGCTTTTTTTTCCCATTCAACCTTTTATTTAAACAGATAAATCACAATGAGCCTCGAAGACTCATTTACAAGTGAGATCTGTTTGGACAGACAATAAAAGTGGTGAAAAATTACATATTGGATTTTTGATTTGCAATCAGGGTCTATTCGTGATTCTTCTCAGCTACCAATACATCAAATGTTCTCTGAATAGCTCTAAAAATGGCTGAGGCCATGTGACCTCACTGTGACAGAGGCTGTTCAAAAGTTCTGTCAGTGGTTTTCAATGATGGCGTCTTTGTTTGCAAATTACGTTGCCACGGTAACTCGAAACGCCAGTAAAAATAACAGCACACATCACGGTGCCAAGCCGGTTGTTTTGATATAACATTTGTGAGGTACATATTGAGGTTCAGGCTCTTCAGGTAGTCCCCAGTTACATCAAAAATCTTACGAGTCCATTTAAAATAGTTAAAATTGACTTTTTGAGTAGAGCGTCAAAGGAAAATAAATCATCAAGAAGGAAAAGTTGTTTCTACAGATGTTTTTGCTTTTATAAACTATATATTACTGATAAAATGGCGAAACAAGCACTTGTTTCTCAATTGTTGTTTTCTTAAAGCAAAGTTTGTGTATTTTTGCTGAAAGTGATTCTGTAGATTTACTGACTTTTTACAAAATGGGCACTACAAGAAGACGTTTTTGGACAGTGAGAAGAAAGCTGAGTGTTGTGGAGAACATACTGAGACTTGGTGCTTTTTGCTGCCTGGTGGGACGTCCTGTCTGAGGCTTGGCCTGCACTGGGCTGCAGCCTGGAGTCCTGGGACACCAAGACAGAGGAGCTGGGGGGTGTCCTGTCTGTGCTCCGGGTGCTGGATGTCTGAAAATAAAAAAGTAAAAGCATAAAGTGCTTCTCTGTCTGTTAGTAAAAACACTTCTCATGTTGCACACAAGCTGAAGCTGCTACAAATCATCATGAGAGAAACGAGAATTTAAGATTTAATTTTTAATGAGACATTTAATCAAAACAGCCAAATGAAACCTTTTCTGGGTGATGTGTTGAACCTTCATCGAAGCTGCTTCCTTCATGCTCCTCTTCATCCTTCTGCTGTTTCTTCTCCTCAGCAGCTGATGGTGCAGCGGGCACATGCTCTTTCGCCCGGCACGCTTCCTGCAGCTCGAGCTCGTTGCGGTGTTCCAACCTGTGGCTCCAGTCGCTGAAGCCTTCGTCCTCCTCCAGGGCCGAGCAGGAAGGCTTCAGTTCCTCATCAGACCTGAGCAAAGAGCAGGAGCCCAAGAGGTTCATGTGAAAAATAATACTACTCATGCCTTCACTTCAAACTAAAAGGTGATTTTTGAATTGAGCTCATGTTCTTTCTCAAAATGATGATTTCTTTCTTAAACTTTTTTAAATAATGCTCGCCTCAGAGAGTGCATTTGTGTATTTGTTTATATATTTGTTGCCAGACTTTCTCCTCAACCCCATATTCTAATGAGTTTTACAGAAAATAGTTATTGGACATACAAAATATCATGGAGTTAGTTGAATTTAAGATGGCTGCCATGCTTAGTTTCATTTTAAAGTCTTTGGTTCCCAACCATGGTCCTTGAGGAACACCGTCCTACATTTTTTTCTTGTTCTCCTGCTTTGACACACCTGATTTGAATGAGTGAGTGATTAACAGGCTTCTGCAGAACTTGAGGAAGTAATTAAATCAGTGAATTCCACATACTGGAGCAGGAAACTACTGAAACATGCAGGATGGTGTTCCTCAGGGACCTGGGTTAGGAACCATGGCTTTAAACAATACAGAAATGGGAACTTGGTAACTTTAACAGTTTGAGTTTTTTGTTTAAAATGAAATATTTGGACTCACCTCTGTGTGATTGCAGGCAGAATATCTCATGAACCACTACATGGAATTTAATTATATTTTCAGGAAATAATAATGTATCCACAATCTATGCATTTTTGGAGCTAAATCTATGTAAAATGAACAACTTACCCTGAAAACAAAACAAACAAAAAAAGGAAGGCTAAAACTCAGTCAGATTTGCAAACGTTCTAAATTCTGTGGCAGAAGCTGAGAGTAATTCAAAATACACTTGCACACATTTTTAACACTAACCGTTGGAGCCTGTTTGTCTGTTAGCAGCATGTTTCATGAAACTCAAGATGGATTTTGATGAAACTTTCAGAGGATAATTGTTGGCTCTACATGAAAAATTAGAGTCAACTGAATTTTGGCCACAACTAATCAACATTTGCCATCACAATAATGACTATAACTCAATGAACATTGCAGCTATTTGGCTAAAACTTGATTTTAAATTAGCCAAGAGTATTTCACCACACATACTCTGAGTGTGACATCTTGCAACATCACCAGAGACTCCTTAATTGGACCAACCAGTTTGCTGGAACTATCGTTACTGTCAAGGTTTGATGAAGTGTCTGAAACTCAATCATTTTATAATGACAGGAACAGGAAACACAGTAAACTTTAATGTTTTTGGAGCAAAATATTCCAGTGGGTAGGAGTTGCATCGTGTACATGAACCGAGGTAGTTTATTTTTTATTTTTTTGTCTTGTCTAAGTTGACGCAGAAGGACAGATCCTGGCGAGCTGAGGACAATTCATACCAGACTCAAAGCACAGCCAGAGAGAGGCCAATGGTGACCTCGACCACTCCAGTCAATTGACAAACTACACCTTTAAGCAATATACAAACTAGAATGCATAGTTTCCTCAAAACATTGGGGTGTCCGGTTTACAACCCCCCCCCCCCCCCCAACACACACACACATACACAGGTTTGTCTATCTTTACAGTCTTTGCATTGACATCCCTTCAATTTTTTATTTTTTTATAGTCTAAATCTGCCCCTTTTCCTAAATATAGCCATTACCAGTACATGCCTAACCCTAACCCAATAATATAAGGTATCAAATCCAATAATGCTCAGTCAGGTCATCTGGACAGTTTCTTATTTTATAGAGATGTTTCACCCTCCATCTGGAGGGCTTCATTAGTCTGAGGAGTTCCAGTAAACTGTTTCCCCACCAAGCAGTAAACTCCTTAAGTGGACCAACCAGTTTGCTGGAGCTAAGATG